>MU001502.1:1163789-1302355 GCA_010093485.1 Karstenula rhodostoma CBS 690.94
GTGAGTATGGGTAAGGGAGGTTATGGTATTCATTATTTGAGTGAGGGTGCTTAAGATGGATGGAAAGATGAGGTGGTCAAATATCTGGAGGGAAATAATGACAAAGAGATCGAGTTATGGAGTGTATGGAGTACAAAAATGTTGACAAAAAGGTGTTTCCCCTAGCCAACAGCTCAAAAATAATCGTACTTATAAAAAAAAACGGTCACAAAAAAGACTGTAGTTAAATATAGCATCATGTCAAGCATTGTTCTGGGGAGGTTTAGTATGAATAATGGATTCTATGACTAGTAAGTGTCTGATAGAATCCTGTAGCAACTCGGTAGTTCTCCCTCCCGTGTTGAAAATGCTGACAGGAGAGAGATTCTACACAGTGACACTTCGCGAAAGGACACCCCTCGAATAAGCTAAAGCCAATCGAAAACTCCATGCTAGAACAAACAAGCGTCCGAAGCACCAACAACACCCTCTCATATCCAACGACTACCGCCGCACAATATGCACCATAGCAGCCACCCCAGGACCCAACCGCTCAAGCTCAACCCGACCCCGCCCCAACCTATCCAACCCCGTATCCCGATGAATGCCCCGATCAACCTCATACCCATCCGCATCATACCCACACTTGGGCTCCCCGTAACACGGACACCCCGAATGCCACTCCTCCCACGGCGTCAAGCAGACGAAACAGAACTCGAGATTGCACGTCCGACAACGAACATGGTTGCAATCGCCCTCGATCAGCTCAATCCACGTGCGGCACCCCGCCGGGCACAGCTTCACTCTAGCCTCGTCCGAGTACGCCGGCAGCCACGGGGGCCGGATCTTGTTCGCGGCAGCGGCGCATGTGTGGCCTGGGCGCCAGGCGGACTTGCACTCGATGCAGGTGATGGAGGTGCAGGAGGGACACGTGCCGATGGTGGTTGTCGTACCAGTCGCGCTCGTCTGGCCGGTGGTGTCCGTCTTGCCAACACTGGAGATATCGTCGTAGAAGTACGGATTCAGCCACCACCCGCACATGTGGCAGTGGACCCGCTTCGCAGGATCCGTGTCGTACTGTTCCGCCTTCCAGTTGTAGACCTTCTGCTGCTGGCGGGTCATCAGATGGCCGCACAGCGAGAGGTCGATGGGGACGCAGCACTTTGCGGGAAACATGGACATCGAGTTGTCCTGTGTTGCAAACTTGAAGGCTTGGTGCAGGCAGTGCAGGTCCATGAAGTGCTTGGAGCAGGTGAAGCTGCCTTCGCGAAGGGGGAACTCGTCTTGGCAGACGACGCACTTGTGGAGGTCGTGGGGGTTTTGGCTTGAGCTTGATCCAGGGGAAAAGTGGGAGCTGGTCTTGGTATCGGGGGGGCTGGGTGATGCGTGCTTGGGTGCCCAGATGCTGGTGGACATGGAAGGGCTGCTGTTTGACAATGTAGGCCGTCGGTTGATCTGAGATGGGAAGCTGCGGTCTGGTCGGGTCTGCCACAGCGAAGGCGGAGGTTGCATGTTCTCGTCTGGAGTAGATGCAATACTACGAGAGATGCCGATATCGGGGCGGCTGCCTGCTGCGTCGTGAGGCGCCCTAACACTCATAGTCATCGAAAGATTGCTAGATGACACTGACGGCCGTTGGATTGAGATATTTGAAGACTGTCGGCCTGCTTGGGCGTTCCACGGTGGAGTTGAGGGCTGCATGTTCCTGGGTGGTGTGGACCTAATGCTGAAGTTATCGGGGACGTTATATACAATGGGACGATGGCACTGGCCGCTGAAAGTGAAACTTGCTTCGTGCAAGAACGTCTTCGATTCGTGAGACGAGGCCATTAGGCCAGCAAAGACAGTACACTGCAAACTTTTCACTTGGAACGATATGTCTGAGTCCGAACCACTCTATGGGCGACCCCGAGCAAAACAGGCAAAAACATGGACAGAAAACTTTCATTTGCAGTACGAGTTACCGCACCCGTCTATGCACGAGTCTATGCACGACAATTCTGGAAGGCGAAATCCGCCTTGGGCGCACACCACATCAACCAAGCAACAACCCACCCATAACCTACAACTCGTTCAAATGCTGCGACAACTGAAGCGTTCGCCCACCACAACGAGTTTTTCCGGTACTGTTTCCAGGTGTACTGAGCCACGCCCTCGAGCACAAACGACAAGGGCTGTATGCACCAAAAGACCATCGTGCCTCTGCCCCAAGCACACCTCCCACCATACAACCACGTGACTGTCGCGTGCATCAAAGCCGAGAGCACGAAGACGAGACAGTTGTTCAGTATTCTTGAAAACGATGTGCCCTGCGGAATGCGAAGCGTTTTAGTAAACGTCGATGCGTGGAAGTTGAACGACTTGTATACGAGCCGATGCCAGAAGTTGGCCCAAAAGCGTCGCATAGTGTAGGCCTCAGAGACAGGCCCAAAGAGCGGCGGCCACTCCCACGGTTGGTCGATGCCCGTCGCGATGAAGATGATGGCCAAGAGGTCGTGGAAGGCGGATAGTGTCAGAACATCGGGAATGAACTTGTTGGCTGCCAACAAGAGGCGAATCTGGACTTCGCGAACCGTGACCGGCGACGTGACTAGTTCTTGTGAGTGTGACTGCTGGTAGAGACGTCGCAGGATCCCTTCTTTCTCGGGGCTCATGTCTGTGGCGACGAAACCGCCGACGGTGGCCGAGACTCTGTACTCGAAGTAGAGCTCCATGGCGACATAGTTCAGGAGCAAGTATACGCAATGAATCAGCACAGCTGACCATTTGCCCCTGGTCGCAAGAGAGTGACGCGATGCTGGGGCTTCGACCGGCTTGTCCTTGAAGGTGTCGTTCGAGGGTTTGGCGAAGACGATGGTGCTCTTCTGTTCAGGCCATAGACATGGGTTCTCCCAAGCCAGTCCGATGCCTCTGGCGTTATAAGCGCGTTTCCATCCTGCCTTCCACGATGTGTTGAGCTCTTCGGTCTTGTCTTTGGTCACCTGTGTCCACTGATCAGCCTCGATGAGCGCCTAGATACAGTCACAACGTACGCTCACTCGGCTTCCCGGCATGAAGCATAAAGCTACCATGTAGGAGAAGAGAATAATTACAAACCGAGAGTAAGTGTCGTTGAAATATTTATTGGGTGAAAAGTTTGGCGATGTGTACAATGCACCACTTGCTGGAGCCAAAAGTAGAAGGAATCCAGTCCATCTGCCGAGTTCGGGGACACAGCCCACGGCGAGGCAAGTAGCACAGAAAGAAAAAGCCCATGCAATCGGCTGTGCTGCTAAAGTTAACGTCCACTCTGCCTGGAGTGACATGTCGAAAGAGCGTCAAGAATAGAATAACAATGTTAAAAGAGTGTGGAGAAATCAAGTTCAGTGTCAAAGAGTGTCAAGAATCGAAGATCTGTATGAAAGAGTGTTGAGAATCGAAGATCTGTATGAAGGAGCGTTGAGAAATCAAGTTCAATAATTGTGAAAGAGTGTCATAGAATCAGAAGCCAGCCGCAAAGACCTTACGGAAAGTAGTAGTAGGAAAGGTAGATGCTCATTGCAGCGAAGTTCAGCATCCCTTGAGCATATAATCTCCTCTTCAACGGACATTTGATACATCGTGCCGTTCATGTCGGACGTTGGTTGAATGGGCGTTCATACTGGCCTCCGTACTCTCCCAAGATGCTTCGGACTCGAGTCTCGTGCGCTTCGAGATCAGGGAAGGTTCCGGTGCCATGAGACCTGGGCAGCCTGATCGGAGAGTGCGCATTGTGTAAACATGTAATGCTCACCTTTGTTCGGAGTTGCAATGACTCTTGGTATGGCGTTGCTCCGACCGTGTCATTTGTGGCGGGCACAGGCGACGTTGGATTTACGGGACGCAGTTGGGGGCGCAAAGGAGCAAAACCAAACAATTCAGCCTGGGGATCGGACTTGGAGACTTAGCGCGTGCGCTAAGCAGGTCTCACGCCAATTAAAACGACGACTCAGGTGAAAGAGCATCGTGCGCTTGCCTTTATCGAGCTAGTACGAAGCTTGTCTCGTCATGCACCGACGACAATGTCCGACTCGTTAGAACGTTTCAAGGCGCAGCCCTACGGAAACATTCGACGTTGTGACGTCTCTCGCGCGACTGTATCGTGTGTTTTTCGTGCTAATGGCTAAAACCATCGGAGCACTGCGTCGGGCACTGTGCAAACTCCTCGTTTAGGCATCGCGGCCACTTGGCTGAGCTGCGCAGTAGGCCACCACCGAAATTTACACCATGGAGATGGGAGGAAAGAGAGTATAAAGCATCTTGAGTTCTCCTCCCAAGGATCATCATCACACTCACTACCAATCCAATCATCTACACTTCACTTCACTTCACTTCACTTCACTTCGCAGTCACTCTTTCTGCCCGGTCGCAGCTTACTTTTATTCAACGCTCAAACTTCCCTCTTCCACAACCAACCAACCAACTCAATCAACATGAAGTTCTTCGCCATCATCGCTATTGCTTTCGCCTCCGTGGCCGTTGCCTGCAAGGACGACAACATGTTCTGCACTCCTGGCATGGGTGCGTGCTTGGACCCCGCCGCCGGCTGCGCCAAGAAGCGCTCTCCTTTCACTGTCGCCCGCGCCATCATCAACAGCGACGCTGAGGCCCAGATCAACGCTGATGCCGAGTAAACGATCACGCGAACAAGTATGGCCTCTCCAACAACGAGTCTAAAAACCTCGCTAACACTGATGCAGCTATAGACAACTCTTTGATGGACAGTATAGCATTGGGGGAGTTGTAAGGTGGTGGCATTCTGGGGATGTTTGATAAAATTCGTGTTCAGTCTTTACCGTATAATTCTTCAATTGATTGGATTGCGTAGAACATTCTTCCCTTTGCAGTGACATGTGCGCTTTGAACCGGCCCCCAACGATTTACACCCAACGCGATATTCACCCAATAGATGATCACCAACTTCTAATCCCCTTCCTTCTCGCGAGCGCGTCTCCCCACTCCAATATTGAAGTACCGGAACACATCATCATGTGCGCTTTGATTCCAATGGCTTGCCTGATACACCCAGCGTAAATGTAGATGGGAACCTAATAATCGACTTGACGTAAAACAGCACCGACATGTGCGTGTGCGGGTGAACTACAAGGCGGACGCCTCCGTGCTATCATAATGTAAGTCTGATACGGCGGCGAGGCCTTCGAAGACATCTCGGATCACACATGGATTATGTAGCCCATGCACAACCCCGTCACGAAATCTGGCCCACAATCGTCATTTCCTCCGACTGTATGATAATTTTCTAAATACATTTATATGATTTTACGGCTCAAACCGCGTCATCTCCAATCGCGTGGATGTCCATGGAGAAAACGAGCACGCATAGTCTGGAAGCGAGGGTTCGCAACCACGCCGGGGCACCACAAGCAATACACCGTCTATCCCAACAAATTTAGTCAAAATCAATGCCACTCAAGAATCTTGCACCGTTTCTCACGAAGCGAGTTGCTACACCGACTCAAACACAAATTAAACCAATTCCCATTTCCTCGTCACCGACGTACCAAAACACAACACCACGATGCACCTCGCCACCCCTTTCCTCCTCCTCTCAACCACAACCACCCTCGCCTCAACCCGGACCCCCCTCTCCCCCACCTCATCCAACTCATCCACCACATGCACCACCGCCTCCCTCGCATCCTTCATACCCCCGCACCTCCCCCCGCCCGCCGCAACCTTCCAGCACTACCTCCAACAACCCGTCTGCAGCGCTCCGCCCACGCTCACGGGTCTCGTCGCTCGCAACCGCTTCGAAGAGGACTACGAGCGCTTCGCAAAGTACTTCAACACCAACTACAGCCAGGTGCCCACGGCGTGCCGGAAGCGGTTTAAGAAGGCGACTAAGAAGGGGAGGATCCCGAGGCGCTATGATGACTATGTGCGCAAGGAGGAGAAGAAGTGTGGGAAGAAGGTTGGGAAGGTTGGGCCGGGTGAGGGGTATCCGAATGGTGGTAAAGGGAAGAAGGGACAGGGCAGTGGAGCGCAGGGTTTGCTTGGAGGCGCGATGCCGTATGTTGCTCAGGGCGTTATTGTGGGGGGTGCGATGGGGTATGCTTGGGGTCAGGCTATGCTCTAGGTGGATGCTGATGGATCGCACGCACAGTGCCGTGGGGGAACTTCGAACTTGGAGAGACCGCGGAGGCGAAACAAGTGATCGAAGAGTACTTCATCTAGTTGCGGCAAGAGGTGGCAGAGAAGCAGCACGAATCTGGAAAGAAGAAGGATAGGAAGAGCAAGACGGACAAGGTAGGGTTGGCCGAGATGGAGCACGAAATGTTGACCATTGATAATGAAATATGATACATCTGGTTTTCCAAAACTCCGCCCATGCTAATAGTTAAAGGGTATACAAATCTTATACAGCTGCCGAATACGCTGGCGATGTGATGCTTAACCCGTGCCACCGATTTCCTTCTTGACCCAGCTCTCCAGACCGCCGAGCGCGATGATCTCCTGGACATTGGGCGGCAGCTCGCCAACCTTGACGCTCCACTTCTTGCCTTCGGGTCCTTCTTGCACATTTACGGTGCTCCTTCGCACATCCCACTCGAGCGTCCAGCCCGTCCGCCTGGTCAACTGCTTCGACTGTGAGGGCTGAGACTGGGCGGCTGGTGGCGGTGAGTCGAGCGACTCGCGGTTCTGCGAGGGCTCTTTCATGTTCTGCTGCGAGCCAGCTGGTGCCGAAGAAGAAAAGACCTCGCGGAGGCGGTTGGCTAGCTTGGGAACTTCAACGCCCATGAGCGCGTTGTTAATGCTGTTCCTGCTGAAGATGTTGCCAAAGCTACCTGCGACGACGAGCGGAATGCCCTTGGCGAGGATGGCGGTTGCAGCCTGCTCACGGCTGCTGCCGCACCCAAAGTTGAAGCCCGAGACGAGGATATCTCCTGCTTTTGCGGTGTTGCCGAATGTGGGATCGTAGTTCTCCATGCACACTTCTGCCATCTTTTCGCGGGTCACGTCGTCCTGGTATGTGTATTTGCCCGGGTATATGCCATCGGTGTTGATGTTGTCGGCGTCACAGAAGACGATCTCGCCGCCGATCTTTTCGGGGAAGCCGGGCAGGATTTCGGTTAAAGTGTCCGCCTCGGATGTAGCGTCGGGAGGGTTGATGGACTGGGTCTCGACAGCGGTGCTTTCGGCTGATTCGATCTGCTCCTCGGCCTGCCTGATAGCCCTCTCGAGCATGTCTTCGATCGTCATCATGCGCTCCTCTTCCACGATGCCATCACCCTCGCCACGGCGCACACCCGTGTAGTCGGCGGGCTCTTCATACCAGCCGGGTCCAGAGATCTTGCCGGCCAAAGCACTTGCCGCAACAACCTCAGGACTGGCGAGGTAAGCCTTGGCATCGGGTGAGCCCATTCGGCCCTTGAAGTTACGGTTGCTGGCACTGATGCCAACCTCGCCCGGCTCAAGCAGGCCAGTACCGAGACCGATGCATGGCCCGCAGCCTGCAGGGAGAGGCTGGGCACCCGCATCAAGGAGAGCCTGCCAATCGCCTAGCTCTTCAGAAGCCTTCTGCTCCGGGATGGATGCGGCGGCAATGTAGAAGTTGACATGATCCGGGAGTTTGGGGATTTTGCCGCCATTGGCAGCAGCCGCCTCCTTGAAAACCCTGGCGGCCGCATGCAGGTCGGATGCTCGCGAGTTGGTACAGGAGACAAGGTACGCTTTGTTGACCTTGATGTCCTGAGCCTGCAGTTCAGCAAGCGGGGTTGCGACCTTGACAGAGTTGGGCCCAGACACGTAGGGAGAGAGCGTGGACAAGTCGAGGAAGAGCTCCTTCGCGTATGCTGCCCCCTTGTCCGCTGCCAAAGCGGGCTGGAAGATGTGGCCGGCGTTCTTTCCGATAATGCCGGTCGAGGTGAATAGCTTGTCAACGCGTTCATGCACAAACTGCTCCTGATGATGGTCCTTGTATTCGGTCTGGGCTCCGAACATGGCGGCGTCTGTAGCCCGCGCCCTCAGCCAACTGTGAAGGACAGAGTCGATGGGGAACAGTCCCGTGAGTGCACCCCACTCGGTTGTCATGTTTGCGATGGTGAGACGCTCGTCCACGGGAATGGTTCGCAGGGTCTCGTCGGTACCGGTAAACTCGATGGCGTGGTTCAGCACCTCGTCCTTGTTGAAGAGCCCGGCGAGGGCAACGATGACATCCTTGCCTGTCACGCCGTCTGGCAATGCGCCCGTAAGATTGACCTTGGCGACCGGAGGAATCTGCCACCACGTCTTTCCCGTTGCCCAGATGCTCGCGGCGTCGGTGCGCACAACCGGTGTTCCCAAGCAGCCAATGCCTCCGTACATGTTGGAATGGCTGTCGGAAGCCACGGCGACGGTGCCTGGCCATGCGTAGCCCTCTTCGACCATGATCTGGTGACCGATGCCGCGCCCAGCCGGGTAGAAGACGACGTCCTGCTTCTTCGCAAACTCCTCGATCTGGTTGTACTTGTTCAGATTCTTCTCCGTCTTGTTCTGCACGTCGTGGTCGAGCGTCATGACGATCTGCTTCGGGTCATGGATCTTGGTTGCGCCAATGGACATGAACTTGAGCGCCACCGGCCACGAATTGTCGTGGGTCATGCATTTGTGCGGCTGCAGCGTGACATAGTCGCCGGATCGGAGCGTCTTGCCCTCAGCCACGCCAACAGCATATCGCTGGACGATCTTCTCTGTGAGCGTCTGCGGCACCTTGGCCTTTTGCTGGAAGGTCGAGAGGAAGTCGGCGGCGGGCCCCTCCTTCAGAGAATGAAACACGTCCGGCGATGAGTCGTACAGCCGACTCGTCGAGCAGAATGTGCGCTGAGCAGCAATGGGACGGGGTAGCTGCGATGTGACTCGGAGAGGAAGGCGCGTCCGTGACTGTAAGCAATGTCAGAGAGGAACGGCGCGGAGTTGGCGCACCAAAAACATACCAGAGCCTGGGCCCGGCACAGCGACCGCGCTGCTCGCATAGACATGGCCATTGCGACGTATAGGGCAATCGACGATGGCGTCGTGGTGTTGATGCTTGCTCGAGATTCCCCAAAATTTCTGGCTTGGCAACCTCGGGCCGATCTCGCTCCAGTCATCCGCTCTTCCCACGCTGCCATTGGAGCAGCCTGCCCGCGCTCAATTGCTTCACATAATACAATCGTATGCAGTGTCCACCCGCGCAATGGACGTGGACCAGACCAACGGCGGCAAGTTCGGTGTGATCCCGCCCGAAGGCCAGTGGACCCTCACACCTCGCACGTCGGGCGGTGGAGCGGCCCTAGCATACTTCTGCGACAACGAGACTGTTGACGGCGTCGAGTTCCCCGCCTTCCCGAAGAACCTCGAGGGCGATGATGCTCCTCTTGTCTGCGCAGACATGTCCTCCAATTTCATCTCGCGAAAGGTCGACGTGTGCAAGTATGACAAATACTCGGATATCTACCGGGTAGTGCCGGACAAGACGGTCCGCAGCAGAATGAACATCTGCTTCAGGGTCCACGGTGGAGACGCTGACAAGGAGAAGGCATTCCTTGCGGGTGCTGAGAAGCAGGGTCTGCTAGGCCTCAAGGGGCACCGCAGTGTCGGTGGCATTCGAGCAAGCAATTGTAAGTGAAGCTATATCTCCTCGCCTATTGCCACTTCAACTTCGGCCTGGTAGTTCCCAGAGCAAGTACAGGTACATGTGTATGCTTTGTATGCATGTGGACGGGCAGGTCGAGGTTCCAGATCATGTGCGTCGATCTTAAGATTGTCCGGGACGATCTATCATGTCATGCAAGCATGATCTTCGCAAAGCCGAACAAGGCGGAGAACTAGCTAACCATTGCATAATATACAATGCTGTGTCGCTGGAGGGTGTGAAGAAGCTAGTGGCGTACCTTGAGGATTTCACGAAATCATGAGGGCAGGGACGCTGCGCATAAGGCTGTGACGGCACTTTGCAGCTACTGCAGTCGACCGGAAGACGCTACCCTCGACCCATAATCACACTATCATAGCCTGCACGTCTTGGTCAGCATCGTTCAACATGATACTCTCCGTTAGCAGAAAGACGTAGAAATCTACTCCGTGCTGATCTCCACCAACCTCACAACAAGCCCACCGTCCATTACGTTCATACAATTCTGCCAATATGCGCAGCCGCTATCAAGGGCATAATCGGTTGTTTGCCCTGAGGCACGTAGGACAGGATCTGCGCCACGGTAGTGGTCAGCGTTGATGTTCTGGAAGAAATCCACAGGTGGCGGCCGGCGGCCACCATGCGTGAAGACTGGTCCGACTGTGGTGCCGTCTGTTCTAAAGAGCCTCCGTGAGACGTGGGACGAACCAAGCCTTTTCCTTGATGCCGGCTTAGAAGGCGTCTTATGACGATCTGGGACTGACGCGATCATGGCGACGTGACGCGAATGGAGCACGGCTATTTTTCTCATGTCGGCGCTCTCGAGGGTTCTGTCCCAAGTCGTTGAGGGCGCCTGCATTATGCAAACCTGGGGAAGATCACGCTAGTGCGCGTGCTTCACGGTCTCTAGCTCAGCCATTGCACCCATCGGGGCATTCTGGGTGCCGTTCTACGCCCGATACAGGCTATAACTACGGTTTCTTTTCTCATGCATCCCCAGCATGAGGTTCTCCGTGAGGAAGCGCCGCATTGACATGGTGTTTCGCACACCCTGGAAGCGAGCGGCTGATACACACCTAAATCCAACAACGTCACAACCGCACCCCCGGCTCTCCTACCTCACCACAACGGACCAGCTGTCGCCTCGCACAATCAATAGTTTCTCAAAGCGCCCGATCAAGATACTAAGGCTCTAAATATGGAGTTCTGGGTGGAAACGAAACGATGAAGACGTGAAGAAGCGCTGAGGCATGACGGAGCGCTAACCAATCGACGCCAGCGCAGGGGAGATAGATGTGTAGATGTGCAGATGCACCGGTCCAGCAGCTCTTCACGTCCAGACTGCTCTTGGACTTGCGTGGCGTACCCTCGAGCACACCCAATCTCCACAGCCCATGTTCTATGGCTGCGTGAAAGCACACGAACGGGTCTCGATACACCCGCCTAGGCATCCTGGCGCACGCAGGCTGCATGATGTTGAAACCCACCTCAAGCTAGCGTGCGTGGTTACAACGTCTCTTAAGGTCCGATTGAGAGCGCGTCAATGCTTCCACACCACCCGGCGGAATGACAGACGCCTCAGGACCGCTGTCTCGAAACCCAGCGCTACTGGTCCGAGTGCAAGTTTCCACAAATACTGTTTGACGTCTCACAAGTCACTCCTGGCTCCACGCTTTCATGCCCACGCTCTTTACCTTTCTTTTTCACTGCTGGCAGGTTCAGGCACGACTTACGACTGGAGCTGAACAGGTTACGATCTCTTGTTCGGCAGCCGTCGTTTTGCCTCCATGAATACGTGAATTCTACCTTCCCTTCAGCCGCTGCTGGTTACCAGCGAGACCAACTACATTCTGTATATTTCTCTGCGAGGAGCTGGAAAAATGGAAGGATGGGGCCTCCGACATCCGCACCTCGACGTGCGGTCGCACTTCAACATGACCCTCAATACCACGGCCGTCCGTGAGAACCCGTGGACGAGCCAGAACGCAACCCGGACGTTAATTGGGAGCCTCAAGCTCGCTCAGGTCCAGACGCTGCGCACGATGCATCTGACCTTGGGCGCTTTCAGTCTGGCATTGGTACTGTTGACGGTTCACCGGATCATTTCGGATGCGAAGAGGGCAGCCGCGCTGAGGGTGCCCTTGAGGAAAGTGTGAGTGGCGGGATTGGAAGCTCCACACACGTAAGACTGACGATTACCAGGCGCTTTGCCGCGCTCCGGAACGTGCATCCCGCAGAGACATTCCCACTCGTACTGGCTACCGGTGCGGTTATACAACAAGTTATATTTGTAGCAGTGCAGAGCACTTCTCTCAGTAGTGTTTTATCCAACCAATGCCGAGGACTGGCTATGATCACGCTACCCGGTGCGTATAATCAAGTTCTCGAATGCCCGCTCGACTGACCTGTATAGCGATCTTCCTCTTGGGCATCATAACTCTAGTTTTCGGTATCGAAATGGCGATGCGAGCGCTGAAAGCCGAACGATTCGCTCCGAAGGGAAAATGGACAACGACCATCTGCATCGGATTAATTGCGTTTCTGACGCTGATGATGTGGATGCCCACGATAGTCTGGCCCATGTACAACCGATGCTTTGCGAGCCTGATCTGGTTCCCGATGCGTTACGAGCTTCTCATGATGGTTGTCCTCGTCATCCTCATCGGCATGTTCCTGATACTGGCGGCTATCATCAGCGTCCAGTTGATGCGCACTTCCAAAGTAGATCCAAATCAGCGGATTGCAGCTTCGCGGATGTGCTACTACTTGGTCATGTCAGCCTTGCTATACGTACGTTTCAGCTCGGATCGGATTAAAACGCGAACTAACGGAATCTACAGACGCTGGTACTACCCGTAGAAGTGCAGGCCCACCGACGGGACTTCAACAGCACATACGCTACGTCAAGAATCGCCGAGGTCGCCTTGTTCTGCTCTGGCATTGTTATCGCTTTCGTCCATCTGTTCCTTCGTGTCAACGCCACACGCCTAGTCATCAAGCCCATGAGCGAGATGAACGCCCATGCAACACAGAAACGCCCGAAGCTTCGATTGTTCGGTCCCAGCGATCTCGAGATGAACATCAGTGGCCCAATTGCACTGCAAGGCGGCCGTCGCCCGGAAAGCAGACAAGGCCTTATCGATGTTGGCCCCGAGAAGAACCGATTCGATTTCGAGCCAGGCTACTTCGACCGTCCGCAACGCCCGCTTACTCCGGGTTCCGTCCGAACTCAAGGCCCTATCGATCCCACCAAGTGGCCGCTACCGCCAGACCCAGTGCAGACGGGACTCTTTGCAGAGCAAAAGGACGGCAGCAGTGGCTTACATAGCCGCAACAAGTCCAATTACTCGCTATTCCCGACACGGGCCGAGGACGTTCCCCGTTTGCCCGCAACTGTATACAGCCCAAGCACATCTGCAGGACCGCAGGGTCGGTTCTCACAGCTCGCAATGCGCCGTCAATCACGCAGGGGCTCTATTACTGACACCAAGTCTGTCACCGATGTAGGAGAGGCATTCAGTTTTCTTGTGAAGCCGCCCCCTCTATTTTCAGGACGCCACAACCGCCAGCAGAGCACTGACAGCAGCGCAACAGTGCAAATCGGCCTTCGCTTCTCACTTGCACCAGCAATACTTGGCGCACCAACCTACGGCCGAGACCCACCGCCTGTTCCTCGTCTTCGCCGTGACGACAGCGATTCCAGCGTAGAGACTCTCGGCCTTCCCATTCAAAGCCCTTCGACCAACACTACATCCTCCGACCTGGAAGGCGAGACCCTGCAAGCAGTCGCTTTCCCTAGTCCTCTAAAACCCACCCTCGTCTCACCCGCGAAGCCTAGTCCTGGCACAGGTGCCGCTTTCCCTATTATCTCTCCCGCTACCTACCTCCAAGATCAACGTGAGAAGCTCCTTCCTCCGACACCTCGCTCCGTCATACCCGGACCGCCACCTACCCTTCTGCCTCCCGCACCTCTGCGATCAACTCCGGGTCTTAGCGGCCTGAGAATGAATCCCCTCTCCCCGGCCTCGACGCTCTCTCCCACATCACCAGCCACGCCGAGCATCCAGCCGAGCCGCTCGAACTCACTACGGTCGACTGCGAGCCCGTCGCCCACGGCGCGCATCCCTCTCGGTGCGGGAACCATGGCGCGCACCCCGCCAGCAAACGGCTGGATATGATGCGCTTCGCATCTTTCGCACAGGGGAGTTTCGATAGACCGGCCGGTTTGAGCCGTTGTACTACTAGTTCGTTTGGGTTCTGTTCGCATGCGCCTGAGCATGACAGGAAGTGCCAGGCATGGGCGCTTGAGTCCTGCGGCGTTCGCGGTTTCGTCTTTCACGCATCCTGTTACAAGACCCCTGACACACATGCACCGACACCCCGCCCCACCACCACCACCACTGCACACGCATGTTGCTGATTGTAGATGTTCACGTCTTACGCTCTCGCTTCCGCTTCCATTATCATTTTTACTTACTTCCGATTCTTTTACCATCTCGCTTGCGCTTTTGCTGCTGCTGCAAGACTCGCAGCTTTTCCCTTAATATCAGACGAGGCGATGGAGCCTGGTGCGGAGCGGAGCGGCACAATGTGCAGACGCAGAGGGAGAGGTGCAGCCCGGAGCGATGGCCCTGCGAGAGGGCTGTATGTATGTACTATGACGCACGAGGTGCGCTTCCCGTCGCTTGGCTGGAGAAGAATGAAGAGATTAACTTGACGCCTGTGCTTTTCTACGCGGTTCTTGTGTGATGCACACGGTTTCCTGCTCGATTCAAGAATCATAGATCGTCGCAACCCAGCCCGTCCTCGCATACTCCTGGACTTCTCGCATCCTGCATCACTCCCATCCCCCATCCCCCATCCCCCACGCGCGGCACACGCCCCGCCAGACCCTCCCCATGCCTCAGGCAGCTCCGCGTACGTGCTGCCCCTGTCCCGTCCCGCCGATGGAATCCCCCGCGCGGGCCAGCGACCCGTGTCTGATACCGTCGGACTTTGCGCGCGCTGATGCTGACGCGTGGCAGGAGGGTGATGGGTGTGGTGGAGGTGATGCGTGGGGGATGTAGAGGCGGCCGGGTAGGTGCGGAGTAGGGGGATGCCGGTTGCGGCAATGTCAAGATGCAGTGTATTCGAGTGCAAGCGGATATGTCTGCGCTCGTTGCGGGTGATGTAGGATTCTACGCTGCGACAGTGTTGAGTAAGTGCATTGAAGGTCTCGTAGAAGTACCGCGTGTTTTTTTTTTTTCGTTCAGAGAATCCAATACTATTCGTGGGATGTGCTGCTTTGGAAGGCATGTCTCGTGCGGCTGGAGTGGACAGGCGTTGGAGACATCTTTCTGCATCTGTTGATACTAAAACTTGGTTAGAACTGAGGTTGCCCGTCGTCTGGGGTGTACGCTTTGGGGCGCTGTCGATCATATACGACAGGGCAACGGTTGCCTCGTTCTGCCTTGAGTCGGTCGATTGACCGGAAAGAAGAGCTAATGGGGTCGGATAAGGATGAGGTTTGGGGTAGGTCTCAAGACCGTTATCGGGCCTTTTGTCTTCTAAAGGCCTACACGTCTTTCTTTACGCAACAAATGATCGAGGTTGACAGCATGTCTCCAGTATACAAAAAGCGTACAATGATCATATAACTGGCATTTGACGTCCTCGAGGGTGCGCTTTGTTTTTAGTATCGTGCAGCTTCGTTCGCGCACTAACTTACCTCTAGGGCAGGTTTCCGCCCCTGCTTATTTAGATTAAGCTCACTCCTACTCAAGTCGAACTCGGTATTTCCACCCAATGCCAGTTGGTAAATGCCTGGATTGCGGTACATCAATATCTGTTTATTGCACGCATTCTAAGTAACAGCCACACCATTGTAGCCGATTAGATGTTCGTTGGTCAAATTATCCCCGTGACTTTGAGGCGTGACTGAGGGTCGAAAAAGAGCGTTTGGGGTCCGACGCAACCCTACCAAACTGAATAAGACCAGGTCGCGACTCTGTTCAACACACAGATGCAATTGACACTTTTATTACCAGATTTAACAACTGCGCTTTCAAAACTACGAACTTTGGGTACCAGCGACATCTTGAACATTGATATAGAAGCCGTAGTGCACCAATCGGCGACATTTAAGCACTCTCTAGCAGGTCTCCAGTGGTGCGATGCGTCTGATAATGTCTGGACCTAGCAGAGACAATGCCGGTCGTTCCAGAACAGGTAGAATCATCTCCACATATAACCAGCGCACACGAAAATGCCAACAACGGGGGTGGCAAGATATGGACTGGGGCTATGCTCATTCCATTTCTAATGGTCTTTTTGCTTTTTGCGTCGATCATGATCTGGGCCTGGAATCATCGGCACGACCCACCTGTTAAACAGAACACGCCATGCGGTTCGACAGCAAGAGAGAAGCCAGAACTCGATGGACGTGACGCCCGCATAGAAGCTGGGTATCATGTACACGGGGCGGAGTTGGATGCAGGTCTACGGGCGGAGCTGCTCGGATGCGTGGTAGGGCCCCAGCCTCTCGAGAACTCGACAGTGGCTGTGGAGATGGGCGGGGATTGTGGTGTGTGTGAAGTCAGCGCTGGATCGATACGGCGCGACGTCGACAACGCTTGCATTGACAGAGTCGGCAGATGAAAAGATAGCACCAGCTAAAAAGCAATAACAGCGTACAAAGTGCTTGGAGTCAATCAACGCGCATGTACCAGCAACGACCGATATGTAAGATTAATGCTAGTGATTCACCTACTACACTCTCCCCCACCCAACGGGCTTACCATCAATCGGCCGCCCGTCAATCGGCCTGTCGCCAATCGGTCTCTCGCCAACCTCACCTCTGCTCACGACTTTCTTCAGCCGGTGTCCAACATGCTTGACCGTTTCTCCGTTCTTCCCGTGGCGGTGGTGCCGGTGGTACTGGTTGCTGCCCTTGTGCCAGTACCATTCCCAGTCATCGTTGTCGTCGTCGCCCCACCAGTCATCGTCGTCATCGCACCAGCAGTCTTCGTCTTCGTCTGGGTCGCATGGCTCTTCAGTGGGCGTAGGCGTGGGAGGTGTGCTGGATGTGCGGGAGGGAGTGGTTATGAAGGTGCTCGGCGTGGCACGAGATGAAGACGGCGGTGGCGGGGGAGTTGGTCTTGAGGTAGGAGGAGGCGTGGGCCTGGATGTCGGTGGTAGAGGCGGGGAAGGCCTCGTTGTTGGACGCGAGGAAGGCTTGGATGTTGGTGTAGGTGGTGCCGAGGGTTTGGTCGTTGGTGGTAATGGAGGCGAAGGCTTCGAAGTGGGTGGAGCTGAGGGGGTAGGCCTTGATGTTGGCGATATAGGAGACGAAGGCACCGGCAATGAGATTGGTGGGACGGATTTCGAAGACGAAGGCACCGGAGGAACTGGTTTCGAAGAAGAAATTGGTGGAATGGGCCTTGTGGTCGGGAACGGAGGTACTATGGTGGGTATAGTCGTGTTAAAGACAGGGGGTGAAGGCCTGACCGTTGTGAGACTGAGAGTCGGCAAGCTCAATGTCGGAAGCGGGATAGATAGCGTGGTGACAGGGGTAGAAGACGCAGAAGGCACCGGTATGGACGAAGATGTAGGGGTATCGGGCCTTGATGTTGGGAATGGCGGCAAAGCAGTCGAATTGAGGATGGGCGACGAGATGGGCGGAAGAGGCCTTGTCGTTGGGAAAGGTGGCACAGCAGTGGAGTTAAGAACAGGTGGCGAGGGTCTGACTGGGGGAATGCTCAAGGATGGCAAACTAAGCGACGGTAGACTCAGCGATGGCAAACTCAACGATGGCAAACTCAGAGTCGGGAGACTGATTGTCGGAAGTGGCCTCGATGTTAAAAACGGCGGTGCCAGAGTCGAGTTAAGAATAGGCGATGAGGGCCTGGCTGTTGGAAGAGTGAGCGTTGGGAAGCCGGTAGAGTTGAAGACTGGAGGTGGCGGTGGTGGACGCAACGTCAACGTCGGAATCGGCGGTCGGGGCGTGATCGGCAGAGTCGAGTTAGAGATTGGAACTGTGGGGATACCGATCAGGGTGGTTGGGAATGGAAGAGACAAGCTCGGAGGTGATATCGAAGGCAGTGATGGCCGCGTGACGTTCGAACTGGGTAGCGGGAGCGTCAGTGAGGGCAGAGCCGTAGGCAGAGGCAGCGACGGCAGCGACAATGAAGGTAGCGATAAAGACGGCAGTGGCAGCGTCGGCCGCACAGTTGGAAGGGTGATATTTGGCGGCGAAGGTAGCGAAAGCGTTGGTAGCGGGATGGACGGGACGCTGAAGCTGAGAGACGCAGAGGCAGAAGTGGGTGGCAACGACACCCAAGTTGAAGGACGAGGAATTCCGGAGGGCAAGCTCCATGTAAGGTTCTGCGCTGCGACGAGGCTGGACAAGCCGAGCAACGTGAGGGAAGCTTCCACGAGCATGATGGCTGTTGTCTGTTGTCTGCAACCAACAAATCACGAGACTTGCACGTATCACACACTTCATCGATGTGCAACTGCGCATTGCTTTATATCCTCCACTGTTGTCAGTGAGCACTTCATTGCCGATGAGCCGATTCTACTATGTCTTTGATCGGCTCCGAGCACCAAGCGTGCTGCCGCGGGCCAAGAAGTGGGAAAGAGTTCTCGAACACGGCATGCAGAATATCTTTTCTTAGTTGGGCGCGGGAGAATGCGTATATGAGAGGGTACAGCGCTCTCGAAGCTCCGAGGGTAGCACGACATCGTACAATGTGCTTTCCGATATGAAACGCATGTTTGCCGTGCTTTTGAATAGAGCAAAATCTGGGGCCTGCATCGTCAATGCAGGGCAGGTACATCCACCGGTCCAGCCTTAAGACCAGATCCCCATATTCTTTAGCAGGAGGGAATCAATTTCCGTTGCAGTACAAACAACATTGAATAGGCCAGTGGCAGCATGCTTGAGAGGCGGTCTTAGACAATGGGACAAAGTTGGTCTGACCGTCACTGTATCTCGATTCTGCCAGGCGACTCGCCACTGCCACAGAAGTGCGTATACGAATTGTGGAGAGCTTCTGAGGTCAATATAAGCTTAGATTCCAGCCTCGCTACCCAGATAAATTCCGACGATCCCACCCTGAAGTGGCTATCCATTCATCCACGCGCATAAGCCAAGGGAGTGGCCAAGCCCGGTAAAGATTTCCGCATATTAAGGTACACCCACGCCTCCGCATTATGTCGGCATATTAACAAAGTGAAGCGCGAAATTCCGGTTGGCGCGATCGGAGACGACGCGTCGATCACGCTGTTGGGCGATGGATGTTCAAATTCGCATGTTGGCACTCGCTATGAATTTGCCGGAATCGGACGATCGGCTTCCATTTCAACAGAATCAATCATGACCAACAGCTTCCGGAGCAACACCTGCTCGTATCTAGCGAACATGCGTAGCGTTCCCGGCCTTCGGCTGCGGCCAAACATCCAACACCACGTCTGCACCAGTGAGCTTGAAACAAGCTTTGTCCTGCTGCGGCACGTCAACCACCAGGCAGTATTCACCCTCATACAGCACCGTATCGCCGCGCTCGTTCACCCTTGCGAGGTTACCAATCGTGAAATCTAATGGTACCGATCTCTCTTCCCCAGGTCTGACATCGGCTAGGCGTTTGTACGAAGCCAGCTCCTTGATAGGATGAGGGGTAGGTCCGGCTGTTGTAGTTACGAAAGCCAGAGCGACAAAGTCGGATGTTACATTGCCGTTGTTCTTGACTTGAACGACATGAGAGGGGAAGGGACAGCGGTCTTTACGGGAGGTTAAAGAGCACCCAGCAAATAATTTGGTGGTTGGGTAGCTATGGTTCGCGTAGCGGGGGTCGAATCGTATGGTAAAGTTAGTATAGTGAAGTCCAAAGCCGAATTCTTGTACGGCTTGAGAGTACCATTTGTACGTGCGTCCAGGATTCTTGCTGCTGGGTCGGAGAGACATGTCCGTCATTGGGACTTGTTCTGTGTAGTTCGCGGGGTATTGCGTGATGGGAAGACGACCAGCAGGCGCTGTCTTGCCGGTGATGATGTTCCACGCGGCTGGGCCGCCGTACATGCCGGGGTAACCGACCCAGAGCACAGCGTTGACTTGTTCGTTCACGAGGAGCGGCGTATTATCGATGGACGTTCCCAGTTGAACCACGACGATTTTCTTCCCCAACGCGCTGATTTTGCGAAGTAGTGTTCGCTGTACTTCCGGCCATGCAATCACGGTTCGGTCCTTATCTTCGCTTTCGAAGGCCTCACTGATTCCGCCAAAGTAGACCACGACATCGGAATCTCGCGCTGCTTGTATTGCGGCACTGTAATTTGCTGCGCCTGATGCGGGAGCGGTCGCATAGTTCACCTGGAAGCCTGCCTCCTGTGCGGCCCAGAGCGGTGTTCGATATACTGCTGGTTTACCATAGTAGTTGCCTAGCATGGTGACGTCGGAAGTATCATTTGCCCAGAATCCTATCACTGCAACGCTTTGGTTCTTTGCCAACTTGATGGGAAGAGTTCCGTCGTTTTTCAGCAGTGCTGTACCCTCAACTGCCGCTTGGAGAGCTAGTGACTGTGCGAGCTTCGTATTTACGTTTCCCCAGCCGTAGGAACGTGGGCCCTCGACTTCGTCGCGGAAGACGGCAAAGTAGTCTGAACGTATCAACCCTTCGTATTGGCGACGTAGTGCCCGATCGATGACCTCTTCGCTGACAAGGGACTGATTGAAAGCTCCAACAACATCAGTCGTCCAGCCCCCAGCCTCGCAAATATTGTCAGTTCCAGCGGTGAAAGCTTTCCCGGCAGCCTGGGCAGCAGTCTTGACCCACTTGTGGTCGGCATATATGTTGTGCACCGCGTTGCAGTCGCTCACAACGTAGTTGTTATCACTGGTCCAGTTCCAGTGTTCCCGAAGCACAGTCTGCATCAGATACTCGTTTGCACAAGCCGGGGTCCCATTGACGCGGTTGTAGCTGCACATGATAGAAGCGACGTTCGAGTCTCGAGCACACTGTTTGAAGGGTGGCAGGTAGTACTCTACCAAGTCCTGCATCGAGACAATCGCGTCGAAAGAATAACGCACCACGCCGTTCCAGCGCTCGAGATCGTACGCAGCGTAGTGTTTGCACGTTGCAAGGAGCTGACGTTTCTCGGTTTTGCCGGGGTCTTTGCCAAACCATTCCATGCCTTTCAACAAGGCCTCCACATACTTTGAAATCCTAAAAGGGTCTTCCCCGGGTGTTTCGAGACCGCGACCCCATCGAGGGTCCTTGAAGGGGTTGATGTTCGGGGTCCAGAAATCCAGGCCAGCACGTCCAGCGTTCGCATATGCGCGAGCCTCCATTCCGATAGCTTGGCCTATTGCTTGCACTAGGTCATCATCGAAGGCGGCAGAGATGGTGATTGGAAGCGGAAACGATGTTGCTGAGGAGAAGTTTCCGGAATCGGCGAAATGAACCCCTGGAGAGTCGGCCACTCCATGAAGTGCTTCGTTCCACCAGTCGTACTTGGGAAGGCCCAGTCGCTCCGCCCCCTGGCTGTGACTATGGACGGTCAGTGTACTGCACCTGATCTGAGTGTCGTACGTACTCCACCATGTTGGCTAGTTTCTCCTCAATGGTCATTGCAGAAACCAGTGCCTTCGCACGTTCAGATGGGTTGAGGTCCATATTGCAGACATCATTTTGAGCCAATGGCCCATTGACACAGTCCGGATACCTATCGCAGGAAAGCAACTGCCCCAGTGCCAGAACGGCCGAAGCGAGAAGAATTCGGGCCATGTTCGACTGTCACAAATTCACTTTGGGCACAAGAGTCTTGATCGTAACGGATCGCAGACGGAGATATTAGTATCGATACCGTCGCGGTGAACCGAGCACTTGAAGCATTTAACGGAATGCGCAAGAAGTTCAGAGTTTTCGCATTGAACCTTTACCCGGTGTCGGGCGATCCATACTGGTGTTGAGCCTCACGCAGCTCGATCCAATTAACGCAATATGCGTGTGCGTGAGGGGAGAGGACCACAAGAGATTTTCCGCAACCGACATTGTGGCCTTCCATGGTTAGAGATGGCACGAGCCAGTGATTCACGACAAGTGTGTGGCAGAGAAGGTCAGTGGGAGGCAGCGATTGGCGATGTGAATGCGTCGACCATGCATGCGTGTGAGGGGTGACAGCGCCAAGGCCGAGGCTGAACTCCCCACTGTTCCACCCCAGGGGAGTCTTGGAGAACCACCACGCCAACGCGCCAAGTACGCGTCCCATCGCCATGTTATTGCCACTCTTCGGTGTCGCATTCGTAGGACTCGCGGCGGCGACGTGCTATGAGCCGTCGTATGCGCACCCTCCACCTGCATACGATGCGGACCATCCAATATTGAAGGATGCCTTGACGCACCTTCACGACGTACTCACAATCGCTCTAGGTGACCCACAATACAACTCCACCTCGATATCCGTCGAGGTCACTTCCTCGAAAGAATCGCTATGGGAGTTTCACCACACCGCGCGCGCACGAAATGCATCTCGCCCCGACATACCCCACGTCAACGGTAGCGCCCTCTACCGCATTGCGAGCATCACCAAGGCCTTCACGGTGCTGGGCTTGCTGCAGCAACATGCTGCTGGGAATCTCAGCCTCGACGACTCTGTGGAGAAATACTTGACTGAGCTGAAAGGGCCTCAGAACGGCACGTTGCCTTGGAAGGACATAACGCTGCGATCTTTGGCAAGCCAGCTCAGTGGCATACCGCGCGAACGTAGGCTGCCAATACAATGCACGCCTATCGTAACATGAGAATCTGACGTGCTTAGTGGCTCAATCAGACATGATCCACGCTGGCAACATGGACCAGATAACGGGTGAATGGGGCCTGCCACCCGTCTCGACAGAGGGCCTCATGACATGCGACGAGTATTCGGAAAACTACCACAATCCATGTACCGCAAGCGGTAGGCGTTTCGTCTGCCCTGGAAGATTCGGTGGCTGAGAACTTGTAGACCTGATACGATCCGTTAAAGCCGATCATCCCACGTTCGCGCCGAACCAGCAGTCGACCTACTCCAACATTGCCTTCGAACTGCTCGGGCTTGTGATTGCGACTGTCACGAACCAGACATACGAATCTTACATCGATGAAGCCATATTCAAGCCGCTGGACATGGGCAGGAGTACCTTCTCCAACCCACCCGACAGTGAAGGAGTCATTCCCCTGTGGCCGCATTACTACGACGTGGACGAGGGCGTGCAGAACCCGACAGGCGGTATATTCACCTCATCCAACGACCTGTCCAAGTTCTTGCGCCATGTTCTGACCAGGTACAACGGCATCACACACGCCCTCAACTGGATGCATCCGGTTTCGCCGTCCAAAGACTTGCACAGCTTCTATGGCATGCCGTGGGAGATCTTCCAAAGCGACCGCGTTTTGACCGACTCGCAGCGCGCAATCAGATTCATCACCAAGGGCGGCGGACTTCCAAGCTACACCTCGCAAATCATTTTGATCCCGCAATACGATCTTGGCATCACCCTCCTACTGGCTGGTCCTGCCGACTTTTTCGGCACACTGCTTGAAACTGTAAGCATAGGGTTGGCTCGCGCAGCTGAACAGATTGCCATTTCAACACTGGAGGAGAGCTATGCAGGACGTTATATTGCCGCCGATCCTAGGCTTAACTCGTCTATGATATTGAAGGCTGACCACCGTGGGCTGATTGTGGAGGAATTCATATCCAACTCGACCAACATGTTGCAGTCCAGCCTCCTTCGAGCCCTTGGCCGACCGGACGACAAGCCATGGTATCTGCTCTTGATTCCAACATTGTTGTATCGCGACGAAGAGAACCAGAAGGGTGAGCTTTGGCGTTTGCAGATCGCCAGCGAGCGGCCCGAAGGAGAAACAGATGTCTGGGACGATTTTTGCGTAAATGACGTCGAAGGGCCGTGGTATGCTGGCATCCCTATCAACCAGGCCGTCATTTGGAAAGGCCGGAGCGGGCTCGCCTACGACATCGATCTCGAAGGTTTCAGAGCCAGCCTGGTTCGCATCTTCGCGCATGGTCACTCTGCATCGCACGTTGAAGAGACGGAGCAGATGGAGTTGTAGCAGGCATCGTATAAGCACGTCGGTCGAATCACGAGTGCAGTGGCGACCTGACGACTGACCCCACTTGCTACGAGTCAAGCATTTGTCCCACATTCCCTCATCATTTGTATGCCCGTCCGTCGTAGATCTGGGGCACCCTTGCACATACTCTATATTAGCCGAACGACTTATGCGGAGCCCCACAGCTTCCCAATTTCAGCCGGAACACGCAGTCCCCACCTGTTCTGGCTTTGCAAGAACATCCTTTTCGGAGACGTCATGTTTGGTCGTATTCGTCGAGTATTCGCGCTTGATCCCACTGAATACGTACTTGTACGCAGACATACAAGCAACCGACAACGTATACCAAACGGCGTTGAATCCTTCAGACCGCGGGCAAACAGCGCCCTGGATCGAACGCTGATCTCAGTCAAGCGCCACGCCAAACAAATATCAATTTGATTGCCAGTTGATGATGTACAAGACCCAACTTTAGTAGACCCCTGTACGAATCATCAAGAAATCTTAGCCACTACGACGTCTTGACGCCAGCAATATTACTCGTGATACTCATGTGGGGAAGTCTGTCCTTACATTTCACTGATACAGCGCTCCCACGAGTCTGCAACTAAGACAGTCCCAAGATGCATCTCACCTATATAGCCTTCGCTCTCTGCGCAGCCACCGTCAGCGGTGCACCGACCCCAGGAAGTAGCTTCTCGCAGCTTCTCGACCTACTACCACGACAATCCAACGTAACATGTCCAAAGACTCCCAGCCCCATGCCCAAAGCGGCCGACCTCCCCGCCGTGAAGACGATGCCCGACCCGTTCCTCTACCTCGACGGCAAGACGAAAGTCAAGAGCAAGGACGAGTGGTACCAGTGCCGGCAGCCTGAGATTCTAAAACTGCTTCAGGAGTACCAGTACGGCTACTATCCCGATCACTCGCAGGAGACCGTCACGGCGACCCGCAGCGGGACAAAGCTCGATGTTACCATCGCTACGGGAGGGAAATCGGCGACGATTTCGGCGACATTGAATCTACCCAGTGGCAGCGGGCCGTTTCCGGTTGTCATTGCTATTGGTGGCATTGATAACAACAGTTATTTGAAGGCGGGTATTGCTGTGGTTACGTTTGACTACGGGAAGGTTGCGGCGGATAGCAATAGCAAGACGGGCAGCTTCTGGACGCTGTATAGCGGGAAGGATATTGGTGAGCGCCCCTCGTAATCTAACGTTGTAGCTGCGTTCTGGTGCTGATGCTCGTCTAGGCGTTCTTACAGCGTGGGCGTGGGGCTTCCATCGCGTCCTCGACGGCATCGAGCTCAAGGTCCCAGAAATAGACGCGAAGAAGTCCGGCGTAACGGGCTGCTCGCGCCTGGGGAAAGCCGCGCTTGCGGCCGGCTTGTTCGACAAGCGCATCGCCGTCACAATGCCCATGTGCTCTGGCGTACAGGGCGCCGGACCTTACAGATACAGCTTGAGCGGGCAAGGCGAGAACTTGGAAAACTCCAAATCTGGCGCGGGCTGGTGGACTTCCTCCGGCATATCCCAGTTCGTGAACCACGCCACACAGCTTCCCTACGACGCGCACACGATCGTGGCAGCCATCGCTCCACGCGCGGTTATCCTCGAACAGGGCGCCTCGGACCAGTTCACCGACTCCAAGGGTACTGCCACTGTGACGTTCCCAGCGGCGAAGGCAGTGTACAGCTGGTTGGGTGTTGGAGACCAACTCGGCATGAGCATACCGAAGGGTGGACACTGCGATATGGGTGGGTATGCCGACGTGCTGCCGTTTGTGCAGAAGGTGCTTCAGGGCAAGACCACGAATAGAAACTATGATGATTTGGGAAGCTGGAAGGCTATGCCTGAGGCCTATCCTTGGGCGACGAGCCTGCCCGCGGGCAAGTAGACATGAGATATTGCACAGGTCCGGTGTGGAAGGATTTCCTTGCCGAGACATGGTTTATTTCTGAAACTATCTTCTTTCACAAATGGCGGTTGCTGGCGTTCACCTCAGAGCTTATTGTGAGAGTGGACGGCCGGAGTCCCATCATTATATAAACTAACATTAGTTCGGCGGCGGCTTGCAAAAGCGCGCGAAGGGTCAACAATTAATAAACTAACGTTAAATCGCACTCAGACGACGTGCCTCACCTGCCAAAATAATCTGTCATCTAATTCTCACCTCGAATAAAGCTCAAAGCGTCAACACGGCTCGCCATTTCTGCGCTTTCCCTCGTTGACAGACTGCACGAAGGATCTCTTGTATCGCCCACTTTTACGGCTCAGCTCAATATCACGTTGCACCACGACAGCCCACGAAAGAACGTTGCATACGGATCACCGCAGAAAGCCATTCCGGTGCTCGACAAGATCATTCCCAAATACCACCACTTCTCAGCGACCGCGCGACCTCTACAGAGCCGACTCCCCGGGTTACCCAGCCCAACAGACTCCTGATCAGGCACCGCGCGCCTTCTTCTCGGACTTTCTAGAAGCTTTCCGGCCATTAGTCGCTTTCAAGATGTCCCTATTCGTTCCCAATCGCAAGCAAAACTTCTCCCGCTCCAACCATGTCCGAGAGCCACGGCAATCGAGGCACACTTCGAAGCGTCTTCAGCGCAACATCAAGCACATAAAACTGTCGGGGATAGACTACTTCGAGGCAGTCGCCCAAGACCCAGCAGACGTGCCCCCGCCTCCTGATGGCGTGGGCGAATACAAGTGCGATTACTGCCAGGAAGACTTCCTTATCAACCACGATCTTATTTCTTGCTGCCAAGATGGCATCGCCACATGTGCTGCACATTTCCTGTGCAATGCGTGCATCAGTGCCGTATTCAAGCAAGCGCTCACGCCAGGCTGGCGGTATTTCCCTGCTCGCTGCTGCCCTTCTCAGGACAGCCGTCGTGGCATAGACATCGACTGCTGTCTATCTGCTCTGTATTCTGATAATTGGGGTCGAGACAAGATCAGAGCTTACAAGAGCAAGGCGGAAGAGTACAGCGTCATGACGCTGACGCCTGACCTCTACGTCCATTGTGCGAAGTGCGGCATATGGCTTCATCCTTGCTGTATCAAGGACCTGGGCATTTCTGCGATTTCCAAGTACCAGGTCGCTATATGCAGACCATGCGGCACGAAGACCTGCATGGAATGCAAGAGTGAGTGGGAGGGTTTCTTCCATCGATGCAACGGCTCCGAGGACCCATCGGTAAAGCCTGACTGGCTGCCGGACTACGCACCAGACTGTCGCATCAAGCCATGCCCTCGTTGCCGCACTTGGATTCAACTCTACGACGCTTGCAACCATATGACTTGTGAGAACTGTTACTATCAGTTCTGCTTTGTCTGTATGATGAAATGGTCAGATGTCCCGCATGGATGCCCTTTGTACGGAGATCCGGCAGGCGGGTATGATGCAGAAGGCTACGGACTGGATGGCTGGGGGCTTCACGTGTACACTGGCCTCGACCGGTCGGGACGCAATCGAATCAGTATACTTGAGCAGCGGGGCAGCCGCCAGCAAGATTGAGTCGAAGGTGACGACTTTGATACTATCAGAACGCTGGTAACGATCATGATGAATACAATGATATCCCTGCACCCGAAGAAGAGGATGTGCACGGCTAAGGGCACGCTCACGGAGAGCAGAAGATCCAGAACACGAGCAGAACAACAGACCAGCAGCACAACTCGATGCATCTGAACCTGATGACCTAATTGAACCCGGGCGTAGTCCAATGAGCAGAAGCAGGGGCATCACCGTCCAGGCAGGTGCAGCATAATCAGAAGATTTTGCTTGTCTTTGAGGCAGACGCAGACTACGAGGATGCTCTGCACTGCATGGCTTGCGTCTTCGAGGGCTACCCAACGGAAGAGATGGAAGAGCCTGTCGCTGTATCGCTTGCGCATGGGGGTATTGAGTTATTCAAGGTTCTTGTTGTGCAAAACCTTGGAATTGTGGGGGTTATGATGTCTTTTTGAGAACGTGAGGGGAATAAATTTGGGCGCTGGCTTGGCGAGAGGCTGAGGAGGTATACCCGAAGTAGACACAAGGTTCCCTGTGATGAGGCTCAATACCTTCAGGTCGTTGGATTCGTGTTCCTACATCATCAACTTTGATTACATTGCGTTGCGTTAGTGTAGGCATCGAGATAGAATTCCGCTACATTGTTTGCCTTGCAACCCTTTGCATTATGCATTAAAGAGAGATGCAACAGTTATCGAGATTACTAGTAGACTGCTTTCCGCTTTCGATTGCACTCGTGGAACCTTCTTGTTATATTTGGGGTATTCTGAGAAACAGGGCGTGGGCCGCGATTCGGAATTTCGATCTCAGCGATGGCAGAGATTTCACGAAGACTGGAATTTGCCATTGTCTCCTCGTGGCAGCAAGCGTTATTGTTCAGGTGAGCAAAATGTTGGCTGTGATCTGGATAGGGTTAGGGTTAGGGTTAGGGTCGAAGGAGTCCACCCATGTTCAACATTCTCGGACGTCGGCGGACACAACCGCCGCCGTCGCCGTTCGCGGCGATACTTTTGCGCTGCAATCCACAGCCTTTGAAAACTTCCCAATGAGGCATGTTGATACTCGCGGCCAAATCGAAGTTCGAGACGTTCATCCAGCACATGGTCTTGTTACTGTTCGATTTGCTTGTGCATGACAAGGTAAAAACATTTTACGCAGAATCATGCGTATGCGTCTACTTCGCAATGCCCGGAAGACACCGATCGGCGCAGGCTTTGTGGTTGGGTGGAGACATTCACTTGAAGATATTGGTCGGACCGAGTTGAAATGATAACTGATCGGTGAATCTAATGCTACATACCATGATGGCTGAGCATTTGACCCGCCCGGGTATGGTATGCGAGCGTTCGCAGTGGATTTCACAGGATATGAAGTTTGCGGATGAGCGTGCCGTGAATAGTTGAATGGCTTGTGCTGTTCAAACGGCGTATTCGTACTAGATATGGACATGACACACCAGCTCCACAGTTCAAATGTTGACCCTCTCTTTATGCACAGCAATAAACCACACAGCAGGCACACTACCCCACGCCGGCCGGAAACGAAGATGGCGCCTGTGATACCCCCAAGCGCAGCGAAAACGCACCAAGTCGTCTTGATGGAGAAGGCCAGGGCGGCGGCCTCATTTAACACATCGGAACTCTCTTGCCTCATCTATGGAAGGTAATCTCTCGTCGACCTACAACAAGGCTGCTAGCTCACAAGTCAACAGTGCAGAGGCAGTCAAGCAGCGTCGTGGTGCATACGATCGCGTTGAAACCCAGCTGGGAACGAAGGATACCTCGGTTCTGCCGCGTATCTATGGCAACATGGATCGCGAGCGGGCGTACCAGGAGAGCTTGGAGATGGGCACCATTGCTTTTCAGGATGGTATCAAGCATGGACATAATTTCTTCTCCGAAGTCACGCCCCGGGGCATCTTTGCGAATGCTAGGTTTGTGCATGCACCTATCTTGGTAGTTTGGAACCGACACCATATAGCCCGATCGGTCTCAACATACTCTTGTTCATACCCGCCATCGAGCTATGCGGCTCCGCTGAGCAGAGAGCGCAATGGCTGCCGCTTGCCAAAGAGGGCAAAATCATCGGTACTTACGCCCAGACCGAACTTGGACATGGAACATTCGTACGGGGTATAGAGACTACGGCAGCACTAGACACGACCACTGATGAGTTCGTGATCCATTCCCCTACAAAGTCTTCAACAAAGTTTTGGCCAGGAGGATTGGGCTTTTCCAGCACCCATGCAATTTTGATGGCTCGTCTCCTCGTCGGTGCTGATGATCATGGACCCCACTTGTTCATGGTTCAGTTGCGTTCCCTGGAGGACGGAAAACCATTGCCAGGCATCAAACTTGGGGACATTGGCCCAAAGCTAGCGTAAGCCTTCCTCTGGCCTGTACTACGAAAACCTACTCACGATATGCAGATACAACGGCGTCGATAACAGCTTTGCTGTTTTCACCAATGTCCGGATTTCTCGCTTGAACATGCTCATGAAGCACACGACCATCGCTGCTGACGGTACATATACCGCAGTCCCGAACCACGCCGTTTTGAACTACGCTACGATGCTGCGAGCTCGCGCCATCATGACCAGGATCGCTGCCTTCCAGCTCGCGCAAGCTACCACCATCGCGACCCGCTACTCCACCGTTCGTGAGCAAGGTGCTGGATCCAATGGCACTGAGAAATCGGTGCTCCAATATAAGCATCAGCACTTTCGGATCCTCACACTCATTGCGAAGTCTTACGGGACCTTTTTCGCATCCAAGTACTGTACAACCGAGTATGAGAAAGTGATGCACCAGCAGGAACAAGGTAGTTTGTCGGGCTTGCCATACATGCATTCCTTGTCCGCGGGATTGAAAGCCTGGGCCACTGGAGAGGCCGCCGACGGCGCTGAAGACGCGAGGAAGTACTGTGGTGGACATGGTTTCCTGATGATCTCAGGATTGCCTGATCTTGTTGCATCCAGTACCGGGATGGTGACTTTTGAAGGCGAGAACTACGTGCTTTGGCTACAGGTGGGTCGTTATCTGATTAAATGTGTAGACACGTTGGTGCAGGGAAAGAAACTGCACCCCGAGATGGCATACCTTTCCGATGGTTCCACGTACAACGCCGGGCCCGGCGCGGTCAATGGCGTTTGCGAGGCCCAAGGAAGCGCCTTTTTGGACCAGCACGTGCAGCTTGACATCTACCGCCATCGTGCAACCCGCTTGGTCCACGCTATTCACAAAAGATTCCGAGGATCGAGCAAGACGCCGGAGGAAGCGTGGAACCAGCACATGCTCTCTATCATCACCGCTGCCCGCGCGCATATCGAATACATTGTCCTCCGAGCCTTCGCCGCTCACATACACCATCTCGAAGGCACTATCTCCGTCTCTCTCATGAACATCCTCGCTACGCTCTGCTCTCTGTTTGCGCTCTCCCACATCATCAACCCACGCACCGTCGACGCCGTATATTTTGTCGAAGATGGGCACCTCTCCTTGTCACAGTTATGAATTATTCGAGAGTTGGTGAATGGTCTGCTGGAGGGCCTTCTGCCCGAGGCCATTGCGCTGACTGATGCCTGGGACTTCACAGATGCTAGTCTTTGCAGCGCGCTGGGTATGAAAGATGGAGATGTGTACGGGACGATGATGCGATGGGTGGAGCAGTTACCGATAAATCAGAGAGCCTGGGAGCACAATGAGGGAGTATATAGACCAGGGTGGGAGAAGTGGATTGATCCGATTCTGAAGGCAAAGTTGTAGTGGATTGCCGGTCGGTCGCCGCGTCGGCCGACACACTCGCGCGTGTGCAGATGCACGCATTTGCAGGAGAGTCGGAGTAGATTAGACGATATCGCTAACGCGCAAGTATATGCTGGTCCTTCGTACGTGTCTGGCGGGCGCCTCCGTATTGTCTTCCACGATTCCGGGATTCCCCACATGTGTTTGGTTGTACATGGCGCGGCGCGCGGCGACACGTGGGTACCCTGTTGCGCTAGGCCATATTTAACTAGCATGGTTCTAAGCCACATCCGGTTAGCGTAATATCTGCGCGACGAGTTCTACGAACGCGACGGATTGTTGCGCACGCACGCCACATATCTATAAGTATTGTTGTACTCTGGAGGGTACATTCGAGTGCGGAGAATCCATCGCGAAACCTCGCGCCCCGTCATATCCACAGCGCTTGGCTGCGCGATGGCAAACACTGTGTTTCATCGCCCTGGAGCGCGACTGCGAGCGCCGAGCGCAGCACGCCTGGCGCTTGAGATATGAGAGTTGGATATGGTACTCTATGAAGCGGAGAATCCAGCGCACAGCTTTTTTATTGGAAGTTTTGACTGTGCTGGGTCGCGCGACAGCGTCACGCCTGAACGCATAATTGCAATTACTACGCCCAACGTGCATATTTCTCAGGATATTTAAACTGGATGCTGTACTCCCGAGTGCGTGGAATTCAGCGCATATCTTTTTACTTGACAGATCCTACTGCGCGCTTCTGGGCGCCCCAGCGCGCTTCTGGTGCTTCTCGAGCGCGCTGGGGCGCCCAGAAGCGCCGAGGACAGGAGTCCGGTAAGTAAAATGCGCTTTACGTTTTCTAGCCTCTAAAGTATAGTTTAGATATTTTGGATGCCTCCCGAATACAACGGGCGCTCCTCAAAAAATCCGTCGCGCTCCAGCGCACTAGCGAGCGCCGATGCGAGCGCGCAAGCCAGCAAAGAAGATAAGAGAAATCTGAAATGTGCGTTCGCTTCTCCAATCTCTGAAGTACCATACAGAGGTCTCGGTTTTCTGTTAAATACACCGCGCGTTTCTGGGCGCCCAGGAGCGCGCAGTCGAGCTGCCCGGAAAGTAGAATTCGCTTTAGATTCTCCAGCTCCCAGAGTATCATCTAGATATTCTACTTTTCCCGTACAGGCGCGGCGCGCTTCTGAGAAATTCGGCGCGCTCCTGGCGCGCGCCAGAAGCGCGCTGGGGCGCCGAGCAGCGCGCAATCAGAACGCCCGAAAACTAAAATGCGCTTTAGATTCGCCGTCTTCTAAAGTACCTTCTAGGTATTCTACCTTTTCCATACAGGCGCCCCGCACCTCTGGAAAATTCGTCGCGCGCAGGGGCGCGTTGGGGCGCCCAGAAGCGCGCAGTCGAGATATCCAAAAACTAAAATGCGCTCTAGATTCTCCAGCTCGTGAAGTACCAGATGCATATTCTACTTTTCTCGCGCAGGCGTTGGGCGCCTCTGGATATTGCGTCGCGTCTGGCGCGCGCCGGCGCGCGCCAGAAGCGCGCTGGGGCGCCAAGCAGCGCCCAGTCAAGATATTCAAAAAGTAAAATTCGCGCTGGATTCGCCGGTCCGTAAAGTACAATCTAGATATTTTACTTTTCGCGTAGAGGCGTTGGGCGCCTCTGAACTTTTCGGCGCGTCTGTCGGGCGCTGTCGGGCGCCGGCGCGCGCCGGCGCGCGCCAGAAGCGCCAGAAGCGCCAGAAGCGCCAGAAGCGCCAGAAGCGCCAGAAGCGCCAGAAGCGCGCCGGGGCGCCCAGGGGCGCCCGACCAAGATTTTCACAAAGTAGATTTCGCGATGGATTCGCCAGCCTCTAAAGTATCTTCTGGATATTTTACTTTTCTCGTACAGGCGTTGGGCGCCTTTGAATAATTCGGCGCGTCTGGCACGCGCCAGAAGCGCCAGAGGCGCGCCGGGGCGCCGAGCAGCGTGCAGTAGGATAATCCACAAAGTAAGATTCGCGCTGGATTCTCCAGCTTCTAAAGTACAATCCAGATATTTTACTTTTCTCGTACATGCGCGGCGCGCGTCTGGAAAATCCGTCGCGCTCCCTCTCGGGCGTCGCGTCCAAATCGGGTATAACGCGCGCCAGGAGCGCGCTGGGGCGCCGAGAAGCGCGCATGGCAAAAAAACGATTTCTAAAATTCGCTTTACATTCTCCAGCATCTAAAGTACCCTCTAGAGATTCTACTTTTCCCATACAGGCATTGCGCGCCTCTCAACAATCCGTCGCGTTCCCTCCCAGGAACCTCTTCCGCATTGGGTATAACGCGCGCCAGGGGCGCGCTGGGGCGCCCAGAAGCGCCGATGGCAAAAAACCGATATCTAAAATGCGCTTTACATTCTCCAGCATCTAAAGTACCCTCTAGAGATTCTACTTTTCCTGTACATGCGTGGCGCGCCTCTCAAAAATCCGTCGCGCTCCCTCACAGGAACCTCTTCCGCATTGGGTATCACGCGCGCCAGGAGCGCGCTGGGGCGCCCAGAAGCGCCCGTGGCAAAAAACCGATATCTAAATTGCGCTTTACCTTCCGTACTATTAGAGGTATCATAGGGAGAATTATCAGCTTGATACAACTCGAAGGGGCGGCTCAAGAATGCGTCGCGCTCCTGCAGCGCATCTGGACTAGGCTTAGCGCATTTGCCCTGCAGGCTGCGCGACATCCACGCGTGGGGTCCACGTGTGTCATAGCGCCCACGTGTGTCATAGCGCCCACGTGCGTCAAAGCGTCCACGTGCGTCGCTCCGCGCAACCGCCCGCCCATGAGAAGAATTCTGCGGAGGGTTCGAAAGTCGACCATAATGGTCCGAGGGTTCCAGATTACGGTCGGCGCTTACCTAGTCCTTCGATGGAGGGTCTTCGAACATCTCTATGACGCCGGTGGAATGCAGAAGGGAGTTTCAAGTGCCAACTACACGAAAATAGTTACCCAGGTCGTATCACAGATCCAGGAGCATCCCCTCCTATCGAACAAGCTTCCGAGAAAGAAGAAGAAGAAGAAGCTCAACGATGGCTAGTCCCAAGTCGTCAGCCTTCGCAAAGTCACAGTGCCAGTGGAATGGGAGGCAAGAATCGTGAAGAGGCGGGTGAGGTTTGTGACCAAAGAGACTTAGACTAAGGTGAAGGGCGGCTACAAGTTCTCCGTAACTGAAGCAAGACCTTCCTACACAGTGAAATGGCAAGATGCGCGAAGATGTCCTGGCCCTACCCCAGGTTCAAGACAGCCTGACCGAAGATGAGCCAGCATTGCGAATCGCCAAGAAGGAGCAAATTGTGCCTATCGAAGCACTTCTTTCTGAAGGCATCTTCGACACAGATACCATCATCGAGGAATGCCTTGAAATATCATCAAACAATAAGCAAGAGCTTTTATCCTTTGTGAAAGGCATACCCATACGCACCCCAGAAGCAACGCACAGAACAGCTGAACACTACATGGGAAGAACTCATCGCACAGTGGAGAGCTGTTTCACCAGATGATGTCGATTCTCTGGTGAGTCCTTGGGGTCATCCGTCTCCTCCTTTTCTTGTCTTCCTCAATACACCACCTGAAGTTCCGGAAGGGTCTTCCGATAGTCCCACAACATCAATGGACATGGAAACACCGTAATACGACTTCTTTCCATGTTGTTGGATGGCGAGCTTTCCCGCAACAATATCCTGGTTAGCGAGACCTACTTCCTCAGGTATGCATATTCGTACCAGGATAGATAGGCAAAGAACCATCTCCGAAAACATGGCCAACCATAAATTCATGGTCGCTCAAGGTCAAGACATCTTCCTGTTAAACCAAGACAAAAATGTGGAGCATGAGCCCAACCCTAAGAGAACACAAGAGAACCCCGGAGTATCCCAAGATGCGAAGGTTTAGAAGACTGTAGGGTCCCTCAAACATGTTTGCTCGTGCCTCCTTATGTGTTCGAATGTAGGTTTGATCTCATCCCCAATCACTTGAACAAACCCCGTTTATTTGTATATAGATGATCTTCGGTACGTAGAATAACCTATTGATCTATCTCACCTTCTTGCGTCAGGTTCACTCAATAATTTGCTAATAGCCTGCGCACAGACGCTGGGCGCGCCTTAGCCGCTTTTTTGGTCCCCCTTTGTTCGTGCATTGGCAAAGCACAACGCGCCTTTTTGCCCCCCCTAGTTTATTGAGTCACCCTACCTCATAGTGAATCTCTACAATATATAACTTGCTAGCACGTCTTACACCATGCATCGGCCAATTGTGGTGGTTCTCCATATTCTTATCACCTTTCTTAACTAAATCGATGTCGATCGCTATATACTTTACTTACTGCCGACGGTACCTCATCTAGGACCGTGCATGCGTGCACGTGGTGAGGTGGCCCGTGGAGCTAGTAATGGTGAATTTCTATAGCTGTGGATCGGTGGTGCCGATGCTATAGTACGATCAAAACGATGCGTTGATATATCGATGCCATTTTAGATGGGAGTGGTACGCACTATCGTATAACCAGCCCCAACACTTTACACCCAAACCAATATTCACCTACGAGCGCGTCTCTAATCTAATATTGCGGTGCAAGAATACATCATCATTATACTATAATATGGCATTTTTTCTCAATTTAAGCACTGGTATAACTCATGCCATCTAGACCGCGCATGATATACAAGGGAGAAGATTTCGCCAGTCTGATCATGGTGCTGCACTCAATTCTTTCACAGAATTTAGAACACACCACCGGGGAAATTCACCGCCCGCACGCAAGCCTTTAGCACCCGCACCAGCAACAGAGCGGACTACCACCCTCGCACACCATCGAAGGTTCACCCCAATACAGATTTCGCGGCCCTTTCTCAAACCGGACACCACTCGCAACAATTCCGATCCTACTCGATCATACCTGCTACAGACACCTAGCTCAAGGTCAGCCCGCAAGCTGCACTATCGTTTCTTGCAATAGATCAGAGACCAACATGTCATTCTTCGTCCCCGCTCCCGCTTCCAAGAAAGCCATCTTCCGTCCTATCCGCAATCGAGAGCCTTACCAAGCCGTTCACACGTCCAAACTTCACCTTCGAAGGGCGAAGTACAACAAGCCCCTCGAGATAGTGTGCATCGAGAAGGCCGAGTTCACTGAAGAGGAACTCGCCAAATATGAATGCTGGGTGTGCCTGGACACCTACGCTCTCGATGAAGGCGTAGTCACCTGCGGTGTCCACTTCCTGTGCAACGAGTGCGCAGTCGACGGTTTCACATACGCCACGGAACCTGGATGGGACTGTTTCCCTGTATCATGTTGTGAGGGCAAGCCCATCGGCGTGTGCCTCGTGCAACACCTCCTGGATCCAGAGATCGTCGAGAAGTTCAAGGCTAAAGAGCGGGAGCGCTATGTCTCTCCAGCCTTGCTTGTGTACTGCAACGGCTGTCGGAAGTGGCAACCACCTAGCGGATTTACTGAGACTGCTTATGCCACTTACTCCACGTGCTCTTGTGGCACAACTACTTGCGTGGGTTGCAAGGGAAAGTGGGAGGACCAGTACCACCGATGCACTGATGTCGACAATCCTCGCGAGAAGCCAGAATGGTTGCCAGAGTATTCGGTTCAGTGCCGCATCAAGCAATGTCCTGCCCCGGCGTGTCGCATGTGGATCGAGCTGAAGGAGGCTTGCAACCATATGACCTGCAAGTACTGCCGTCATGAGTTCTGTTTCGTCTGCAAGATGGACTGGGATGGCAATCACGAAGGTTGCCCTACTTACGGCAACCCTGATGAGGGTTACGACGAAGAGGGGTATGAGATGACTGCCCACGGGCTGCACGTATACACCGGTTTGGATAGACAAGGTCGAAATCGCTTAGGTCAACTTCCTGTCGATCAACAGGTCGACGAGATGGATAACGAGTGGTCTGATGATGAGCCCGACTACTATGAAGACCATTACGACTACGACTACAACCACAACGATCCAGAAGCCTATAAAATGGATTGGAATATCAGTTGGAAGATCAGTTCGAAGATGAAATCGACGACCAGTTCGAAGGCCAGGGCGCAAACCTGGTTGAAAACGATCTCGAAGACGAATTCGGAAACCCGTTCGAAGAACAGGACGGCTATGATCCCGAACAGCTTGAACAAGACAATCAATTTGACTCTGATTCAGACCATGGAGAAGATGAAAACGACGGCCATGAGGGCAACTGGCATGTCGGTCCGTATGAGGATGGAGGTGAACCCCACACTGAAGCCCCTGAGCCCGAGCCTCTTATCGCAACAACGCCAGCCCCAGTAATCACCCCCACACCTCGACGAACATCACCCTCAGCCCGGCCCGCTCGTCCAGATGAGCATCTACACCTGACTTTCAATCGTCTAGAATGCAACCACGATTGGACGAGTACTGGTAGAAGCCATTGGTGTGCAGTATGTCCCTACTACATGCCATACTACTACAACGAGTGCAACAAGTGCAAGATCCGGGTGTGCGATTACTGCCGACTCAACTTCCATACTCGAACTGAGTTCTACTACCCCGGGTCCTATAACATGACTAGCGTCATACAGTGGGCGGAAGAGGGCAATCCTCGAGCTGTCGAGCGCCGCGCCGGTGCGATGGAGGGTGACGACGCCCTCTGGTGGATGAAGTACCTGTATGATGGTTACCCACCGGATCAAGACGAGTTTGACGCGTATGAATTCCTGAGTATGCCGACGCGGAATTCTGAGCGAGATATCGTCACTGTTGTCGTAGAGCACGATGTAGGCGTGAAGGGCCTCACCATGCCTTTCCGCCTCACTAATACGTACGGTCCGCTGGAGTGGGGAAATGATGATGAGGACACTGAGGACTGAGTGGAATCGGTGCTGTTTGTTGTATAGACCAGTGCTTGCTAACTGTAGTTTCTTGGGAGCAGGAGGAGGAAAGGTTCTATTAGCAAAGCCTCCAATGCTTTGTATTATCCTACTCTCGCCTGTCTCTCCCTGACAAAAGACTCTAATGTAAAAGCCTCATTATATGGGATAGTTTGCGAGACAGTATTGTTGTGAAAAGTGGTCTCAGATTTTCAATTGAATACTCAGATGAAACGAATCGCGATTCCATCTCGTGTACAAAATGCCATCTACAGGTGTGTTGTCTTTGCAACATCAGGCTGGCCGGATATTTCAAAGGCCTGAATATTCTCTTCAACCCATCGCTATACAACCAAGTAAGCGTTATCCAGTGGGCTGAGGACGGCGAGGTGCCCTTCAAGGCGAAGCAGCGTGCAGAAATGCAAGAGCAGGACGCAGAAGCCCTCCAGGGCGTGGCTTTCATGTTCTCCCATTTTGAGCAACTTCACCGCGAGATGCGCTTCGAGAGCTGGTACACTAGAGAGGAGAACGCGGGTCTCCCAGGCGTCTCGATGATCTTCAGCCTGAACAACAGTAGATTTGCACCTTTGTACGTTGTTGATGAGGAGGATTGAGCGAGCAAGAGCTAGCTGAGAGGAAAGCAGACACTTTTAAGAAGGTTTCTATGGTCAACTATTCGTAGTGGTATAAAACGCAGATTGCTTCTTTGTCAGAGTTAAACATACCAGATGATTGTTCATACTTTTTTCTTCCCAAGCGAGACCCTCCGATCGTGCCCCTCGAGAGTGAGATAGATATCAATGAGCGATTAGTCAAATACGATACCATCTTAAGTCTTTAAATGAGTCAGCAGTTCGATTTCTTCCACAGTCTTGGAGCGAAGAGCTAAGATCATGGTGAATCCGCATTCCACGCGTAATTTTCTTCCTCTCCTACAACATGGCTACACCATCTACCTAGAACATCTGCCTGTTCCTCATTTCCACAGGCAAAAAGACCATAACAAGCGCAGCCACCCAGATACCGCCCGCACCCAGCCACAGAATGCCCGAGCTCTGGTCTGCGAGGAAGCTCGCACCCGCAAACGGCGCGACGATACCCGATATACGACCGAGACAGGATAGCATACCGCTGACGGAACCTCGGTAGCTGGTGTCGAAGAGTTCGGGAGCAGATGCGTATAGCACGGCGTTGAAATACTTGTGGATGTTAGCGAGTGATACTTGTAAAGAGTGAAGAAGCGACGGGTGTGCTTACAGTCTGCATGATGTACTCCAGAGCGTTCAAGCCCACGTAGCCCGCCGTGTTGTTCACTTGCGTGTACATGGCCATCGCAAGACCCTGGCAGATGGCGGAGATGACGAGCGACCATTTGCGACCCACGAGAGGCATCTGCACCGAGACGAGGGCAAGCACGGCTCCTATGATTCCTGGTGCGTATATGATGATGTATTGCTTGTACGTGTCCGACACCGAGCCTCGGCCGTCGGATACGTTGTTCCGCAGGAGGATGATGGGCAGGAAAGAGCCTGCGAGATTGAAAGACCAGTAGTCGCCCTGAGTACAATTAGCATGGTACGAAAAAGGAAGGGGTTGTGGTACCATGTACGCGATGGCGAGGAGAACGAAGGTGAAGCACTGCAGCCGGTTCGCAAAAACTCCCTTCAGACGTTGGAACTCCTTGCCGATGTCCCTGCCCACTTTCTTGACCATCTGAGCGCGAGTTCGTGGGCCTTCCACATTCACGACCGACAAATTTGAGTCCATCTCGTCAAGCGCTGCGAACATCTCCAAAGTCAACTTCGGCGGCGGTGCACGGTTGAATTTCGCAATCTTGTGCAAAACTTCAATCGCCTCGGCCTCCCTTCCTCTGGCGAGTAGGAACTTCGGCGACTCGTGGAAATTGAATACAAAGAAGCGTAGGAAGAAGATGAACAGAGTGACGCAGCCGAGGATGATGACCTCGTAGCGCCATCCCATGTTGCTTGCAACAGAGCAGCATGCCTCTCCTGCGCCCACGGCGCTGCAGGCAGGAAGAGCAGGGTCGCAACGCCATTTGGCGGCGGTGCCATATGCTATGCCGGATGCAGCCACGACGCCAATTGGCTGCCAGAGGGAGAGGAGAGCAACCAGGTTGCGGCGACTTTGCGGAAGGAATTCCAAGGCGATGGTGGCATCGATGGGGATATTGCCTCCCAGTCCAAGGGACGCAAGAAAATAGATTCCGCATACGGCCTCGTAGTTGTATTTCGGAGCAGCCTGGGAAGTAATTAGCACGCTGACGGACCGGAGAATTCATAAATAAAGACGTACGATAAGCAGTCCGAAGATGGAGGTGATCAAGCAGGTCAGGTTAAACGCCCATTTCCTCCCGATTATATCCACCAATATGCCGAAAGTGAGTGCTCCGATGGCAAGCCCGGCATTGGCCAATGAGAAGATGTCTCCCTGTCTTGCGGGTGGGACGTCCATCTCCTGGTACACAGCGCTAGCAATTAAACCCACGCCCTGAGCCCACGCAAGATCAAGAAAGTACCCAAAGCCGCACAGAAACCAGATGCATATCTGGTACCTTCCCAGGCCAAAGTTGTCGATTTCCACGTTGATGAGGGCAGCCTTCTTCTCGAACGTGGTGAGCGGATTTGCAGCCGCGCCCTTTAGAATCGCCGCGAAAGACATGTCTGTTTCTGCAACTCGCTCGACATCGTTGTAGATGGGCACTTCGACCTGGGTTCGTAGCTTCTCAATTGGAGGCTTCTGCGCCTCGTCGAGGCCCATCGAAGGGTCGTCGTAGGTGTTGATCGCCATGATGAAAATTGGTCGAGCACGTCCAAAGTACAGGACGAATGCAGGGTTCCTCAAGGCGCGACAGGGTAATATAGCAAACGGTAAGAGGCGGCTACCACCTACCTCACACACTAGGATCTATGCAACGAGACACTAGCATCTACGCGATCGAATCGAGAGGGTGGGGTTTTCAGGGGCTAGGCTTGAATAGGCAAGACAGGTGAGATCGCTTTGTGAGGACATGTATCAATGACGACATGTAAAAGTTCCGCCTGCGCTTCACTCTCCGTCGTAGAAAGATTTCGAGCCTTGGTGTAGAATTTAAGCATCGAGGCCTGAGGTGTCACTATTAGTTCAAGGGCTAGTTGAGAAAATCCTAGATGGACGACAAGAGAAGAGAATGAGTGTGGGTGCGCCGAGGAGCAAGTGGCTAACGCTACGAACGTCGTGCTTCGTGAACGGCACGAACAAAGTTTACTGCACGTGCGAACACCGTTCGGCGACTCCGGGTACACCTACAACAGCCAACATCCCACGAGGCTCAGATCGCGAAAAGAAGAACGGCAGTATGCGCCACCTGACAAGCCAAGCCATGCGCGAAGTCCTTGATTCGCGCGAGATTCGCATGCATATCGCCATGCGCATTCCGTATGCATGATGCTCTAGAATCGAGGAGTCAACCAATCAGGGTCCAGTGACATCTTTCGATCGTAAACTTTAAATCGAACTCCGGAAGACTATCCTATAAGGTGGAAATGTCCCTCGGAGATTTAGTCATAAAGATCCTGCTCATCTCGAAGGATGCTTCCTACCAGATGGACGCGGGTTCACTGTATCACGTGACAAGACACCTAGGGCTAGGTATCGAACCTAGAACATTAGTAGAAAACGTTCCAAGCGCGTGGGTATGACTTTTCCATCAATAGGGTTCTGTCAAAAAGTAGTTCCCAATTACATGGCTTGACACAGTTTTAGTCATGTTATAGAGGCCGTCACGTTACCTACCCGATACCACATCAATCAAACAACCACCGTTACTATTTTGTGAAACCATTTGTGGCGTTTGCTTTGGACGTTTCTGCTAGTCGAGACTTATATTTGATAATTTGTGTACGCCTCACGATAAGTATATCTTTTTGGCCTACTCCTCTCCAGATCTTATATCCCATTGTCCGATGCAACGAAAATTCTGGCGATGGGAGTGAGTTGAACATCACCAGGACAAACATCAAAGTATGCAGCTGGCTATTACTAAAGATAGCAGAGCCCTCCTATTTTTGGACCAAAAGCGATGAAGATACTACGTGCTTAATATTTTCGACTCCTCTCTACAAATTAATCCTCAAAGGTTGAATTAGCGAACTTGGCCTAGTTCAAATCACAGCATATCAACAAACACATCACACCACTCCATCCGCCTACATATCCAAATCATCCCCCCTACCTCAAGACACTCGCACTCGGCGTCCCCGACGGCGGCAGCGGCACAAAAGCCTCCGTATGCGTCGCCTCCGCCGAGCCATTCGTCTGAAACTCCGCCGTAACAACTTTACTCCCATCCGGAATGACCAAACCCTGCAGCACCCTCTTAAACATCTCCAGACTCGCGGCAGGCTGGTAGTAAGGAATTTCGTGCCCCGCCTCATAAACCCTCGTAAACGAGAAATTCCCATACTCGCGCGTCTCACCGTACTCGACGCCATCCACAAGAAACGGCACATAGCCCGACGCCCGAAACGCCTCGGCGTGCGTGTAGTTGACCGCCAGACTGACGGCCTCCCCGCCGAACCAGTTGCAGATGTAATCGGCATCGCCGTAGATGAGGGCGACTCTGACGCCGTATGCGAGGACGGCCTGCAGGTCGTCGATGAGCGGGTACACGAAGTCGCCGGTGGTTTGGAAGCCGTAGCTCACGTTGGGCGCGTTGGAGGTTGTGTAGTTGATGTTGACGCCGAGGGCCTCCTGCGTGGAGGCGAGGTTTAGGAAGGCTTTGAAGTAGTCTGGTGGCGTGGGGTCGTCGTAGGGGTGCCGGATGTCGTAGACGCCGCGGCCGCCGTAGGAGTAGTACGGCTCCTCGACTAGGGAGCGGCAGATGCTGGTCGCCGATGAGCAGTAGAAGTACGCGTTGTCGCTGCTTGCATCTTGGCTAAGGGCGGACTTGCAGTATTGGATCCAATCGCGGCACCCGCCGGGGATGGAGTAGGCCGTCTTCATGAAGGTGTAGATGGTGTCGTTGATGGACTTGATGCCGTAGGTGTTGTTGACGGCGAATTCGGGATAGTACGGCGCCTGGATTTCTTCGTCGATGATGCCGTTGATTATGCCGAGGGTGTCCATTTGGAGCTCGCAGCCCTCGATCGAACCGTTCTTGATGGCTTCGTTCTGCTGGTAAAAATAGTTGTAGAAGCCGGGGCCATAGTGGCCGCCGTAGCTCTCGGTCCAGAGATTGAAAGTGAAATTCTGGATGTCGGGGTCCAGCTGCGGGGAGAGCTCCAAGAAAGCTTGCAGGATGTGCCATGCACCCACGGCTGCAGCGTGGGTTGTGTTGGCTGTATCAAGATCGACTAGAGAATAGCGGCCGTTTTGGTCGGTTTTGGTGGTCTGGTAGGAGAAACCGACACCGACAGGTTGCGACAAATACAGCATATTAGATTCTTCATTCCAAGAGTATGGATTTAGCTGCGTCTTCAAATCCTCGGTAACATTGCAAGGTCCATGTTCTGCGCATGTTAGCATCTTTCACGAAGAATTTCATTATCCCGCCCCCATCCACCTACCCTGAAGCAGCCCAATCAAACTATCCGAGCCAGGCCCTCCATTTAACCATAGCGTCAATGGCTTATTGCTGGGGTCCGTCCTCGCCTCAAAGAACCAGAAAAACATGTTTGTCTTCTCGTCCAAGCTGATATATCCGGCATAGTCGTCCACTCCTGGGGTAGTCTCGCAAATCCCACCGTCTTTCCCTGGCTGCTTGAACCGAATCTGTGCGCCCTGCGGTGACGTGATGGTCCTCACGCCTGAAGGATCCACGGGGATACCGCGCTCCTCCAACGAAGGCTTGCGGGCCGCGCAGAGCGTCGCGCATCCGAGCGCTAGCAGTGTCGAGAACCGGGTCATGATGTGGAATGGATGGCACCTGAATGCGGTAGTGGGAGAGGAAGAGAACTGCGAGAAGGGACGGCGAGGAGGTTCTATAGGAGTAGAGTGGCTGAGACATCTCGTTTCGCTCCGAGACTACGTCAAGAGAAAACGCTTGAATAGACTGTGCCGATGTCTGCGGCCGGGGCAGTGCCCTCTGCATGGAGCAGTAGTCGTGGGGTACATAGCAGGCCCGAAAAGGCATCTCCATCTGGCTTTGAGATGGTGATTGGTGCTAGGGAGATGTGATTATCAACGTGTGAGCAAGCCTGGTAGATCGCTGCAAGACCACAACCGGGCACGTCTCTGCGCAGTGGAAGTTGTAACAGCTACACTGCTCTAGCAGGCTTTGCGTCACGTAATAGATATAGCCGGACGAATGAAGCCGATGGAACTTCTTCCAGGCACTCAACCTGGGCCACACCGATTGAACTCTCCAAACAAAGAACCAAAATAGACAATGCTGGGTGGTGCAGGGTTGCCAGAGGTTGCACTGCTCTTCCCTAAACAGGCAGCTGCGAAGACATCTTCAACCTTGTCGCACTCAAGCCGAGCGTTCCCGCAGCTTATCGCTCGTGTTGACAAAGCTTGATCTGCGTCTTACACGTCATAGATTGGCATGGGCCATCCGGGTACTCGACAAGGGTAATATTGGGGACACGAGAGCGCTACATGTCTCTCGAAGCTACACTACAGAAGCTAAGATCAATACAAAAACTTTTGTTCATCTCCTCTTATCCTACCCGTATGCCAGCGCCATGCAATGCAAAACTCATACAACATCTCGCAGCATCCAACACCATTTTTGGGCAACAAAAAGACAAAATGAAAGGGTATATATGTAAATGCTTCCACAAAACACCAAGAACCCCGAAGGTAGACAACGCTTATAGCGCGGCATCATGCGAACTGCTGGTCATGCTGCTTCGGTTAGTGCCCTCGCTTATATGGGTGACACTCGTGCGCTTGAACTGACTGGCGAGGTTGTTTTCTCGAGACGGTGGGCTTGAGAGACCTTGTTGGAGTTGTTGGTTGCTGGGTGACGACGGAGACGTAACGGGCGCATCAGAGGCTCCATATCGCTCGCGCAAACGCTGAATCTCGCGGAGCCGGTTGCGCCACGAGGAGACAGACTCGCCGCCGTCTTTGATGAACCAAACTGCTGAAAAGACGCAAGCGTTGATGGCAATGAGGCGACAGTAAGCGGCAAGGTGCTTTCCGGCCAGAATCTTGGTCTCCGCTGCAGGAGAGATATTCGGAAAGCCCGGCTTGGTCATAACCTGTACCTTGTAGTATCGGTCCTTGCCCTCGGGGTCTGAGAGGCGGCGGTCCACAAAGGATGCTCGAGATTCGGGGGAAATGACAATGTGGACATAGTTGAACGCCGAAGGAAAGGTGTCAAAGTTGTAGGGGAGACCAGAATCGTTGAAGATGATGTTGACAAAGTCGTTGCCAATGTGGCGTTTTTTGTTGGGGTACGTCATCTCATCGTCGCGATTTGTAGGCATCATGGTCGTAATGTGGAAGACGAGCTCGATGCACCGGTCACGCCAACAGTAGGTGAATTCGCCATCTTGGTCGTTACGGGTATCGAGGCCACCGGTGTTAAACTTTGCGCCTCTCAGGCGGCACAAGATACCCAGGTCGCCAAGAAAGGACGTGTAAGCAGGCGGGCCAATATCGTTCATCATGATCTCGCGTTCGTCTGTCTGGCCATCGCCAATGTATACCACACCGACTTTGTAGTTGTCGACGGCCGAAATTCTATCAAAGGTGGCGATCGCGCGACGAGTCATGTCGTCGTCTGGTAGAACAATAGGCGAATCGTGGCCAGAGTTCAAAGACGCATAGAAAGTCTGGAAGATGTCCTCGGGGAGGATGCCGACATAGGAGGAGCTGTCGAAACCTTCGGCGGCGAGACCGAACGTGAGAGCGACTTGATGACGTGGGGCTGGAGCGAGCAAAGGTCGCACTGAGAGGCAGCGGGTGGCACACTGTTTTGTTGTTACTACAAGTTCCGAACGTGATGGCGGCAATACTTACGGGTCTTCTGTTGATGACCTGAGAGACACCCGTTCTCGCGGCCGTCTCTATGGTCACCAAGCTGTGTCCAACGATCCAAGATTTTTTCCACAGCTCCCCATCGCCTGGTTTGGCAAAGCTGTCGTCTGGGACGGTCTCGTCACGGTCCGAATAGCACATCAAATGCATCATGTCCACGATAACTTGGCCTTGCTCCTCTAATTCCGCTTGTCTGCCCATGCCGTCTGTGAAACGCAGACTTCGTGCTATCCAAGGCATCAGTTTCGGGCGATCTTCCATCTTCAGACTCATGAACCAGAACGCAATGACATGGTAGGCCAGGGAATACAAATACTGCGGCAGGTCATCCTCCACGAGCTTCGTTTGCTTCGCGGCTGCATCAGGAGATGCTGAGATTTCCCGAGAAGGTCCGCTGTGACGCAAGGACCGGTGCTGGTTGTGGAGAGCGGCCGAGGTAGCGGCTCGCTCGCGTTGATCGCGAATATGCTGCAAGTATCGGAAGCTGACCCCGAAAACCATCTTGAACTCGTCTTCGCGGAAATTCTTGTACAACTCAGGCATGCGCGGCAGGGAAGTGAGGAGGTCCAGGATATGTATGGCTGTCGCAGGTTTCGTGACAATCTGCGACATCTTTTGTACAACTATATCCAAAGATTTACCGACGGAAAGCGGCAATTCGAGGCAGCAGACAGACAGCGCGTGGATGCACCATTTCGACGTTCGATCCCAGTTGGTGATGCCGTGAATGAACGCCTTGACTAGATCGTCTTCTTCGCTCTTCTCAAAATGATCATGATAGCTGATCAGCACCGTCAGGAGATGGAACAAACACACGGCTACATCTGCTTTCTTGAGGAGAGTGTGAGGGGGAGGCTCTTGGAAAGAAGAATTGCGTATTTGTTCGCAAAGAACATTGCGAAGCATCTTCAACTGAGGTATGCAACTTCGCACAAGCGACTGATTGGACAGTTGCGGCCCCAGGTGCACAAGAACGTAGCTGTAGACTTCCCAATCGGGCGACTTTTGCAGCAAGGAAATGGCAAGTTCAAGCCACAAGGTGATCTCCATATCCAAGATGTCGTCGCTGAGTGGAAAATATTTGGGATCGATATAAGAGAAAACGACGCGGCTGACGTCGGAGGAAGGCTCTTCGGGAAGGCCCTTCGGCCCCGGATACATCCAGAGGGGTGGGACTGGCTTCGAAACACGTCCAGCGGAATTCGAAAAGCGAGCAACGGGCTTATTGGTAGGCGGGAGCGGACTTCCCGAAATCCTTCGCTGCTCCCGAAGTGGTGATTGGTCGTCATGTCGAGATTGGCCAGGATGGTTCTCTGTTCCAGAGGCGGTGGCCGTTTCTTCGGTCCTGCAGAGGACTGCAGCCAGACTCCTGCCTTCAGAAGACATATTGACGAAGAGAGCATGGGTGGAATCTGCCCGTAGACGGCAAAGCAGCCGCAGGACTGTGAGACGAGCATCGCTCTCGTAACCATCAGTACCCGCGACATGGCGCAAAATTTCGTACAGAAGCCGCGTCTTACGAGCAGAACGTGGAACGTTCCGGATGAACAAGCGCACGAAGCCCGTAGCGATGACATTGCAGGAAGAGCCCAATGCTCTGTCGCTCTCGAGCTGGAAAGAAGCAGCCAGTGCGTGTGCAATGCTCTCCGAAGAATGGTGTAGCACCGCAGTCCGCTGGATTCGTCTCTTCAAAAGCGCGACTATGTCTGTAAAGCTGTCCCAAGATGCTCGATCGGTAACCTCGACGGCAAAATCAACTAGTTCGTTCAGAACAGCGACATCCTCCTCGTCATCGATGTTGCTCAATACGAGGGCCCCGCATTGTAGAACAAGGTCACTCGGACACAAGACTTCGACCGTGCTGTACGTTTCTCGCAATGCTTTAATGGCCATGATACGCAGTGAACGGGGTCTGCTGATGTCTTTGATGATACCAGATACCATGCTGCGGCAGGCTTCGAGCCACTTCCCGTTGGAAGGATATAGATAGCGTTCACCGACATAATACATGATCACATTCTCGGTCGTGGAATCACTGAGGCAGTGTGCCAGACGCATGAACAGTTCCATGACGGCATCCTTTTGCACAAAGTCAAGCTCGCCGCTTATGCCGTCCAGCTTGGTTAAAATCTTGAATACTCTGTCTTCAGAATGACGGGACAAGGTTTCTATCCGAGGTTCAGGGACAGCTAAGTCGAGGTTCGATATCACCTCGCCAGCCTCGTCGCCATTAGACACGACTGAACCCGCTCCGTTCGATAAGGCGTTGCGAGAAAGGGAACCACTCCTGGGGGTTCCGGTGTCCGTGGTCCTCTCTGATTGAGCCCGCAGACGCTCATGGCCTCGCTCAGCACACGTGAGGATAATGTCCAAGAGCTCGGTCCAGTCAACCTCGGAAAGGAGCAAATCTTTCAGCGAAGCATCCGACAGGACTGCGTTTATGAGATCCATTACGTACTCTTCCTGGGTCTTGTGAGGATTGTGCATAGACGCCTCCAATGCGGGGAACAGCAATGACATGGGCACAATGGGGAGGCCATTGCGTCCGTTCTCCAGGAGGAGCTGCTGCAGGACCTGAATCGTTCCTCTGTATGCGCTAGAGTCACGGTTCTTGCGAATGGGACCGTCATTCAGGGTGCGCAGGAGAGCGTTTACAGCGATCTGGCCAACGTGCGATTTGAACAGGTTGCTCAAAGTAGTCCAGGTCTGCTTCTGGAGATGGTCTAACTGACGGTGAACAGCGCAAAGCAGCTCAAGCAACGGACGTAGGGAATGATTTGGTATGTGTACGTAGGTGATGATGGTGTCAAACATTCGAATAGCATTCTCAATGTCCTGTAGCCGGCTGGTCTCTTGGCATATAGATATGACCTTGTTCAACAGATGCTCCAAGTCATCGTCGCTGAAGACTTTGGAATTGAACTTGCAGATGTCGATGGTGTATTGGAACAGCTGTGTCATGTTCTCCAGCTCTTGGACAGATTCCGCGCTCTTTTTGCTGCCACCAGTCTTCCGTGACACTCTGTACGCATCCACGCTTTGCTTGGAGACGACATCGAAGGAAGTCAGAACGAAATGGGCCACGGATGACTCGCAGGCTTCGACATGGCGGCCGCCCTTGGTGAGAGCAGCAATGATGTCGAGGCGCTTGTCGAAGCTGCGGTCGGTTTTACGTAGGCAGGCGGCATCGAAAAGGACGTTGCGCTCGAGAGTGTTGAGCTTGGGCAGGCCGACGCAGTACCTGAGGAGTCTATATCCGGATTCTGCCACAGCTTCTGGCTGCTCCGGGAGGAGCATATCGCTCGCGCGGGACCACAGATCCAGCACGTTCTCAATCGTGTACTCCTCCATGATCTTGCAGATCTTGTCCACCGCAGCCGCGCGCTCGGCAAACGGACGGCTCGTGTCCAACTGCTCGACCAGACCATCCAGCTCCCGAGGCCCTCCTAGCACCGGCCGCGCATGTTTGGGGAAGATGTGCTCGCTTATCCGCTTGAGGGATCCATCAGCGGACGAGGCAGACGGACTGGCGAGGGTCTCGGCGAGCGACGACGAGCGAGCGGGGGTATACATGGTCGACGAGGCCGAGGGCGGCGGCGTTGGGCTCTTCAGACGACCGCCGGCCAGAGCGCGGAAGGCCCCGAACAGGGCGGCGGAGGAGGAGCGACGGTCAGGCGTGCGCGGGACATGGTCGGCCGGCGGAGACATGTGACTCGCAGCGTGTTCAGCGGAGGACTGGGCAGCTGGATCTCAGACAGCTGTCTGTGGCGACTGTGAGAATTCGACGTTTGCAGGCCGGAGTCATTCATCGAAGCGGGTCTGTTGCGGCGGGCAGATCAGATGGGCGGGGCTGCAGAGCGTTGAGCGGCACGGGAGGCGGCTGTACGGGTGGTGGGCTAGGCAGAGAGCGCGCGGAGAGTCAGGCATAGTGGGCGCTCATTTTTACGGGCGTGGCGAGAGATGGGGAGGAGGGGCGTGGGAGGAGAAAGCGCGGCCTGGGTCATGGGACGGGACGGCAGCCGCGATGGCGTTCTATCGTGAAATCTAATCTGGGGTAGAGCTTATTCAGCAAATAAAGTTATCAATTATTGCATCATTCTGTACTCAAGGTAGTCCATCTCCACTAACTCCCCACCTAATAATATTAAGAGAAAGTATTCCTTCCTTAATTTATCTAGGCAGTAATATATATATCCTTACTATAGCTAATATACTACTATAGTACTAGTAAGTCGTTAACAGTATTATACCCTAATCTAGGTAGAGCTACTTTAAGTATAATATTTGCTATTATAACCTATACGCTAGCTATGGCTAGATACTACTATTAGTTAAATAATAGGAATATGTAGACAGTTATTATAGCTTCTATTATAATAAACTCTGCAGTGCTAGGCTTAGAGGAGTGGTTAATAGGACTAAGTGCGGATTAATGGTTAGAATTAGTGGGGGACACTACCGCGCGATTGGAAAATACTAAAAAGGAAGTAGATGTTCTGGCGCGCCGCGGCCCGAGCGCTGAAAGAGTACTGTTTTGACGCCGCAGCAGCGCAAACACGCCAAAGGAACCACCGCCGCGCTCCACGGCCTCTCTCCCCCACCACACCACCTACCCTCTCCTGGTGAGCCCTCCCGCCATGGCCACCGACATCCCCGCGCTGTCCAAGCTGCTCGCGGCCAGCTTGGACCCCCGCCAAAACAAACAAGGTATGTATGTGCGCCGGTGCCCCGCTGCTGTTTGGTATGCAGCCATGGGCCAAAAAACATTGAGCAACGCCGCTCCTTCGTGTTGGGGGGCGTGCTCCTGGGCAGGCAGACCGCAGGTGGCGTCTGAAATAGTAGCTGCTCAGACATGCATGGCACTGTTCTCTGCAGCCTCGGCCTCGGCCTCTGCCTTCCAGACATCCAGCCATCCCCGTTCAAATCTCAAAAGGACCCCGCTAACTGTTCTCCACCAGCCGAGGCTGCCATCTCCCAGGAGCAGACCAAGCCGGGCTTCTCCCTCAGCCTTCTCCAGATCGTGGCCGGCGACTCGTTCCCGGCTACCATCCGACTCGCCAGCGCCCTGTACTTCAAGAACCACATCAAGCGCCATTGGGTCGACGAGAATGGCGCCCACCAGCTGCCAGCAGACGAGGTCACCGCCATCAAGCGCGAGCTGATCGGTCTGATGGTCAGCGTGCCGCCAAACCTGCAGGCCCAGCTCGGCGAGGCCATCAGTGCGATTGCAGACAGCGATTTCTACGAGCGGTGGGACACATTGGTCGCAGACCTGGTTTCGCGACTGACCGAAGATAACACCACGGTAAACATCGGCGTCTTGCGCGTAGCACACTCCATCTTCAAGCGATGGCGGCCGCTCTTCCGCTCCGACGCCCTCTTCACCGAGATCAACCACGTCCTCACCCAGTTCTGCGAGCCGTTTTTGAAGCAGCTCCAATACGTCGACGCCATCATTACAAACTCGCAGAACAACCCCGAGGCCCTCAAGGGCGCTTTCACCGAGCTCGATCTGATCGTTAAGCTCTTCTACGACCTCTCGTGTCAGGATTTGCCTCCCGTCTTCGAAGACAACATCGCCGCAATTGCATCCATCTGGCACAAGTACCTCGTTTACGACAATGCCGCGCTGCAGACGGACAGCGACGACGAGTCCGGCGTCCTAGAATTCACGAGGGCGGGCATATTCGAAGTTTTGATGCTGTATGTCCAAAAGTACGAGGATGTCTTTGGCGCACAACTACCCCAGTTTGTCCAGTCGACATGGCAGTTCCTCAGCTCTGTGCGCCTGGAGACCAAGTACGACATCTTGGTCAGCAAAGCGCTGCAGTTCCTCACAAGCGTCGCTTCCACTCGACATGCCGAGTCCTTCAACAACCAGGAAGTGCTGGTCCAGATCATGGAACACATCATCCTACCTAACCTCACGTTGCGCGAATCCGATGTGGAGCTCTTCGAGGACGAGCCGATTGAGTTTATCCGCCGAGATCTTGAGGGCTCAGACAACGACACGAGGCGGAGGGCAGCGACCAATTTCCTGCGTACCCTGATGCAGCGCTACCAGGACCTCGTGACGAGCACGGCACAAAATTACATCGATCGCTACCTCCAAGAGTATGCCAAGAACCCCCAAGAGAATTGGAAGCACAAGGATACCGCCGTGTACTTGTTTTCGGCCATCGCTGCCCTGGGGACCGTCACGGCTGGAAAGGGTGTTGTGAGTGTGAACCCTAATGTCGACGTTCTGGGCTTCTTCCAGAACAATATTGCATCTGACCTAGAGGGAGAAAGCGTCAGTCTCATCCTGAAGGTGGATTCTGTGAAGTTTTTGTACAACTTCCGCAACCAACTTTCACCCGATCTATGGCGCGCCGCCTTTCCTCTGCTTGTGAATCATCTAGGCAACTCCAACTATGTGGTGCACACCTATGCCGCAATTGCCGTGGAGCGTGCCCTGTACCTCACGGATGAGAGCACCAAAGCCTCGGTCATTCCAAGGGACCAGGTAGTCAACTCATCAAGGGAACTGCTCTCTCATCTCTTCAAGCTCGTTACGAAGGATACGGCGCCCGAAAAGATTCAAGAGAACGAATTCCTCATGAAGTGTGTGATGCGCGTCCTGATCTTCATCCGCGAGGGCGTGCTGCCTATACATGAACTGGTGCTTACCTACTTCATCAACATCCTCAAGATTATACGGCACAACCCAAGCAATCCCCGCTTCCAGTACTTCTTGTTCGAAGCCCTCGGTGCCTTGATCCGGTTTGCGGCCCCGTCACACAGCCAGCTATTCGAAACGAAGCTCGCCGAGCCTTTCCAGCTCATTTTGGCAGACAATGTTGAGGAGTTCGCACCATACGTCTTTCAACTCCTCGCTGCACTGCTGGAAACGAATCCTTCTGGTGCCCTCACTGCCTACTACCAGAGCCTGTCTCAAGTCATCATTCAGCCCAGCGTTTGGGAGACAAGGAGCAACGTGCCAGCTTTGGTCCGTTTACTCACTGCGATTATCTCGCGAGACGCACAGACTATCGTGGCGAACAACCGGCTGGAACCGATACTCGGCATTTTCCAGAAATTAGTCACCTCCAAGGCCAACGAGACCTACGCCTTCGAGCTCATTGAGACAATCGTTGCCACCATTCCTGTCTCGGCGCTCCAGCAATATTACCCTACGATCATTCAGCTCATGATCACCCGGCTGTCGAGTATGCGGACGGAGAACTTTACGCAGCGTTTCATTGCCTTCTACCACTTCATCTCCTCTCGGGAAGGCATGGGCGCGGACTTCTTCATCGCCATCACTGATCAAGTCCAGCATGAGTAAGTTCTACAATCGCGCCCAATTGAACCTTGACTAATTATGAGTAGTGTTTTCAAGGGCATTTACCTCACCATCGTCCTTCCAGAAACCCAAAAGCTGACCCGCCCGATCGACCGGAAAACCGCTGTGGTCTCCTTCACCAAGACCCTTACAGATTCACAGGCCTTCGTCGACCGATACCCCAAGGGCTGGAATCTGACCACGCAGCGGCTCATCGAGCTACTAGTCAACCCGCCCAAGGTCAGCAAGGGTGACGATCTCATTGCAGACGCGGATGTTGATGATATGAGCTTTGGTTTCGGCTTCACTCCACTCAACACCTGCAAGAAGCCGCTTAGAGATCCATTCCCCGAGATCACGGACGTAAAGGCGTGGGTTGGACAGTTCCTGAGGGACGCGAACTCAAAACACAGTGGCAGGATCGTCACCTTCGTACATGAGCGATTGGATCCGGCAACGAGGCAGGCTTTGCAGGAATACATTCAGTAGGTGGAGTAACGTGGCAGTTTGTGATGGACTTGGCAGAGCGTGTATGATGATATGATACCAGTTTCGCGGCGATGGATATGAAGGAGCGGGAAAGTACGTAGGTCAGCCAGCATCTTGTGTATACCTCGCTCAGCCCTGAAAATATAATACAAGTTTCCCCAATACGTGTCTCGTATGTGTCTAGTGCATTGAGCCCTTTTCTACCCGTGCATACCCTACAACAGCCATATTGAATCCAGAAACCCAGCCGACGCCACCGCCCCTCCGCAGACTCCCTGAGATGCGTTTCGAACCCTCCAACCACCCTACGCATCCACCACCTCATAGCTCACCTTACTAATCCCCTTCTGCCGCTTAATATTCCTCACCACGACCCTCCCCAGCTCCCCCAGCGTCCGCACATGCGTCCCCCCACACGGATAACTCCCCAGCCCCCCAACATCCACAACGCGCACCTCCTCCCCCTCCGCCACCGCCGCGCCGTCCAGCCCACTAATACACTTCACCCCCGCCTCGGCCCCGCTCCAGAAATGAATCGCAACGACAAGGTCCAGCCGCACGAGCTCATCGACCTTATCCTGGATCGCAGCCTTCGCGTCACCAGGGATGAGACCGATGTTCTCGACAAACGCAGCGCCGGGGTAGTGGCTCGCCTTTCCATCCCTAAGGTCCTTGGGTAAGCCGGCCTCGCCCGCGCGCGAGAGGAGGTGGATGGCGAGGCCGAGGACGTGGCCGGCGGTGTGCAGACGGCTGTGCAGGGCGCGGGTGGGCACGTCGACGGCTTGCCGGACAGGCAGGCCTAGCTCTGCGGGGGTGAAGCGCGGGTCCGCGGGCTCGAAGGTGCCGAGGTGGAGGATGGCGGCGGAGACTTTGCGGACTTGGTGGACGGCGAATTTGGGGTCGTTTCCGGAGGGGGTGGGGGAGGTGAGCGTTATGGTGCCTGTGTCGGAGGGCTGGCCGCCGCCTTGGGCGTGGAAGATGGTTGAGGGCGTGGTGAGGATGTAGGGTTCTTTGTCGGGGGGCGGCTTGAAGAGGGGCTGTGTGGCGGCGGGGAGGGAGGAGAGGGGCGTGATGGAGGAGAGGGTTGTGGTGTGGGTGTGGAGGTGGCCTTCGCGGTGGTAGAGGGGGTCGGTCTTCTGGTCGGCCATGGCTTTTGGGGATGATGAGGAGGATTGTTTTCGTGGTGTGCCGCGGAGGTGGTGGGGTTCAAGGCTTTGGGGAAAATGGAGGCGTGTCCGCATGTGCTGAGTATATGTTGAATCGTTCACGGGGCTTCTATGACTGTTCCAGAGGGTTACCAAGGGCGCACATGGAAGTTTCGAGATGTGGTTTTCGAAGTACAGTTCTGTAGACCTGCGCCCTAGATGTCATACCTCGTCTAGACTAACCCAAACTAGGAAGGTGCGATCGTGAACTAATGCAGGGACTGTGGCTGGTATAGAGCAGCAAGTCAGGTTGATATTGCAGCATTGCCATCTATCTATAACAGTCTTTCCTCGGGTAGGGTGTTCGATTGACGCACGTAAACTATGTCCGATATGTCCTTCGCTCGTCATAATTCTCATGAGTACATTGCCAATACGTTTCATTCAAAAGCGCGATGGCAGCATCGGCACCCGATACATTGGCTCATACCCAATCCTCATCCGGGAACAGCGACTCGCGCGTCCCAGGCCTGAACGCCCGAAACGGCGCATCCTCAATCTCCTCCCCAGACCAATTCAGATGCACGTTGAACGTCTTTGGCAGTGCCACTTGCCGCATCGGCGCAAGCAATTTCTCCTCGCAGCCCGGATCCCGGAACCCGTCGAAATACATCAGCCTAACTCTGAGCCACTTCAAGCTAGACATGTTGGATATGATATGCCATGTGCCCTCCCACGTTGCCTCGTCGTGAGGTGGGTATAGCGCAGGTCGTGATATGAGGAGAGCCTGAGCGAGGGGGTCGTAGATGGGCCACGAGATGCACCATTCGATGTCAAGATTTTGGACGAGGGACCAGCGCTGGGGGAGGATGGTGGCGGAGAAGTAGCGGAGGCAGTCGAGGTCGGAGAAGGAGAAGGTGTTGGTCGAGTAGAGGTAGTCTATTGACTCGGAATATCTAGCGTTGTTAGTTGAGTTAAGCTGACGCCGAGTGGTTGGGACTTGCATCTGTCGACACGTCAGTAGCAATGGCAGGATGTTACCATCTGTTGCGGGTGGATCATCCAGTGGTTCGCCCAGAGGCGACCACACGTTATCAGGGCTAAAGAAGCTGTACTGCTCGGAACACTCGGCGATAGTGGAAGCTTTGCAGCGCTGGTGGCCGAGTTTGTGTTTCTTGAGCACCATATGCATTACCGAGTCCCCTAGTGCAGCGCGATATATCATTTGTCTGAGTTCTAGAGGCAGCTGCATCAGGCGCGACGTCGACTGGTCCCGGACTACCCCGCGAGGCTTTTGCGGCTTCGCTTCGTTCTCTGCCTCTTCATTACGTCTTCTCAAGGTCAAAGCGCGCTCTGGAGGCCGGACGGGCAAAGGACGGGGGGCCATTGTCTGACGCTTCTCAAAGCGGCGTTTGTCGCCGGATTCGCCGTGCGGGCGGAGGCGGCGCGGACAGCAGCACGAGGCGATGATGATCCAGCAGCAGAGGAAAGGTGCACAAGCCAGACCCAGGGCAATTGTGGTGACCTTGGTTCGGCGGTTTGTCATATTCAAGTGACCGGAATTGGTAGGTAGAAAAAGAAATAGAGAACACAGCTCAAGGAAGGCATGCCATGGTGAAGGACAATTGGCGCCCGCTCTCAAGACAAAGAGCAGTAAGAGGTCGATAGAAGAGGCGGGAAGAGAGACACTTTCAGACGCGCGTTAGAGATGCGGATGCGGTGCGTCATCCGCGGGCCGCCGGCTGTGGCTGGTGACGAGGGACGGCGGTGGCTGGTGATGAGGGGCGGCGATAGCAGCTTAGGTCCGCGACTAAGCTCAACCTCGGGACACTGAGGAGTCGCGGATGCAGATAGCAGCGCTACTCCAGCAGAACTAACAGTCGGAAATCATGAGTTCGCCGACCAGCTTCTTCCGTGAAACACCCACATACTGCACGTCAACTTGCAAGCCACCATGACCTCTTCCCCTCACGAGCACATCGACGACTTCACCGCGCAGGAATGGTGCAACCAGCTGCTCTCTGACCCAACCGTCAAGTACAAAAAGGTGATTGCTACGCCGTGCATATTGAAGGTTAGAGCGAAGCTCCTGAGAGAGAAGGGAAGGTGGATTGAGACTTGGGGCTCGGTGGAAGATGGGCATGGCACCGCCTTTGCAGAGGGTTCGGGTGCATTCGTCCTGCAGAAAGTCGGGGATCCGAAAATATAACGGACATACCATCGTTTTGCTAGAACGCTGACATAAGTGTAGATGCTAGAGTTTCTATCAAAATGGAACGGATCTCTTCGAATGCATTCAAAGCCTTATTTCCATCACTGCTCTACAAAGCCGTCCTTGCCCTGATTTTGGGCATTGATATCTGCATCCAGCGTCTGCTGGATCCTCTGGCTGGGCAGCCACTTTTCTGCAGGAATGGCCCACCACGTGATCAACGCGAATACGGTCGTGATGGCCATTATGACCGGTGCATAGTTCAGCGTCTCCGCCGACACTGGAAAAACGTACGGAGAGTACAGCACTGCCACAACCCAGCCATTCCAGAACACCGCAATGACCTGGAACGGCTTGCTCAGGCGCCCGAGGCTCCAGGCTGGCTTGGGGAAGTTCTTCGGCGTCAGGAAGAGTCGCGAGAGGCAGATCAGGCCGTAGGCTGCCGCAGAGGGCACACCGGCGGCGGACACGAGCGATGTGAAGGCTACTGCTGAGGGTAGGATCGTGCAGGTGATGATGGCGGAGACGCCCCAGACGACGAGGACGGCGTTGCGGGGTTGGCCATCTACGACTTTGGAGACCCAGGAGGACCAGGGGAGGACGCCGTCTCGGGCTACGGCGAAGACGAGACGGGAGGCCGCCAGGACGGCGATGGCGGTGTTCTGCGCGTGTTAGTCGCTAACAACCAGTGGTGAGAGGGTCGATTGCACTTACAAGCCACAGTGCCACCACGCACACGACATTCATGATGATATGTGCTCGCTGCCCAAGAATCGCAGCGTACACCGAGACAAAAGGCTGCGGGCCGCCAAACGAGAAGAGCGTCTCGGCATCCGGCTGTCCCCTGTTAGTGACCGTTTATACCAGTTAAACACCACTGATCATACTCACCACACAAAACAAAAACAATATCACCACCACGAAGCCCCCCAGCCCACTAACAACCGTACTCCAAAAGATCCCCCTAGCGGCCGCAACGCTCGCGTTCTTCGTCTCTTCCGCCACATGCCCGCTCGCATCGAAGCCAATGAGGATACCCGCCGTAGCCAAATACGAGAGACACCAGTTCCAACCCGGCGGCGCGCCCGTGCCATTATACGTCGTCATGAACGCATCGTGGGTGGAGCGGAAGCCGAGCGTCCTGCTCGTCGCAATAGGCAGCCAAATCAAATTCAGCACGAAGTCCAAAACCACGACACTACTCGAGAGGGTAAAGATCCACCTGAAATACCGAGGCGGCAGCAGATTCCAAACACACGCCAGCGCCAGCATCACCTCTGTCAGCACCCACTGCACCGCGCGGAACTTAACACTGGACGGGTCCGAGGGGAAGTCAGAACCGAACACGGCGACCTCGGAGAGCATGTAGTTGACCGCCGACTGCGTGTTGCTGGCGCAGAAGGTTGTCCACGCGGTGGTGCTCCACCAGGCGACGACGAAGCCGAGGAGGCGGCCGAAGCGGGGGCCGCCTGCTTCTGCGGCCCAGAGGTAGATGGAGCCTGCGAGCGGGAGCGAGGAGCAGATCTCTGCGATGACGGCGGCTGTGATGAAGGTGAATACGCATGTGATGATGTAGCTTGTCCTGGATTCTGCTGTCAGGGAAGGCCGGTGGAGGGATGCGGTGGACAGACCAGTATGCGAGGTTTCCGCCGGCTGCGATGCCCGTGGAGAAGGTGACGCGTACGCCGCCGATGAAGTAGAGGGCCGCTGGGCTGGTCAGTGGTTAAACTAGATGATGGTAGGTCTTTCGAACCGAATGTTGTTGCGAAGTTGTGGAACTGGTTGAAGGTGCGGTTCAATACCTATTCCGAGTCAGGCAAAATAGCACGATGAGATGGAGGTAGGTTTTCGTATCGTACCGGTTTGTATCCCAGGTTTTTCTTTGCGTGTGCGTGTTAGCTTGATAGTACTATCTGCATCTGCCACAGAACGAACAACGCACCACAACGGTATCATCGGCCGAGTTCTCGTCCACAGCAGCGCGGACGGTCTCTGCGCTGGCCTGTTTAGGAGGCGCGTTCGCCAATGGTGTCGACATGGTGCGTGTTCAGTGCGCGGGATATCGCCGGACTCCAGGACGTCAAGGCGCGGTTCCAAAACCCAGCAGCGCGCGCGGTATAAGAGCTAAGCATGCCGAAAAAGGTCTACAAACTGTCTTATATTCCATCGTACGTGGACCCAGGACTATGGTGCAATCCACGCGACTCGCTTCCTCCCGAGGTCCCTAGTGTTCCTACCCCACTGGTGTCGCTGTACGCACCCTTCACAGTTAGTCCCCTGATGCAAACCATAGACTGAGTCATTCGTGAATAATCTAGAAGCGAAAAGAGGACACGGCAGGGCTTGAGGCCCGTAGAGTTATGCCAAGCACGTCATCGGCCGGGCGATGATGCGATGGACCATCTCGACGAAGGCTTCGGAGATGCCCGAACTGGGAGTCCACAGCCGAAATTCCCACGATGGTGAAAACACTAAGCACTCTCCACAGCGGTCGAAGCACCAGGCGGAGTAAAGCTTGATGCGTGGGACGGGATCGCGTGACTTGGGCGTGGAGTTGACGATTCTCTAAATGGCGATGGTAATCCAGGACTTCAGTTCGGAAATCACTGGCGTAACGAACTATACACGCCGCTGTTATGACAGTAGCGATCTTGGAGCTGGCCGCGGCTTTTCTCGTGGTCGTCGTGATCTATGTATGAACCCCCTGCATCAAGATATTCTTGAACAAAAAAGAAACTAACCCTCATCACAGCATGTCGTCTCAGTCTACACTTCGCCTCTCTCCCGCATCCCCAGCGCCGGCTTCGGTGCAGCTTTTTCCAGACTCGCGTGGGCGTTCCCGCACGAGTACAATGGGACCATCACCATAGATCTACCCAAACTCCACGAGAAGCTAGGTAACACCGCCTCCCATGATTCCCAGTATGACTGTAGAAACAACATCTCATCAAAGTCTCCAGGACCGCTCATCCGTATTGCTCCAAACGAGGTATCCTTCTACTCGCGCGAGACATATGAAACCGTCCACAAGGTCGGCAGCAAGTTTAGGAAAGATCCCAGAGTGTATGGCGAGTTTGTGCAGGGCGGGCATCCCGCGCTGTTCTCCATTACGTAGGTCGATCTCAGCGTCTAGTGTGCTCAAAGTCGTGGCTGAGACTCGAACAGTGATCCCGTGGAGCACGCGAAGCGCAGGAGAATCATGGCGCAGCTGTTTAGCAGGAGCAAAGTGCCGCAGCTGGAGAAGCTTATTGTGGCGCATGTCGAGAGGTTTGTGAGTAAGATCGCGGAGGGAGAGGAGACTGTCGATGTGGGCGTGGCGGCGAGGGCGCTGGAGGTAGATATTATGTGTATTAGCTCCTGAGCAATTCTCGAATGGAACGTTCGCTGACTGGTGTCTAGCTGACTTCTCGTTCGGTACGCCTATACAGGCTGTTGATGCCTGGGCCAGCGGGACACAGTTGGCTATGGTGGAGAAGAACGACAAGAAGGCTACGTGGATGCCGGTGGTGAGTAATGCCAAACTTGATCAGACTTTCTTGAGATGTTCATTGAAAACCGTCTTACTTCTTCCAGCTTACTACTTTCCCTTTGTTGTGCGATCTTTGGGACCAGCTCGAGAACTTCATGTTCCGTATCACCGGATGGAGGACCCAGTATACCAAAGGTCTTGCTGACTTCCAAGAGGTTAGCCAATGGCAAAGGCGCATCGAGCCGATGAAGCTGACCTGTTGATCAGTGGTGCCAAGAAACCTGGCAAGTTGCACTTTCGACTACTTCTCCTAACGGCTTCCCAAACTTGATCGAAACGTTGTGCAATGCCGGCCTACCGTCCGAAACTGCGCTCTCGGAAGCCAGAGAAAACCTCGGTCCAGGAACAGACACCACGTCTGCAACGCTAGCTCACATCTTGTGGGCACTTGCTCACAACCCTAGCTACCAAAACGCATTGTATGAGGACATGGTTGCAGTTGGTTTCTCAACGAACATGACGGTCCTGGAGAACATTCCTCGTCTGCAAGCTTGTGTGAAAGAGGGCATTCGTTGGGCTGGTGCTGCGGCGGCCATGCTTCCGAGGATTGTGCCCCCGGCCGGTATCGTACTGCATGGCAGATTTATTCCTGAAGGGGTAGGTGTAGCGACTCTTCAGTGCCGAGTAGGTGGAATATGCTGATGAACCTTTTAGACAGTACTCACTTCGTCGCCTATCTGGTACCTCCACGATAGGACAGCATATCCGAATCCGAAGGTGTTTGATCCGTACAGATGGCTGACGACGGATGCACATGACATAAGCGATAATCGTCTTCGCGATCGCTTCTACATACCCTTCTCCCGAGGTGCGAATGTCTGTTTAGGAGCACAGTAAGATGCGCCCAGCTCGGCAAAGATCAAATTACGAAATTGCTGACACGTTCCAGCTTCTCATACCTGGAGCTGTACGTGTCGGTAGCTCAGATGGTTCGCAATTTTTACCTAGAGCCTCGTGAGCCTGCACATAGTACGAGAGATCAGGCGTTAGGGCAGGATTGGATCCCAGTGCCCCTGCCTGGGCGGAAAGAATGGGTTGCTGCTGTTACGGTAGGCAAACTGGAAGTCATTCACCGCCGGCGCTGAGGAACGTATACGATCGAACGCTAGTGTACCTGTAGCCGTTGGAGCTATGACGGAGTGTACCTGTAGCCGTTGGAGCTATGACGGATGGAGTGAATTGTGTAGCAGGGGAGCTGTTTTAGGCTGGCCAAGCTGCACACAGATGACTAGACCAAAAAGTAAATGAAGTCCACTGTCGTAGTCATGTCAAGTCGATATCGCTGTGGGAGCGGCTGTTTTGGAGAGGTGACGAGATGAAGCATGGCCGTGGTCGAGTAGATGGGCAGGCGGTAGCTTGGCGGCCGTTCCAAACGCTCGTGAAATTGGCAGCTGCAGCCCGGGCCCCACCCACACGACTTCCCTCGACCAAGACACGGCGACGCAACCCACTCAACAAGGCGCGCGCAAGGCTTGGTGACGCCGGAGACGACCTTCGCAGAGCGTCCATCATGTCGAACTACCTGAACAACCTCCTCACGACCACCACGTCCAAGTACAACACGCTGCGGCGCCAGCTCCTCTCAGACGAAGCCGACGGCGACACCGAAGACGACTCGCACATTGCCCGCGCGCTGCGCGCCTACTACACAGAGAAAGGCAGGCCGTTCCCGCAATGGCTGCCGCCCGACCCAAAGGCACCGCAGGCTGCGCCCGTGCAGATGGTGTCGTCGGCAGGACGGGGCTATGGCCAGATGGGACAGCAGCAGCCCATGATGGGCCGTGGCGGGGGTCTTGGTGATCTCTGGGACTCGCCGTCGCAGGCAGCACCGCAGCAGCAGGAGCCCATGTCGCTGCGTCGGGCGCAGGGTCGAGGAGGCGGCGGTCTGAGGGGGAACAGCTCCATGTCGCCCGAGCCGCAGATGCAGGGCAGACCGCTGCCCAGCCAGCGCGCCGGCAGCCAGCAGAGCACCTCGTCGTTCCGGAGCGAGCTGGCGCCCCAGCAGGCGGGCGGCTCCGCGACATCGGCACAGGACAGGCTCAAGGCACGCCTCTGGGGGTCGGGCAAGTCGCAGAGCCCGACGTCTTCGCAGAACGCGAGCCCCACAACTTCGCCAGCGCCTCCAGCTGGCATGCGCAGTCAGTTCGACCGACCGCCGGCGGGCGGAGGGCGCGCGCCGTACCCCGACGAGCGCGGGAGCGGTGGCTATTCGGGAGGGGGAAGGCAGCAAAGCAACTACAATGTGTCGGCCAACTCGCCGTGGTCTGGCGGCAACGACGACCCCTATGGGCCCTCGTACAACAGCGCGCCGCCGCAGCAGCAGCCCGAGAGAAGACGCCTTGGCCTGCCGAACGGACCACGCATGCGTTGAGCGCCTTCTTGTTGTTTAGCATTGGCGCATCTGGGTTCTTTTGGGCGCATGGGCTGGCTGTAGCACTGCTTTACGGGCTACGGCAGGACGGCGAAACGGCTGCATATAGAGGTGTATTGGGTGTCTGGGTGCATGTTTGAACAGTAGCGTCAGAGGGCTCAATCAATCACACGCGCATTGCAAGCTCCAAGGATCCCGTGATGACGATTCGACGCGTGGTGTTGGACCTAAGCCTTGCCCCGCCACACAGGGGGACGTCATCAGGCGCTTGGGGAATGGCTACCTTGACGGCTCCTCCGCATCAACTCCACCGTGGCGCGGCTTTTTAGAGACTCGCCCCGAGCTACCCTTGACAATATATCGCTATCTCTCAGTCCTCAAATCCCTCCTCTTTGAACCGTGATAGAATACCGCGCGCTCTCTGTAGCCGCCGTGCCCCGCATGGCTTCTTCGCCGACGTCCACGCGCAGCCCGCCCTCGCCCTCGGCATCCTTCTACGACCTGAGCGACGATGAGGAGGGCGAGTACAACACCATCAGACATACCGAAACCGGGCGGGGCGTGAAGCTGCTGTACACCAAAAGCAAAGTGCGTTTGCGCCATGGCTCTCTGACTGAACGGCGGCGTGACGGCTAACGTCCTCAACAGGTCTACATACATCCTACACCCTCCGCAAGGGACAACATACCCGGCTTCATAGCGCTCGTACAGCAAAAGGCTCCCACGAAGGATACCGATGCCCGCCCAAGCACGTCCTCGTCCAAGAGCGAACATGCATCCTCCCTGCTGCTCGCCTGGCTGCCCGAGACATCCCTCGGCGACGCATACGATACCTACGTCAAAGTCGACCTGTCTGACTCGTCGTCCCCGCCGCGACAAACATACCTCGTCCCCCCGCCGCCCACCACCACATCCCACGGGTCCTCAATCGGCACATACGCTTTTGCAGTCCCCGTCAGCGAGGTCTACTCCCTGCTGGTCCGCCCTCCAAGTCTCGGATGGTGGTTCGGTAGTGTGATTGTCAACACACGCGCAGGCGACAGCTTCCCGGCGCTTTTCTTCCACGATAGCGAATGCCAGTCTACCATCATGCAGCGGAAGAAGCTGGCCAAGGAGAGCTTCGACCCATTCGGCGACGGTGGCGGCATGTTCTGGGGCGGCGACGAGGTTCTGCGATGGTTGAAGAGATATGTCAACGTAGAGCGGTCGGGAGCGGACAACAGCATCTACCTCATCGAGCCCACCGAGGAGGATAGACGAGCGGTCGGCCGGAATGCGCCTGTTTCGCCCAAGGCAAAGAAAGATGACGGCAAACAAGGCGAGCCATCCTCGTCCAAAGACCAGGGCAAGAGAGATGGCGGCATGGACCCGGTCACAAAGGCGCTGAAGGAGGCGAGGTGGAATTTTCTAGAAAAGCTCAGCCAAGTCACGACCTTCACACGGAGGACAGCACAGGCCGTTGTCGAGAACAAGAACCTCCCACCTCAAGTACGACGACTCATTCAGAACCCCGAAGTGCAGACTTTGCAAGACGAGTTTGACAGCGCTCGCCTGTATTTGGCAAGATGGGCCATGGGAATTGCAGAACAAGGCGAGCGTGACAGGAACCAGAGGATATGGACAGCCAAGGACGTCCTGGCCATGGAAGAAAGCGACGTGGGAGACTTCGAAATCCTAGACATGGATCGCATGTCGATGGCCGATCGGAGAAAACCTGTCACTCTGGAAGAGTGGAAGGGTTTGTTCGACAGGCATGGACGTCTACAAGTTACGCCCGACGAAGTCAAGGAGCGCGTCTTCCATGGCGGCCTGCATCCCGACGATGGCGTCCGCAAAGAAGCGTGGTTGTTCCTCCTAGGCGTGTATGACTGGAACAGCTCAGAAGAAGAGCGGAAGGCGAACCTAAACAGTCGACGAGACGAGTACATCCGCCTCAAGGGGTCATGGTGGGAGAAGATGGTCGACGGACATGGCTCTCTCGAGGCCGAGGAATACTGGAAGGAGCAGAAGAACAGGATAGGTTCGTATCCTGATATCCCTTATTTGCAGAACATATTTGGCTGACTTGTCCCATTCTATGGGGTCCGCGCTATAGAGAAGGATGTGCACAGAACAGATCGTACTATTCCAATCTTCATGGGCGAGGATATCCCGCATCCGGACCCTGACTCACCGTTCGCGGACGTCGGAACTAACGTTCACCTGGAGCAGATGAAGGATATGCTCCTTACTTACAATGAATACAACAAGGACTTGGGCTACGTGCAGGGCATGAGCGATCTACTGGCACCCATCTATGCCGTTATGCAGGACGACGCCATTGCATTCTGGGGTTTTGTTGGATTCATGGAACGCATGGTATGTTCAACACCACAATTCCCGACTTTCTAGTTCATACTCACACATCTGCAGGAGCGCAATTTCCTTCGCGATCAATCCGGCATGCGCAAGCAGCTAACAACTCTTGACCACCTTGTTCAGCTAATGGATCCCAAGCTCTACGTTCACCTCCAATCTGCCGACTCTACCAACTTCTTTTTCTTCTTCCGAATGCTTTTGGTGTGGTATAAGCGCGAGTTTGAGTGGGCGGATGTTCTCCGGCTCTGGGAAGGGCTTTGGACGGACTACCTCAGCAGCAACTTCCACATCTTCATCGCATTAGCGATACTCGAGAAGCATCGCGACGTCATCATGACCCACCTCGCGCGCTTTGACGAGGTTCTGAAATATGGTAAGTCAACTTGGTGCTCACGAGGCTGGGACAATGGCCTTCGTATCGACAAATTGCTGACTTGCCCGCAGTGAATGAGCTATCTGGCACCATGGACCTAGAGTCTACACTAGTCCGTGCCGAATCCCTCTACCGGCGGTTCCAGCGAACCGTTGAGATGATCGATAAGAAAGGGAACTTTCCATCGGCACCGGGAATGCGGCAGCGCAAACCAATTGAGGGCTCGCCGGGCCCATCAGACTCAAACGCAAAAGCATCTACGTCTGCTACCGAGAATGGCAAGCAACCCGCGTTCGATGAAGATGCCAGGGTGATCAGCCCTGAGTTGAGGATACTGCTCAGCCGCAAGGTCGAGAAGCTTGAGAAGGAAGACTTCGTCAAGCATGGTGGCGGCGTCGGTTCATAGGGCACTCTTGGGCACGCATGGTTTCGTTTTTATTGTCTTCTTGCACACAATATTGGGTTCAGCTTCGCATGAAATGGTCACATTGTAGGCACCAGGCAGGCACGTAGGCGTATGGCGTTGATATTGACGTAGGTAGTCAGGCCCGACAACTGGGGCCTAGCGCGATTGCTTGAAAGCTCACCTCTTCACCTGTCCCTTCACAATCCTCAAACGATTACTTTCTCTTCAATTATCAACCTCTCCGCTGCAAATCGCTGGCAACCGATCCCCTCGCTGTTTTCGTTGTCGCTGCGTCGTCGTTGGCAAGGACGTTGCTAACGATCAACCTTCACAGCTAGGAACTTTGTGTACTTCACACGTATCCGAATCTTCACAACGCAATCGCGCGCCTGGATCCGTTTTGCGGCTACAGCTCGCGCTTTGATGGATTATTTGAAGCGCTTGATCGCTCACTACAGCGGCAGCGAAAAACCACCTCCTCAGCCAGAGCCGGAGAGCTCCCTCCAGCGACCAGCGCCTTCACCGGAACAAGCGTATGCTCGTCTTCAGTGGGATACACATCTTGCTCGCCCGCAACGAGACTACAAGGACTCAGCTCCACCGCCGTCGCCACAACCAGGCCGGTCGCAACACCGTCGCCGTCATCGTCACTATCACCACAGGTCCAGAGAGCCGAGGTAAGCAGAGCAAGTATGGAGCAAGTCTGATGCTGATAGAGATCCAGGTCTGGTCGTAGGCGCTCCCCTGCTCACACCAGGATGCCCGCCGACTCGTTCACCGGGCCATCCTGCAAGGATTTGGTCGAGTTCATGAAGAGTGTCAAAGACATTCCTGTGAAGCACAAGGATGGTTTCGAAGGCATGTCAGAGAAGGCAATCGAGACGGTGTGTGACGTTGACGCGCTGCATGTGTGGGAGAGCGGCGACGATATCGACGACTTCTTGCACCTCACGCAGGTCATCGTGAAGCTGAAGATTGAGGCGGAGAAGCATGAGGGGAGGCGAAGGAAGGAGCCAGCTATGGTCATCATCTCGTCGGAGCAAGGTATGGCACTCTTTATACAAGCTATGACTACAGAGACTAACGACCTTCAGCGACAGGAAAGAACGGCAGGGACGGTTTCGAGCGGATCTGCGAGGTCGTCCGCAACTTGATGAAGTCAGACGGCAAGAAGCACCTCGATGACACAGTGTGCGCATTTGACGCTGTCGTTGTCGTCCGTGGCATCGACTATACTTCCTCGAGCGACAACAAAGCAGCCGTGAAGCGTATCAACACCGCCATTGAGCGGGTCTTCAAGATGCAGCGCCCCTCCGTCAAACAGCTCGTCTGGCACCACGGTCCCATTCTCTCTCTCCTCCTCACCTGGATCGACAACACCACCTCCGACCTCCGCTCCGCGCTCACGGCCATCAGCATAACCGCCGCGCTCGACCTCACAGACGGCGTGAAGCCCTCGCCCTTGGGAAAAGCCAACAAGCAGACCGCCCTCCAGACGCTCGAAGACTACGCAAAGCGCCTCGACATCCCCGTCGTTTTCGTCGACCCCGCGAGCCAGCTCATCACCTACGAGTACCTCGCAACATACATGTACTACTGGGCGTACTACATCCACGTGTTCCTGCCGTCGTCCGCGCTGCGCCCGCACTTCTACGCCGCGCTCGACGCCCTCGTAACATTCTGCTTCCGCCTCCGCGGCGCAAGCGACAGCACCTACGGCGCCTCCACGGTGCGCATGGTGCAGGAGCACCTCTCGGCCTCCACCGCGCGCCGCTGGGCCAGCACCAGCATCGACCCGTCCTCGTACACCAAAGACCTCTGCCGCGCGACCGCCACAGACGCCCAGATCCACCACGCAGTGCAGCTGGCCGACTCCCCCTTCGCGCTTCTCTCCCCCATGCCAGGCTACCCGCTGCCGGCCTTCTCCCGCCTGCCCCTCTGCCCGTCCGACAACCCCGCCGACTCAACAGGCGACTTCTACATCGCAGCCCCCGTCTCCTTCACCCTGCCCACCGGCACCTTCCGCGCCTCGTCATCCTCCCCCTTCTACGTCCTCCTCCCCCGCGAGGGCAGAGACGTGGATAAAGTCACGGCCTGGATCCAGGGCAGCATGATGGGCGTGCTGGAGCGGTTGCGTCGAGATAAAGACGTTGTCAGGATCAATAAGAAGGAGACGGAGTTGTATGGGGAGGTGGCGAGGGCTTGTGGGTGGGCGCTGGATGGGTGTCGCGGGAAGATGCCCGAGGGGGTAGAGGGGAAGGTTAAGTTTGTTAGGGAGAAGGTGCGGAAGGGGACGTTTTGCTATGTTAGTGGGTTGGTGAAGGAGACGGAGGGGTCTCGTCAGAAGGGGAGGAGTGAGGGTGGATGGCTGGGTGGGCAGGTGGGGTGGGGGGCGCAGGGGGAGACGGGGTGGGTGGATGGAGCGAAGGGGGGGGGGGGGGGGGGGCGCAGGGGGAGACGGGGTGGGTGGATGGAGCGAAGGCGGGCGCTGGGTGGGGTTAGGCGGTGCGGTGCGGTGCGGTCTTTGTGCTGCGCTGGCTTGCTCGACTCTGAGAGCTGGCTGGGTTCCTCGTCGAGTGGTTACCTTCTTCTGTGGCAGGGTTTCTTGCTACGCACGGGTTGGTAGACCGTGATTGGGGTCTGTACGGCTTACTACTTCTTCCATGTTTTGCGGCTTCTTACGAGCACTCTCTCGGTTTCCATCACGCTGTGTACGGCTGCAGCTGTGCATCCGCCTGGATGGCGTGTTCGACCAAAGGGACTCAATGTATAATATAGCACACAATCTGAGCACTCACAGCGCTCACTCCACTCAGTGTTTAAACTTGGAACAGAATCAATATGCTAAAATACCACGCGAGGCCGAGGAGAAGATAGGTATGTTAGGTTCCCAGCCGCAGTCTGCGTCTGAGTACGCTTCCATACGCTGTGTGTGCCCATCTTCTAAGCATTCCAGGGCATTGTGATATATGCAAGCTGCAGCCTCTTCGGCTTTACGAGGGCCTGAGGGAAGTCCGCATTGCAGCGATCCGTCGAACACAGGCCATGACCATTCCATACCCTCCCAGGACTCGCGACACCGTATTTGGTTTTCATCGAGAGCTTGCTCAGACAATACCCATTCCACACATCTTTGCTAAACGTAAGATACAATTTGGGTCTAGAAGCGGGATACAATTCCTAGATCTTAGGCCCCGGCAGCGCGTAGCCGTCGCGGTACTCGACGTCGCGACCGACCACGCTTTTGAACAGCGTGTCGACGGCGGCAAGAGACTCCGTAGAGCGCTTCGAGCGGATATCCACGACCCAGGCGGTGCTGTCGACGTCGCCGCCGCCGAGGTGCGAAAAGGACGACGTCCCTTCTTCGGCGGCGGAGTCGGGGTCGTAGTCTGCCTCCTCGGGATCCGGGCCCAGGTTGTGCTCCCAGGACTTTTCTTCCCACGCTGGGTTCGCCTGGTAGTTGTAGAACTCGAATCGCGGGCCCAGCATGAGGATGGCGTAGCCGCTGGAAACCCCGGCCTGCCGACCCATTGCGTCGTTGAGGATATCGGCGCGCGGCATCGAGACGAATTCCTCGGTGGTGCGCATCAGCTTCTCGGGGACCCAGTGTTGGAACGTATCAAGGTCATCCATCATGATGGCCAGATACGTGTGCTGTGCCCAGTGTGTCGATCCGTCCGCGTACTGCACCTCGCTCAGGACGACATAGCCGGCGATGTGCTCGGGGAGGATCTGGTGGAACTTGTCCGCGAAGATGTTCCCGGCAAACGTATCGTACACGGGCTTGGCGTTCTTCTTCAGCGCCGCCTTGATGGTGTCGGTCTTGCCTTCGGCCGCGTCGTAGCAGTCCTCCGGGTAGATCCAAGTGCGCCAGCCGCCCAACTGAAGAAGAGGAAATTCGGCTGGCTCGACGCGATAGCCTTGCCCCTCGGGGTAGTAGTGTTCGAGCAGGGCGACGGCTAGCGCTTTGGCTTTCTCGAGGCGGGAGCCGTGCTTCGCTCGTACCTTTGTCATGCGCACTGGGTCGAAGTATTTGGCGTAGTTGAAACCCTTTGGCCCTGGATAATCATAAGTATCTGGCCGGCAGAAAATATTCTTTATCAACTTACCGATTTCGGATGAAGCTGGAAAGCTTTTGGCGTATGAGGCGAAGAGTTTTTGGATAGAGGGTATGTGTGTGATCTCGGTGTACTGTGGGTCCTCGTTCGATTGTAGGTCTTGAGGTGGCACTAAGGACTCTGTTGTCTCGTCCAAATCCAGAGTGGTATCCAGGACCTGGGGCGTTGAAGGGGTGTGCGCTGCACCATCGGGTGCTGGTGTACCCATGACGCTGTCGACCAGTTCGTGCGCGATTTCTTGGGAGGCTTTCTGGGCGTCTTCCGGTTGATGTGTCGCCATATCAGGCGGGTCGATGTCCATCATCTCGCTAGGCCCGTTATGAGTTGTGCCAAAATTGATGTTCATATCCGACATCGTTGCTGCGCTTAGGTTGCGGTCGAGGGCGAGTTGATTGGGAGCAGTGGAGGCTCTGCGTGGAGCGGTAGCTTTATAGACAGAAGACGCGCGCTTCCAATAACATAAAGGGCCTAAGCGTAAGTTGATAATAAAAGACCCGAACGCTTCAGCCAAGTAAGAGGCGGAAGGCGTTGAAAATGGTATTTGACGAGCCAAAAACAAAGGACACCGTGCGTAGACTCGATGCGATACCCTATGATTGACTACTCGTTCGGGGGCGTTTCTGGTGACTGATAGAGATGGGGCCGTAGAAATGGTCGATCTTGTGCGCTCAGTGATTAATTGATGTCAAGTCTCGGATCCGGGAGATGCAGGCGTGGGTTCTTCCGGCCCAGCTGCAACTTCCTTCTTTGCCTGTTCTCGTGCCTTCCGCTTGACCTTCTTCTCGCGATTTCGTCTCGTGCGCTTCTCGCGGTCTGCCTCCTCCTTTTCTTGAGCAAGCCGCGCTTGCTCGGCTTGTTTGTTGTTGGTGGCTTGCATCTTCTTGCGCAAAGCAATCCTGCTCTTCTTGCCTTTACGCGTCCTTTTCTTAGTTTGTTCCTCGACCTCAACAGGCACGGAAGGATGGCCGATGAGGACAGTCTGCTTCAACCCGGCAGGCGTAATCGTGCGCACCTTCCACGGCACCGCACAGCCAGGCCATGGTATCTTCGCCATGCTCAACACGTCCGCTCCCGTCACTGCAGCTGCTCTATATTCTTCTCCCTTCTCACTTGTGACTTCGTCCGCGAAGTAATAGGCTCTGGGTTTTTTTAATCGCAAGCCAGACTCCCCAGACGCTTCTGGCGACGACAGACGGATTTTATGCGACTCGCCGGCTTGCAACGGCCCGGCAAAGAGCACGAGTTCCGCTTCTTCATCGCTACCGGCGGCATCGTCTCGAACCTCTCCAGCGTGGTTGTCTTGGGTCGTGAAGATAAATTCGCTCTGAGCGCGGGACCGGAGAAACTCAGTCACGTCAGGATCCGGACTCGACCGGGGCGACGATGCTGGAGACTGAAGCTCTGCTCGGCCAACACTTGAACAATCAGTCAAGCACTTAGTCGAAGAGCCGGGGAGTGCCTACCTTCTGGCATTCGTGGCGAACATGGTGGTGTGTATGCGCGGTGGTGTACGGGAATTTTGGAGCTTGACGTTGAGCCTCGGATGATCGACGTGCAACCGGTGCCAAGACCGGCATCCCTGACAGTACTCGAGACTGCAGAACTGCCCAGGTCGTGAACTTTCCACCCAGACTTGACAACCATCAGTTCCGAATTTCTTACACCTGTACATTGACGAATGTTTTCTGAGAATGAGTCAAGTTCGGCCATGAGCCACACGCAGGCGCCCAGGAACGGCATCATAGAAGTTTATTACAGTGCACAAGATTACGACTCACTGTCGGGATCAAATGTTCTGAACATGCGATATGAAACGTAAAACTCTCGAACTGTGGAAAAGCGGCTCCGAACACATCCATCAAGCCATGCCTTCGCACGCACCATACCTCACCAGCGCTATCTCATCGTACCCCTCGATCAAGGTCTCCATTCGTGTCAGATTGAGCTCTCGTTGCTGTCGCGCTATCCCAACCACGAGGATCTTGTTGTTCTCTCATGTGGATTATCGTTGGCGCAACGTTCAACGCAAAGAAAAGGCGAGCTGAAGTACTGGGTGATGAACCAACTTAGGGGAGCCTCGAGTTACGCTAACCCGATTCGGACATTATCATCACGCCATCGGCTTAGTTAGCCACCCAACGGCGCCCATTAAAAAATATCTCCAGCGCAAGCTCGCAATACCCATTCATTGTACAGGCGAATTTTTGTGGTTTTACGGGTGAGAATCTGGCGAGGGATCCCTTTCGACATCTTTGTGAATCCGCCGTCTAGGATTGGTCCTGACTCACCTGACGCTCCAAATTGAGTAATCTTGGAAGCTTTGTTCCCACTACACTTAATCCCTCTCCTTTCCTCAACTTCGACATTCGTATCACATCATGGCGACTCTTCTTCGCGCTTCTGGCGCGTGCCAAAAAGCAGCTTCCGCTGCCCAAGCTCGGACCTTTGCTTCGGTAGCCCCCGCTGCTGCTTCTTCCCGAAGTCACAAGGTGGTCGTTGTTGGCGGAGGAACAGCAGGAATGACAGTCAGCCACCAGCTTCTACGGACCGGAAAGTTCACGCAGGATGACATCGCAATTGTGGATCCTGCCGAATGGCATCACTACCAACCTGGATGGACCTTGGTCGGTGGAGGCTTGAAGAACAAGGAAGACCTACGACAATCTCTCACTGAGCTAGTCGACCCGAAGCTGAAGTTCTACAACGAGCAAGTGGGCGCATTCACACCGGAGGAGAATCTTATCACACTAAGCAATGGGGACAAAGTGAACTACGAGCAGCTTGTGGTTGCTCCTGGTATCAATGTCGACACAAGCACCATCAAAGGTCTCCCCGAGGCCTTGGCTGATCCAAAGTCATTCGTTTCCACAATCTTCAAATACGATACTTGCGACAAGGCATCCAGGAACATCAAGGACTTCAAGAAAGGCAATGCCATTTTCACCCACCCAGCTGGAGCAATCAAGTGCGCAGGTGCTCCTCAAAAGATTATGTGGTTGGCTTCGGACCATTGGCAGCGCGCAGGGCTGTACAACTACAACGATCCTGCCTCATCGCCCATCAACATCTCGTTCGCAACCGGTCTCCCCGTCATGTTCGGTGTACCCAAGTACAGCGCTACTCTGGAAGCATTGCGAAAAGAGAGGAACGTCGAGGGTCTGTTCCAGCACGACCTCGTTGAAATCAACGGCGACACCGCCATCTTTGCGCGTCCTGACGGCGCGGACAAAGTCACGAAGAAATTCGATCTATTGCATGCCGTGCCCAAGATGGGCCCGTACGCCTTCGTCAAGAACAGCGCTCTCGCCGACCAAGCCGGCTATGTCGATGTAGACCAAGCTACGCTCCAGCACAAGAAGTACGTCAACGTCTGGTCCGCCGGCGATGCGTCCTCTCTCCCGACATCCAAAACTGCCGCCGCCATTACCGCCCAAGCTCCCGTCCTAGTCAGCAATCTGCTACGACGTATGAACGGGCAGGAGGTTGAGGCCGGCTATGATGGGTACACGTCATGCCCGTTGTTGACCGAGTACGGCAAGGTGCTGCTTGCGGAGTTCAAGTATGGCGGTGTACCGAAAGAGACATTTGGGAGGCTGTTTGACCAAGCCACACCCAATAGGGCGTTCTATTATCTAAAGAAGGACTTCTTCCCTTGGGTGTACCAAAACTATATGGTCAAGGGTCGATGGGGCGGACCTAGTGGCTTCATCCGGTGAAGCGACAACGCGGTTTTAACACTGTTTACCGGAGTGCAAAACAATTCATCTAAGGCAGGGAGGAAAGCGGGTATCTGGGCAGGTTGGGCATTGAAGATATGTATGGTGTGTTTGTATGATCAGCCGATGTAAGAGAAGGCCAAAACCTGTCGAGATGCGACAGTTTGAATCTGTTGTTCCGTTGTGATACACCGTAGGCCACTCTACCAATGCGAATTAATCAAGAGCCAGAAGCCAAAACCAACTTTTCGCTTTAGCGAGTGGTTCTTATGTTATTATGGTCGAGTGAGGAATTGTAATATACACAGCTGTTTGCAAAGACGCTATTTTGAAAACTCGGCAACTTCCCATGAAGACCGGTTCTCAAACCCAACAGATATTTGCTCAAACATTTGCCATTCACAGCCCCGTCGTCAATGCCGAATAGCGCTCGGGTATCATTAGTCCTCCATAAGCCAATGCATCAGCTACCCGCTCTCCTTCTTCATCAACTCCATTACACCATGCTTTGGTACGATAACGCTAACCACAATTCGATCTGCTTTTAATCCGAGAACACAGCACCTTCGTATTCCCACTTCGTTGTATTTTCCAGGCTTATCTTGAAAGACTGGATAGTCCCATCGCTCTCTAGCCCCACAAACCGCGGCTCATCGGGGGAGGCTATCAGTGCGCCCGCCGTAAAATTGAACGTAGATGGAGCTTTCGTAAGCTCGGGCATGGAACTCCCCGTCCATTGTTTCCCTGTTTGATTCGTGTACTGATTGATAAGCAACTGGCTCCCGTCGCTGGCGAGGGATAAAAGAAGGACGTCGTTGTTCGACCCTGCATCCGCGTCTTGGGAAGCGGGGATAACAGCGGATGACAATTGCATCGGACTACCATCGGAACCTGTACGTGACCCCTCGACTCTTGATCCTATATCTGTGTGAGCTAACGCACGGTTTGAGACGTTCGATCTACTCACGAACGCCACTGTTAGGATACCACAGCTTTTCTTGTAACTCTTTCGGCGTCTGGAGATACAGCTTTGGGACAAATTCTTTGCTGTTGTTCGAGCTTGGCGATCCCGTTGAAGTCATGGTAAGACCTGTCCCCATCTGCACGTCATCACCAGTCGTATCCGTGCTCTTTGACCACTGTGCTTGACTCAACGTAACAATTTTACTGCTCGCTGCTTGGTAGGCTACGTGGATCCAATCGGTTTTGCACTGGCTTCCATTGCAGGCCACGTTGAATGCTGCAAGTTGCGAGTCCTTTGCTGCAATATGTTTGTTGCTCGACGAGGATAGGCAGCACATGCCCCAGCCCGTCTTCGCCGTAATTGCACCGGTGACGATCTGCTCAACAGTGTTCTGCTCGGAGATGTAGAACAAAGCGATCATGGAGAATTTTGGCCATGTGTGCAGACGCACAGTGGCCGCGAGCGGGGTGCCCCGCTTTGCGGGTATGAATCCCTCGTTGTAGGCGTCGCGCACGTCCATAGTTCCGTTCATGGTGAGATTGACCTTGGTCCACTTGTGTGTATCCGACTCCCATATGGATGCCATCAAGTCGTTCGTGTTGGCTTGCCAAAAGACGGCGCGGTAGTGGACACCCTCGTCGTCACCACTTGTCCAATTCACAGCGGCCAGCCTTGAGTTGCTAAGCACTTGCCGAGCCTTCTCTGGATCGCCTGACTGGGGATCCTGCGTCGGCGTAACATCTTCTGCTGCGCGTTTTGAGTGTCTCGAGCCCAGAACTCCCCCGACAACGGCACCGACGATGACGGCAATGCCGACCAGAATGCCCAAGATGATAAGTCGCCGCCGTTTTCTGGGAGAAGAAACCACCTCTTTGTCGCCGGTCATGGGATGGGACGTGGGGACGCCGTGGCCACGAACTACTTCCGGGAAGGAATGGGGATCCAATGCTATAGGTTCGCTTGAGTATCCAGGAACCTTATACTTGAACGTATCTTGTTCGCCCTCCTGGAAAACCTCAAGATTGCTAAAGGATTGGTGGTCCTCTGGTACATGCGCCATCTCTGGCATTGATGGTGTGCCGAAGAAAGCGCAGTGTTGCACGGTGGAGGAAGTAGAGCGCACGGCGATCCAGGACAAGTGGGATCCATCCTGTTTCATGGAGATCAGGATTGACAGGCTATTCTGAATTTGAATTGTACCCACCTCCACGACGCGACCGACGGGTCGGGTCGCGGAGACCGATGCGTACTTGGCGGTAGTACACTTCAGGATGAAGGTTATATACACTAGCTACTACGAGCAATGATTACAGCTTTGTAATCCACTCGAGGTATAGTATTATCGTCCTAAAAGACTGGCACGGAGTATACAGTTGCCGTGTTCCCGAATCGTACCTTGCGCGAGGCCGATTACGGCAATCATTTTCGTATGCCCGGGCCAATCCAAAGCTCTGCTGCCCGCAGATTAAAGCAGCCAAGACTGGTCTATACGAATAGGGAACTCTTCGCCCCACGGTAGACTGGGCGTTACTCCTGCGCTGTTATTAAAACCGTAGCGCGAATGCCGAGGTCAGGGTTTTGGGGGCCATACTTCGCCCTCAAGTACGAGGCGCAGCGCAGGCAATGCTCTGGTAATCCTGGTATACAAGGTATTGGCGCGTCGGTTTAGGACCCTGTAGCGCAAACTTTTATTAAAACAGATAATCTTACTATGGATCAGTGCTTGCGCCAATTAGAACTCTGCGATCAATACCCTCAGAGATAAGGCGTAGGGTTTGCGCTACAGGATTCCAAACCTACGCGCCTACACCCTCATTCGAGTTGGAGACATCAAGTCGCTAACACCATTTGGCAATCGTAGTACCGCCTTGCAAATGGGCAAAGCACTTAGGCGACAGAGACTTCCACACTATCCGACTGCCAGCGGGCAGTACCCACGACGAATTGAGAAACTCCGTTGTTTCAAGCTCACGCAGGCACCTCGCAGTAGAGGTATATTCAACAGGACTATTACCACTGGGGCTGTGATGTCCAGAAAACATCCTCCACTATATCTGCGGCATTCCTGACCAGTAGCAGACCCCGATTTCTCGACGCGGCTATGAGAGCGCGAGTACCGCTAAATGTCGTGTAGTCGTACCCTGTGGGGAACATATAAAGTTTTTGGATTTTGCTCGCATCGAAAATAAGGCGTTTTTAATATTTAAGTTATGACCAAGTTATAAGATTGATTCTGTATTGAACCGATCCGGAGACTCTCCAGTTGGTAAAGGACCTGGATTGTGCGACGATACTTAGATGTGTGTATCTTGTGTGCCTCTGACACCGTTGCCGCACTTTGTAGTTCGAGTCAACAATCAGAAAACCACAAAAACCGTTGCCGCACACAATGGTCTCGGTGGTCGCAAAAGGTTGAACAACGAGTGATGTGCGGTGGAGTGTGAAGAGCAACCATATGAAATATACTTGAGCACTGGTTTATGCCAGTAAGATTTCGCCGACAGTTGTCTAATGCGCAGAATGTTACGTTTTGAAGAGGTGGACATAATAAACGGATAGAGGGTAAGTGCTCTGGACGATTAATGTCCTAATCAGCAACATCTCCATGTGGTGAAGTGTATCTGAGTGTAGCAGAACTTGTGCGAAATGGACACAGCAACAACGAAATGCACTGTGGACATGTGTACGATGGTTGGAGGCCGAAGCTCGAAGGTGTGATGCGACTTCGGCGATGTCGAGGAAAGCTCGGCCGATCATCGCACGGAACGGTTGGCGGAAAAACACCGACCGATCCTACGCCATAGTACTCCACAGCCTCGCCATACGCCATACCAAGTCGAATCGCGACCATGCCAGTGGTGTTCTCGCGTCGTGGGGCTAATGAATTCCCCGACCGCTGCTGAGAATTCTCCGGAAGTGAGCATTCAAGCGGTTTACGGATCGTCTTGATTGCAACATTTACATGTGTACGATCGCAATGACCGAGGCCAAGCAAATTACCCGCAAGTACATATAGTAGATATGGCATGGCCTGTCCTTGCCTCGGCATCCCTCGTTGTCATCAACTTCAAAGATGCGGAGGGTTGCGATTGCCCTAGTGGGCCTCTTCGAGCTCGCGACTGCTACAGATACTGCCGTCAAAGTCAACTGGCTGGAAGGAACACCAAAAACTAGTACTGGTACGACGTTCGGCCTTCCTTGGGCTCGTGGAAAGCACCTCGCCAATGCTACCTCGTTCACGTCTTCATCGGGAGAGCTCCAATCCTGGATAACAGCTTTTTGGCCGGATGGCACTATCAAGTGGACTGGACATGCAATTGCTGCATCGGAAAGCACCACCGACGGATACACAATCACGGCTTCGGGGCCTGGAAACGGCACCACTCCCCATTTCAAGAGACAATACAGCAATTCATCGACAATACAGACCACGGAATCATCAGACGAGGTCAGCGTTAATACTGGAAAGATCACTGCCTCGTTTGCCAAGTCCGGCAGTACAGTGGTGTCTTCAATCAAAACCTCCAACGGAAAAACCGTGGGCCAGAACGGTCGCTTGGTCCTGAAGTCTCAGTCTGGGATAGCTGACGAAGGAGATGCAAGCGGGATCGAATACTTCAACTTTGTCAGCAAGATCTACAACGCAACTGTGTCTGAGGAGAGTAAGATCCGCGCTTTAGTGACGGTACAGGGTGTCCATCACGCTGAAGCTGGTTCCCATAAAGACTGGCTTCCTTTTACGCTTCGGTTCTACCTGTATGCCAACTCCGACGCCATCCGGACAGTGCACACCATCATATACGACGGCGATGCAAAGTCTGATTTCATCTCGGGACTGGGTATCCGCTTCGATGTACCACTTGCTGGCGAAGAGCTATTCGATCGACACGTGAGGATTGCGGGAACCGATGGAGGAATCCTACACGAGGCCGTACAAGGAATTACCGGATTACGTCGCGACCCTGGGGAAGCAGTACGCACGGCACAATACAATGGAGAAAAGACGCCTGCCAACAGTACTTGGGACACCAAGACCTCTACTCGCCTTCAATGGGTGCCTACTTGGAACGACTATCGTCTCACGCAACTTTCAGCTGATGGTTTCAACCTCAAGAAACGAACGAAAGAAGGCCAGAGCTGGCTGAAGATTCCCGGAGGAACGCGAGCTGGAGGTCTCGCGTATCTCGGAGGCGCTACAGTTGGAGGACTGGCTGTTGGGCTTCGCGACTTCTGGAAGAAGTATCCAACGAGCCTCGACATTTCCAATGCGGCGAGTGACGAGGGATCAATAACCATTTGGCTTTATAGCCCTTCGGCCGAGCCCATGGACCTGCGACCTTACCACGACGGCTTGGGCGAAGACACGTACGAGAAGCAGCTCGATGCACTGCAAATTACCTATGAAGACTACGAAGAGCGATACAACACTCCCTATGGAATTGCGCGAACAAACGAGGTTTTCATCTACGCGTTCGACAGTACGCCTACCGCTGAAACCCTCTCCACCCTAACGGACCACACGAACGAACCACCAGTACTTTTCGCTGAGCCTGAGTACATCAAGGAGACCAGAGCACTTGGCTCATATTGGAATGTTAAAGGGGCCCCGTCAAACTCTTCTACCGATACGGCGTCTATTGAGTCTCACCTCGACTTCCTCATCGAATTTTACCGAAACCAAATCGAACAGCGCCGCTGGTATGGATTCTGGGACCATGGCGACATTATGCATGGTTACGATACCGATAGGCATCAATGGAAGTACGACATTGGAGGGTATGCATGGGATAACAGCGAGCTTTCTCCGGACCTATTCTTCTGGAACCAATTCCTGCGCACTGGAAGAGCGGACGTCTATCGCCTGGCCGAAGCCCAAGTTCGTCATGGTGGAGAAGTTGACTCGTACCATCTGGGAAATTTCACTGGCTTAGGAACGCGGCACGGTGTACAGCACTGGGGCGACAGCTCGAAACAAGGTCGGATCTCTACACCGGTGTACCGCAAGCCTTTCTACTATTTGTCTGGTGGCGATGAGCGGACAGGGGATCTTGTACATGAAGCTCTTAAGGCGGAGCAAGCGTGGGTACTCGTTGACGCTCGCCGCAAAGTGCGCGATCCTGGCGTCGTCTACAAGCCTGACCCCACTGCCCTGTACCTGAACTTCGGCACTGACTGGGCAGGCGTGGCAGCCGCTCAACTACTGGAGTGGGAGCGTCGCGGTCCGCGCTGGGAAGAAGCACGCGACAAGCTTCTTGAGACTGCGAAGACATTCCCGAAGTTGAAGTTCGGCTTTGTGACAGGCGAAGCCTTGTACAACTCGGAGGACGGGTCATGGGCACCTCCTCCAACAGACCCAAACAACAATGGCACGATCACGGTATCTCATCTCTCCTCCGTCTTCGGCGTACTGGAAACTCTCGATCAGCTTTTCGAGCATTACCCGGAGATCTCAAAAGCATTTGTTGACGCGTGGCTCGACTACTGCTACTACTACGGTGCTTCAAAAGCCGAGCAGGCAGCACGTTATGGCACGGACTTCGGCAAGCTCAATTTGAGACAAGGGCACTCACGCTTGACGGCGTATGTGGCGAACAAGAGGAACAATGCAACGCTTGTACAGAGAGCATGGGACGAGTTCCTGAGTGACAGCAACGCAGATGAGTTGAGTCCTGAGGACCCATGGACTACGGTAAAGTTCAATGGAAGTAAGGTGTTGACGCCCGTGGATGAAGCGGATTGGATTACTACGAATGCCGCGGCTTTGTATGGACTAGCGGGTATCGAACTAATCGCACTTACGTAGGCTTGATACGAGGAATAGTCTTTCTTTGTATGATATGTGCTGTCGATTGCCACTGCAAGTAGTCATAGTCAGATGTATATATAGCTTAGGGTTCGGCATATCTCTACAGCAAAATGAATTATAGCATGACGTTGGCAGGCGGCTTTTGTTTTGAGTGAAGGGGGCAGTACATTCACCTTATGTGAACGATTGAACAACTCTATTCATGTAGCTATTGACTAACCAAGCCAACACTGTAATACCCTTTCAATTTATACTCTAGCCCTATCGTCAGGTGCCGATTGTATACGCCAGGAAATCATGTTAGAACCACACCCCCAAGTTGTTTCTCGAGGCACGAAGACCACACCCTCGGCTTGCAAGGCATTTGAAAAAGTTCCAATAAGGAGACCCAAAATGACCCGCCGCCAGGAGAACAACCCAATATTTGGGAACCTACTTGCAAGACAAATGATTTGCCCGTAGTACCCTCTTTTTCACGCAGGGTAGTGTGACTTGACTGCTGCGATATCATTTTTGCTGGGTACATCAGCCTGGCGGAACGGTTCTTCCGAACCATCAGGAAGAAGACGCGTCATGGTCGCTTGCGATGGATCGAATTCCATGGGGGATTTCCATTCCTCGTCGTGGTAATTGCCCTCGTCATCTTTCCAATGTATCCATGTCGGGTAGTGCATGATGGAGTCCGGATCGTAAGGTCCGATGGGTGTCATGCCTGGCCGATTGGTTATGTATTCCGTGAACGGGCAACCCGCAAATACAGCCTTATAGTAGTTCTCTGGGGTGCACAGGTAGTCTTGCAACTGCTGTCTACCATCCGGCATGTCGATATACTTCTTGTACTCGTCTTTCTGAAGTGCGTAGTCTAGCACCCAATCCATGTTGGGCAGATTCTCACAGCGTATCTTGACAGGCGCGTTCGGGTGCTGGTGGGCATGTCCAAGCCCCAGCACTGTGAATCTGTCAGTTGGAGTCTGTGCAAGTTCGAGGGTTTGTCTTACCGTGCCCGACCTCGTGGGTATAGGCGCGAAGCTCATCTGGAGTCAAGTATTTAGGGTCGCCTTCGACGCGGGGTATCTCCTCGAGGAATATGTGGTGACGGCCTGCTTCTGGGCCCGTGATGATCTTGTCCTTGGGTTTGTATCCAGGTTTAGCCGAGGTGCCAGAGCTCACCAAATGGATAGCAACGGCGTGCTCCCAGCCGGGTTCAATGTTCCAGGTTCCAGGATTGTGCTGGTTCTCATAGTCGTCTTGGTAGCAGTTCATCGTCACCCACTGGAAGGTAACTGAATGACCAGCCCCTGACACTTGAGGGTCCTGCTCCCAAGGGTCCCCACCTAGAGCTTTCATCCAGATTTGGATTGCTTGCCAAATATGGAATTGAAGTTTGTCTTTTGACTCTGTGGTCGCGAAGCAATATGGGATGACGTGCAAAGGCTTGCCCCACGGCCTGATCCGTTCGTCGGCCGGCCATTCGGTCTCGCGATCGCCATCTACCCAAATAGTGCGAGCCTGGTTGACGTGGCGGTCGCTACCAATAGATACATTCGTTCCTGAAGGCACGATAGGCACAGCGATAGCTGCGACTGGAGAGAAGAGTGCAAGCACAGTGCAGGTGACGCTCAGGATCGTGAGCGTCATCGTAAGGGCGTATTCGCCGTATCAAGTTATGACGCCGAGATGTCTTTGACGTTGCTGACCGAGGGCGGAGGTCGACGTACGTGTGTCGAGAATCGGTGGAAGGTGCAAAGTCCGGCAACCAGATTGCGGGCGGGGTCTTGTATCGTGTCCTTGGAAAAATTCCGATCCGCGCAACTGGGGTTGAAATATGAAAGGGCCAGTGCCCGTGTGCTACCGCTAATAGAAGGAACCACGAGGAACAGTTGAGAGACTTGAGAGACTCTCGATTTCAGGCAACAATCTGCTCATTGACATGCTCGTCGCGACCCAACCTGAACGTCGTCGAAGCCTCAAGAGACCGTTGGTGAGAGCCACTGCTGTGCTGAATTACTTACTTGAGATGCTTCTCACTAGCCCTCGATTCAGTCTAGTGGTACAGCCGCTCGAGACAAAGAGTAGTGCACTTCTCTTTTTGACATGCAGACAGGGTTGTGCATGTGCGGCGATCGATTCAATTCACCAAAGGCGGCTCTTGGTAATGGAGCCGTCCAGTAGCTTGAAGTCTGCTCCAGTATCGCTCCAGGCTTTATTCTCGTAGTGTGCAACAACCTCTTCTCAATCCTGTCGAAAACAGCCATTGCGACTATCTTAGCTGAGAGTATGGAACCGGGATCCATAGTCGAGATGTATATCCATGAGAGGATAATTGGCAGAAAGTGCATCATAATACACAGTCAATGGATGGCCCCGGCACCTCAAAGGATCCCCCTTCGTCGAACCAGTTCGCTTTCCACAGCGATGACACTAGTTTACCGCCTGGGTTACGTGAAAACAAGCTAGAAGAGAGGTAATGAATGGAAGTAGACCGTAGAAGCCCAGGTAACTGCCATGGATTGGACACTTGAATATTTGACGAAAACATGAAATCTTCGACCTCTATATGACCGAATCGGCTGAGTCTTGCGAATTAATGAGTGGGTCGCTCAAACGAAGAAACTGATTGCATGTAGTGACTATGCCCAAAAGTAGTTAGCGCTGAACGCACATCTGCCATGATGCCGACAAGCGGTGTCGATATTGGACTGGAGACTGCCAGAGAAACCATCGCTTAAGAGAATCAAAAAGGAATGGGTACGAGTGAATACATCAATACACTCCAGGGATGGATCATGGCCACAACGAATACTCTCATTTTTCATGCTCTCCGTGAGCTCGACCATGAGAGTGACCTGCAGATGAACGTTACGGCTTAGATTTTTCATGAACCCGAGTTTATCGCGCATGAGTTTAAAAACACCTTGCACCCTCTCATTCAGAACGCCCATGAGGTCCAGAGTTTCTGCGTTAGCAATGAAGATCAAATATGATACTTCGCGAGCTTGGGCAAGCCGCGGCAAAACTCGATAAAGGAACTCGGTGGGGTGCCAAAACACAAATATTTCAAACAGCTTATAGCAATGAAGATATTGGTATAAAGACTCGGCCTACGACCAAGCACTCAGCCCGGCATCTGGAACTTTGCACCCACCACGGTTCATTTCGGCCTTGAACTACAAATTTATCCTATTACATCCTATAGCTACAATCCTAACCAACACGCGTGCGATATGAACGACTTCACTCCGAGTGTGGCCATCTTCGCTTCCCCGCACCCGAACCCCGAAGCTTACGATAGCCTCGGGATCCCCACCAGGGTCCGTTTATCACCCAAACAGCTTCACCAAACGTGCGCCGACCTTAGAGACCCTGATTCCGGCGTGTAAACAAATTCACAGCACTGCAAACAGCGCCAAAGATCTGCCATATGGAGAGTCCAATCATGATGGCTGCACATCAGGCTCGTGGGCATATCTGCGAACGGAACGAAATGCTTGGCGCCAAAGTGGTGCTGAGTCTGGTCTACTTCGATGCTGAAACCACAAACTAGAAACGGCGACTGAAGGTGTAAGCGATAAACGAAAGATGAAAAAAGGCATCAATATAGAGATGATTACCATGGTGAAGTCTCCGCTCGTCTACAGTCGCTGTCTAAACAGTTACGATGGACCTTGCTGACTGTGTTAGCATTCAAGTGGCCCATGGTACCGCAACGCTACCAGTGGATCGGGAAGCCATCTGCACGTTTGACGAATGATAGATTCCATGCACATTTAATGATCCGACTCTGTGATCTCAACATTTAGCGGGCCGATGGGGATGGTACCTGCCGAGCTAAACACATCCAGAAGCCATATCAGCGGTTCATGTCCTACCTTCTGATTGGATAGGGGCTACTGTAACGACTTCAACTTGGCAGCTGATTCACTTGTCTCACGGCCGGCATGGTTGTCACTGCAGCACGAGAGGACGACTATGTTAGCCATCTCCGGTTCCGACAAAGGATACTGGAAGCCTGGTCTTGGTATGCCAACATGAGACTTTATTTAAGGGCTGAGGCCGAAATGCCCTGAGTGTCTTTGCTGTTGTTTTTGTGAAACCATCGCAGTTCACATCACTGCGTTTGCGCCCTCATTCTAAGTTGTTCACTTGTTACATGCCACAAGTGATTCTTTTCGACCTCCAACATGGCATCGAGTACACACCCCCAGGTCGACCTGGTGCCGGGCACCGAGATCATGGACGCAGATGGCAGAGCGAAGAAGGCTTTGATCCCCGTGCCTTCGAACGACCCCCGTGATCCCTTGAATTGGTCGAAGAAATGGAAGCGTAGGTTGCTAGCTGCTACTTCCTTGTAACATACTGACTTTGCGCGTAGTCATGGTGATGGCTAGTCAATGGCTTTTCACGTGGATCTCAGTCACGGGCGCGCTTTCGATCGCGCCAATGTTCCCACTCCTCGGCCAGGAGTTCCATCTGAACAACTCTCAGCTTGCCTTCCTCACTGGCATCACAGTCATTACTCTTGGAGTCGCTGGCTTCGTTATCGTTCCCCTGAGTAACATTTTCGGCCGTCGCGCAGTCAGCTTGACCTTCGCTGTTTTGATCATGCTCACCTGCATTTGGCAGGCCATGGCAACTTCACATCGAAGTCTCCTCGTAGCTCGGGCACTAAACGGCGTCGTCTGCGCGACAAGCGAAACAATCCCCGTGCAGATGATCGCCGACGTATTCTTCCTCTACGAGCGTGGTGCCTGGACTGGTGTGTACTTCACTGGTTACTTCCTCGGTGCTTTCCTTGGCCCGGTTATGAGCGGATCCATTGCCGCCCACCATGGCTGGCAATCTTTTTTCTGGCTCGAGGCCGGATTATCTGCGTTTGCGATCGTCATGATCTTCTTCACCTTCCCAGAGACCAAGTATCACCGCGAAAACACGAAAAGCTACATTGGTGCGACTAGTCCAGAGTCGAATCAAAGTCAAGCAGGCATTGTGGAATATAGCAGTGGACAGAATTCCGCCGAGAAGCAAGATTCCCAGATTGCCAATCACCAAACGGGAAGTGAAACTGCGCTGCCTCCCCTTGGACGCGGTCGACCCTCGCGAGCACAATTTATGCCCTTCAGGAAGCCAGACCCTCGCTGGAAGATGTTTGTAGTGCGCGACACCTGGACACCAGTCAAGGTCTTCTTCAACCCCATCATTCTCTGGGCCGGTCTGATGCTTGCTGGACCTGCAGATGTCGTTCTCTTCTTCAACATCACCGAGTCTGTCATCTTTGCCGCGCCGCCCTACCTTTTCAGCCCACAACATGTTGGATATACCAACTTCGCCTTCGTCATTGGCGCCCTGCTTGGCCTCGCAACTGCAGGACCTTTCTCTGACTGGGTTGCCGCACGGGCTACGCGGAAGAACAACGGAATTCGGGAGCCTGAAATGCGTCTGCCCGCACTGTGGTTCTTCATGTTCATCACGATCTTGTCAGCCATCCTCGGCGGTATCGGATACCAGCGGCATTGGGGATGGGGCCACATCGTCGTCTGGGGATACGGCTTCGCTGGCTTCAGCGTTACCACTGTTCCCACGATATCAATTACCTACGCTATCGATTGCTACAAGCCTATCTCTGGGGAGATCATGGTGGTGGCCACTGTGTTCAAGAACTTTATTGCCTTTTCGTACAGCTACTGGATCTTTGACTTGGCGCACACTAGCAAGAACGGCTGGATTACACCTGCCATGGCCATTTTTGGGTGCACGGTTGGCCCGGCGTTGTTTGCGTTCCCACTGTACTATGGGCTGGGGAAGAAGATTCGCACATGGACTAGGAACTCGGATGTGCATCGTATGGAGCAGGTCATCTAGATTTCAGCGTACATGTGGGTGAATGGCGTTGCATAAAAAAGATTGGATACACCATAATTAGCTAATACGCAGTACTGGGGTATCTTAATTTGGATCGACAGAACTGGTTTTTCGTAGAGCATAATACTTATGTTAGTTGTTCATCATCATACATCTACTTATAACACAAAATTTATGTTGTATGTATGCTGATCACCTTCCTCGCCTCTATTCCGAAGCAAGCGATCAGTCGCCGTAAGAACTGAGATTTATGCCGTTATCTCGGCATCTTCACCCGTAACATCCTCGTCGCTTCTTCTCTTGTCGTCCCTGCTCTGCAATATCCGCAGCAGGACGGTCAAGAGTATCAGAGCCACACCCATCGCAGACGCTCCGATAAACCCAGCCTTGTACCTTGGTGCATCAACTGTCCGCCATACGGCGTTGGTCCACCATATTCTCATGATATAACTGAACATATTGGACACCGCAATGACAAACCCACGCATCTCGTGGTCGTGCGGTATCAGATCCGAATACCAAGCGAAGTACGGCCCTGGCACGCCCGCCGCAAAATACGTGAAGTAGTACGCAACATATTTTAGCGTATCGGGTACGTTCCAAACAGCGATGATGATGACTCCGAACAAGGTCCCGACTTGCATGACGACGATAGCCGGCCACCGGCGGCCCTTGAGCAACGGCGAGTCCGAAAGCATTCCCGCGAGAAGCTGCACAACGACGCCGATTGCGACTTGGCCTGTGGGCCATACGTTTCTTTCGTAGACCGTGTGGCCAGTAGACTTGAGCCATAGCGCGTAGGCGGGCTGCTCAGCTGGAAAGCTGGTCTGCACGAAAAAGTATCCCATCGGTAGAACCCAGAACTGCCACTGCGAGGCGATGCGAAGGAGCTTCTTTCGATTCCACGGATTGTGCCCCAGTGGCTTTTGCCCTTCCGCGGCCAGACGTGCACACTGGCGCGCGGCTTCGTCTTTGGTAATGTAGAAGGCACGTGTGGTTTCGGGGAAGTCTGGGATGAAGAAGTATCCTAGAAAGGCGATTGGGAGGGAGATGACACCGCATACGATGAATAGCCACTGGAACGATGAGATGGAACGGAAACTTAGGATGGAAAAACACATACCTGCCAACCTTGTTTCCCCCTGGCACCGTCTAGTCCGCTGTATGCGCCTGCCTGGATGTAGCCGCTGAACATGCTTGCCAGTGCGGCAGTGCAGTAAAACAACGCGACGCGTTTCCCTCTTTCGGCTTTGGTGTACCAACTTCCAATAAGATACTGGCGGCGGGTCAACATTAAATCCTGATCTTCAGAGCTCGACTGAACTTACGATCATGACGGGAAAGTACCCGGACTCGCACAGGCCGACCAGAAAGCGGATCGCATATAGTTGCGAAACATTCGTGACGGACGACGAGCAAAAGGTAAGGACAGACCAGGTGACTTCGAGCGTTGGGATTAGGATTGAAGGTCGAACGCGACTCGCCAGCATGACGGCAGGCATTTGACCGACGACATAGCCCGCCGTGAAGACATTGCCAGTGTAGGTCAGTTCGCTGCCGTACATGTTCAGCGATTCTTTCATCTACTTCATGTTAGCCACCGGTGTCTGTTGCTGGTTCTGAACTGGATAAGAATGCTTACTCCGGAGACGTAGGCGTTGCTGATGTTTGCCTGATCCAGATTCTTGCTGAAGTAGCCCAGGCAGGCGCTACTCAAGAGAAAGAGGTCCAGCTTGAAGAGAAACCATTTCTCTTCCTTGCTCTTGTCTGGATCGTCCCAGACGTGTCTCTGGATCGAGCGAAGAATATGCCGTGGTCGGCTGTACGTGCGAGGCGGTTCAAGAGAAGACGATTCAGGCGATGGAGAGATGCTTGGAAACGATGCACCTTTAGAATTTGCCTTATCAAAAGCCGCCATCTCCTTGGAAGCCATTGCTTGGTTTTTCCGGTCTTGTTTGCGAGCTTGCCTGGGGCTCGGAGATATATACTTTTAATCGGTCATGACGAGAGCTAAAAGGATCTTCGAGCATGTCGGTGCATTATCCAGACCAGGAGCCACTGAACAAGGATAGTTTTTCGGCCTCTGCATCAATCTACCTCCGTGGTCGGATAGCGGTATTCGCAGTGTGATACAGATGACGCCATTGCGTCCCAAATTGCGCATAAGCTTCGCTAGTACGGGGATGTGGTGATCCTTGGAGTTCCACCACCTACCCGCAGACCGCAGAAGGGGGCCTCCGAATCATTCCCAGATTTGACCGCGGCTATTAAATCAATCATTATTCACTGTTATTCTAATTCAGATGCCTATTGAGTTGGATAAATTCTTTCTGTCACCTGTAATTGTGTTTGTAACCGTCCAAGTTGCCATAGTTAGGAGATATGCCAGTGAAAGTTTATCAAGCCTAGCAGACGCAGCCTGTAGATGTGCTGGGGGTCTGGGACTACGTTTTGTCGCCACATGTGCCTGGTGTCTCACCGTTCACCCCAACACTCCCTCCTCCTCGCGGGCGCCCTCCTAACAGGCACCCACGGGCGCCTCCCTATCGTCTTCTACGACTCCGGGATCCCCACATGTGCCTGGTGTTTCGATGCGAAGCTGTTAGTGGGACGGATCGATGCGTAATGCGGGGAGCTTATTGCGCCATCCGATAACGAGAACACGAACCGCTTGACAAACGAAGTGGAGCTTAGTTGCCAATAAGGCGTCTTCTCCGTAGCTGAGTTAGCTGAATTGAGCGATTGACAAATTACAAACTCATGCAACGCTTATAATTGGGGTGCACTTATTCGTTAGCCTGCACTTCGCGGAGATACCTTTGTAGTGGGGTTAAACCCGCAGACCAAGACCGCGACCGTTGGCGTATTAGAGGATCTGCTTCGGAACTATGCAGTAGTGCCTATGACGGGATCTGGGTTACAGATAGCGACATGTCATCGTTCGATATTGATCTTATGATCAAGCTCATTAGTAAACGTCTTATGTCGATACTACCATAGCTACTTATAACGGCACATCGTAATCATTCAACCGCTAGTTATCTACTGGGAAACCAAAGCATACGTATAATCAGGCAACATGTCCACAACGGCGGTCGAGACGACAAAGGTACAGACCGATACAAAGAAGGACTACAGTCAATACGACTTCGCAAACCTCGAGCCATACATCCACCCACCAGAAACTAAAGATGATCTCCCGTGGTCAGAGCTCGTAACGCTCGATCTTGAAGACTATGCCCGCCCCGGTGGAAAGGAACGTTTAGCCAAACAGCTTGAACACGCTGTACACCACGTTGGATTTGTAAGCAGAATACATGCCTGCTGAGGCAACAGGGACAAATCCAAATGCTGACGTTCCACTAGTTCTACGTGAAAAACTTTGGCTTGACCCAGGAGCAGATCGACCAGCAATTCACGCTAGCCAAGCATTTCTTCGAGCTGCCGACCTCGGAGAAAGAAAAATACGAATGCAACTACGCCGAAGCAGACTACAATGGCTGGCGGCGTCCTGGCAGAGCCCTGACCGCAAGTGCGAAAGACAATGTCGAGATCTTCAATATCCCAAAGTTCATCGATGACTTCAAGGGCAAGTACAGTTACCCGGACCTGCTGGAAGCCCACATCGACGAGATCGAGGTCTTCCAACGCGCACTCCACGCCAACGTCGTCCTGCCTCTCCTACGCCTCTTTGCCATCGTGCTGCAGTTGCCAGACGAGGAGTATCTGGTCAAGCAGCATACGTTTGAGAAGAAGTCGGAAGACCACTTCCGCTACATGATCTACCACCCGCGGACGGACGAGGAGTGGGCTGCGGCGAAGAACGGTGCGACGGGCGGCCACACGGACCTGGGGACGGTGACGCTGCTCTTCCGGCAGCCCATTGCCGGACTGCAGATCCTCGGCGACGACGGAAACTGGACGTGGGTGCAGGCTCAACCGGGAACCATCACCGTCAATCTCGCGGACACGATTTCGCACCTCACCGGCGGCTGGCTCAAGTCGTCGGTGCACCGCGTTGTCGCGCCGCCGCAGGACCAGCGCGCGTTCAACCGAACTGGGCTCCTGTACTTTGCGCGTCCGCACAACGATACTAAGTTGATACCCATCACTGACTCGCCCGTGCTGGAGAAGGAGGGCGTCAAGCCGCGCTTTGATACCATTGTGACGATGGAGGAGTGGGTTAAGGCGAAGCAGACGCTGCAGCTCAATCCGGAGATCGCGGCGAAGAGATGGGCAGAACGGGGCGATGGGAAGGTGGAGGTGTTGGCTGGGTTTCACGATCAAAGGTACAAAGAGTAGGGAGTTTTTAAGAAGCATTCGGAATGAAAGAGCCCGCTGCACATTTTCCTCCGTGGTGACGTTTGCTTCTCATTTTCTGGTCGAAGTATCATGTGAAAGAGACTGCGTGCACCATAAAGAGACCAGATTTTGTAGTACCAGTGACTACGGTCTACCTAGCTACAAGACAAGCAAACCCAGAATTCCAGCAGCCGCCATTTGAATGCTTCCCATTGGCCCACCTGCTACAGCAGCGCCATCGAACTGGCTGGAAGTAGCTGCAGCGCTCTCAACCGAGTTCGCAACAGGAGCGGTCCCCGTTGTCGAGGCCGCGCCGGTAGTCTCAGCAGGAGGGGTAGTTGGTTCGGCTACGCCAGAGGGACAGTGCCAGTGGTCGCCGTGGGGCTCACACGTAGACGCTGTAGCCTCATGATGGTGTTCATCCTCGTCGTGATCATGGTCCTCGCCTGTGGCTGTGGCAGTGGTAGGGGGAGGCGTTGTTGGCTCTGCTACACCGGACGGGCAGTGCCAATGATCTCCGTGGGGCTCACATGCCGTGGCTTCGGTTGTTGCAGCACTCGCTGAATTTGCAGTAGAGACAGCAGCCGTGGCAGTTGCTGAGGCCCCTGTCTTTGCGGACTCGGCTGGGGGCGTCGTGGGCTCGGGAACGCCTGAAGGACAGTGCCTGAAGCAGCAATCAGCTCATGGGTTCCTCAAGATATATTCCGGTACAACACACCAATGGTCTCCATGAGGCTCACACGCAGCTCCGGTAGCCGAAACGGTGTCCTGGGCAAGAACAACAGCAGCCGTGGCGAGGAAGTAGGTCAATAATTTCATATTGACGGTCTAATCGAAGTGCTGTTGCCTGAATCGAGATGATTGAGTAGATTCGACAATTGTTTCGTGTTTGAAACTGACAGATGACAGTATAATGCCTTTTTGTAGGCTATAGCGGCAGGTACAGTACCGCGGGCCAAGAAGGCGGGTTTGCTTGGCGGTGGACATCGTGGTACTCAATTGCTCGGCGGAACAAGCAGATTCGACTTGTATGCAGTATTCCTCGTAAATCTCTTCACGAGAAGATACCCAATGACCAATCGGTCGTCTTGATCATTTTGGCGGCCGGTGCGGCGTGGGGTGGCGTTCTGCTGGAGCTGAGATTTATCTCGTGTACCTTCCCTTTCCACACAACATCCCCCTGCTGGACGTCATACTCAGGACATTTTGAGCGAATATTCAAGATCCTTTGCCGAGATTTCAGGAGAATCTATTCCTCTGTTGATTCGTATGGAAATGAGAAGATAGATATGTCAAGCCCAACCTTGTGCTGCTCAAGCTCATCTCGAACAAAAGCTTGTACAACTTATGCATACGCGAATTTAGGTGGCAAAATCGATCTCGGTCGCTATCTTCGTCGGTGTGTATGATCTTGTCAGGACTATGGGTCGTAGTCGATCCCCGTCGTGCCTGTCGGGGACCGTTTGCGATAAGATGTGCGGCTTAGGCTTTGAAGCGAAGCCTCAGGCAACCGAAGACGCCTACAAGATGAGTGGCACCCTCCAGGCGTCCTATCTGGTGCTTGACCCTTCTTCGATCGCACAAGGAGTAGCCAAACGCATACGGTATTTTCGACTAATTCGAGTCGTTGGGAAGAGCAGCACTACCGTTGTGCGCCATGGCCATCATAGACAGGAAGGTGTCTCCACAAAAGGTCGAATCTACAGCCTTCATCATCCCACCAAACTCGTGGAGGGATGTAAGTTGGGTGCCGACCTTCTTTCCCGTCCCTGATCCGGCAGCGGCAATCCAAGCTTGCGGTGACTCGGCCATCCACAGTCCAGGCCGACTGTCGAAAGGCAGTGATTCAAGCAGTAGCCAGTTCGAGCAATACCCGTGCTTCCATGCATTGAAACAGCATATGAGGACGTAGGCCATGACAATCGTCCGACGTATGGTCTCTGCAAGAAGCCATTGCTGCCATGGCGTCCTGCCTTTCAATATCTCTGCACTCACGATACTGAGAAGATGCTGAGCCCAGATCTCTGCAACCTTCAACCACGGCTCAGCTATCTCCCGGTTGACAGGCTGCTCGGATGTAGACAGCGGTGCAGCGAAGACCAGAAGTGCTTGCAGAGCAGTCAATTCCTCTTCTAGAGGCACTGCACCGACATCAATTTCTGCGAGGGTCTGAAGGTCGATGAGTGACATGGCGCTGTCTAATGGACTTCGAATCATGGACAGGTATGACCGACCCGTTCGTATCTGAAGCTTCGGATGGATGAAAGTGGCAGGACGCAGAGACGTAACCATTTCTGGGACGTTCATGAAACATTGCTGGATTATTTCTTGGGCCTCGTTGTGTCCAGGTGGACAGAAGGAGGGGTCGAGGTTGTTCCCGAAGTGCTTGTTGTAGGCTTCTGCGCGGTCAAGGAGACAGTAGCCCGTGGTATCAAACCCTATGCCCTTAAGGAGTAAGCTAGCGGAGCATTTCTCATCTGCATCTGCACCACTGAGCGGCTGGAGGTCGTAGGTACAAGTAAGGCCCCTCTGCACGCAACGTGCGCAGCTGGGAAGCTGGACAGTGCAGTGGCGTTTCGAGCTGGCACAGCTACGACACGATTTACGGAGCGTTGCCATGTACGGACCGGAAGATGGGATAGCTAAAGAGTGAAGTGAAGTTTGAGTGTGCTGTGTCCGTCAGATGAGATGAGAATGCGCCGGCGGCCGGCCTACAAGGTAGGGGCCGCTGGTGAATCCTTCGCTAGGCTATAGGTGGCTAGCGTGTATTTTCAACCTGATTATAAATAATCACCGTTCAGCGAACCCCAATCAGAAGGTTTAATTGCTTGGGATTGATCTCTTACATAGATCGAACTCGGCCGACGTACTGTGGTGACTGAGTAGAGCTACAATGCGTTTATGAAACAGATACATCTCACGTGTTCCCGACGGTACATCGTGAGGGTCGAAAACCACGAGCCAGGAAGAGAAAAAGGTCGTGAATACATAGGTGATACGCACACCATGACTCGCGTCGCCCCTCACCCAAGGTAATTACTAGCATCATCTCCACAAGGCACGACATCATCAGCGCACGCAACAACAAACATCTACCTATCCCTCGATATTCAAAATGACCGACATCCGCCCCTTCACCCTCGCCATCCCCGACGCCCGCCTCCAGCACCTCCAGGAAAAACTCGCACTAGCGACGTTCCCCGACGAGCTCGAAGACGCAGGCTGGGAGCACGGCGCGCCTCTAGCCGACATCAAGCGGCTCGTCCACCACTGGCGAACAACCTACAACTGGCGCCGCCACGAAGCCTCCATAAACGCGCTGCCCAACTACGAAACCCGCATTGATGTTGACGGCTTCGACACCCTCGACATCCACTTTGTGCACCAAGTTTCGCCCAACGCTAATGCCATCCCCCTCCTCTTCGTCCACGGCTGGCCCGGCCACTTCCTCGAAGTAGCAAAGCTCCTCCCGCTCCTCCGTGCCAGCGAGCAGAATGGCGGTCCCGCATTCCACGTCGTCGCGCCGTCGCTGCCGAACTTCGGCTTCTCCAGCGTTGTCACGAAGAAGGGGTTCGGCATGGCGCAGTATGCAGAGACGTGCCACAAGCTGATGCGCAAGCTGGGGTACGAGGACTACGTGAGCCAGGGCGGGGATTGGGGCACCTTTATCACGCGGACCATGGCGATGCTGTACCCGGAGGCACTGAAGGCGACGCATATCAACATGGTGGCGTGTCAGCCGCCTTACAGGAACCCGCTTGCGCTACTCACGCTAGGCTTCAAGTATCTCACGGGCACGTTCAGTGAGGATGAGAAGGCGGGGTTCGAGCGCACGCAGTGGTTCGAGAAGCACGGATCTGGGTACTTCAAGATTCAGAGCACGAAGCCGCAGACGGTCGGGTATGCGTTGGGTGACAGTCCTGTCGCGCTGCTGGCGTGGGTCTATGAGAAGCTGCATGATTGGACTGACAGCTATCCGTGGACTGACGACGAGATTCTGGATTGGATCAGTGTGTATTGGTGGAGTCGGGCGGGGCCTGCGGCCAGCGTGAGGATTTACTACGAGGCGGTGAAGGGGGAGTATACGGCCGCGAGGACATACGAGACGTGGATACCGAACGTAAAGCTTGTAAGTCAATATCTACGCCTCGGAAGGATCGCGTAGGACGGGGCTAACTTGGTACGCTTTTTAGGGCTTGGGTTATTTCCCAAAAGAACTGGCATTGCTTCCGAAGAGCTGGGCCCGGGCTTTAGGACCAATTGTGTTTGTGTCGGAGCATAAGAGTGGTGGCCATTTTGCGGCATTTGAAAATCCAGAGGACATCGTCGGCGATCTGAGGCTGATGTTCGGAAAGGGTGGCGGTGCATTCGGCGTCGTTGAGAACAAGCATGGCTACTAGTGAGCGGGAGGCTGGGAAAAGATAAACAACGTGGAGTGTCTGCGTAGCAGCAAATGCTGGGTTGCTTTCCCAGCCGAAGTCCGACTATTCTTAGCACAATCAACATCGACTAGGCAACAAAGGACTTCTTGTTGTTGTTGCTGGCTTGTTCAACCGCGTTTTAGCCTTCTTCACATGTAGGGTTTTTCATGTAATATCGGCGCCGTCACGGTTAAGGCGTATGATCCCAACCCTCCCAGGCCCAATATGACGGACATCGGCGTCGGAGACCGACATATCGGCCATCGGGGTGAGTAGCGTCCACTCAGCAACGGATGGCGGATGGAAAATCAGCAGGTATTCCATGGTACATGCTGAAACACGTACGCATATGCGTTCCTGAAGACGGTACTCTATTGCTGGGTTCCGACACGAGCGGGCAGAGGCGCCAATAGGAGTCAACAGTCCCGTCGACGATGTATATGCGCTACGGTTGCTGGGTTCGAAATAGCGACGTTCGCAACATGATGGACAGTATGGGACGCCAGTAAACACGCCAGAAAGATGTTGAAGGGGATAGCGTGGTAATTGGTCGGCACGGCTCGGGGGCTTGAGGGGTGATGTTTGGCAGTCAAACTGGACTAAACAACGGCGAGGGCCAAGCTGCTTTGCATTCTATTGTGTTTTCTTTATTGGAAAAGTCAATGAGAACCCAAGACCCTTTACATACCTGCCATAAGCAAGGGTGGCGTGCAACGGGACCTACAGTCCTTCCATGTAACAATGAATGGCGCCGGCTTGTTGGGACTGACAGTGACGGAATGGTACCGTGAACAAAGAACCTTGCGAATAAGCTTTTCGGGATAAGCTCGACCATGCTGAAAGGTTTTGTACTACCACGTTAAAGATGGCGGAACATTGTTCGCAGCCACCCTGAAGTTGACGTGAGCGGCGCGGGTCTGTTTGACCACATCTGACACGCCACGTTCCAATATACTGATTTCGGTGATGATTCAGGCAAGAGCGGCAAACATGGCCTCTGCCAATTGTTTCCCATGACGTATCGAGAGGCGAATCGCGATAGTCAACTGCCGTGATCGATTGTGATTATGGAAGAGGAGTAGTCCACGGCATGGACGCCCGATGTACCCCAGGGACACGCCGATGCACGGTTCCGATCCGATCTACTTGTGGACTATTCGACATGACAAGGACCGGCTGCTGGGATCTACATGCACCTAGAGGACGTTGCTGTAAGTGAGGTGAACGCATCTGGGATTGCCTCTGTAGACGTTCGAATAGAACAAGTGAACGGCAACGAGGTGTGATGCTTGACCATCTCCCTACTCAGGGATCGACTTCCCTTGACATAAGCTGACGAAGCACAGTTATGCCTGGACGTGGAGATATCGATCTTGATGCGGTTTACGCTGAGCGCCGTGGGATCGTGACTGCAGTGGCGCGTAGACTAAGCCAAGGATGGAAGCCATGTCTTTAGATTAGTTGCATGACAGGCGGGCAGTTTCTCCCCATCGTGGAAACTAGTCCAGGGCGCCTCGCACACTGAGTCAACAAGTACGATTGGAGTCGTTGCCCGAAACAGTAGTCAACGTAACCGCCATGAGCATCGCTGCCTCGGGTGCTACCGGTGGCTTCTTTTGCAAGTAAACTTCGCGCGATGACACAGTGGTCAACGTTTCGTGCAACGCGGCGAGTGTGCAAGCACCAACGAGACGGCGTCGGCGGCGCAACCATTCGGCCCGTTCGAGTGACCAAATCTTTTGCGCCCTCTTCCTAAGATGAGAAGTAATGTCTCGACCACACAACCAGATTGTCGTTCATCTTGCGTGCCGTCAGGATCACGGGGCATTATCATAGCTGCCGCTCGATACGGATGCTCTCCATTCATTGACACGGTCGCTAGCTGGTGGCAAGCAGACCCCGCCGTTCGGGGGAATGTTGACTCGTGGGTCGCTCCCCTGAGTGCCAACGGGAAGGTGTTCAACATCCTACATGAACCGTTCCGGGTGCGCGCACTGTTTCGTCATGTGCCACGGCATGCTCGGTAATGAGCTTTTGCTACCTTTTGGGCCAGGCTCGAGGTAGGCTGGCAGCGCCACAGCGGTCCTGGCGGTAATGCTGCGTGCGAGGTACAGGAGCGAGGAGTGACTGCGTGCGACTTGGGCCGACGTCGTGCAGCATGCGCGGAGTGCTTGCGTGCCAACTGTGAGTTGGCGGGGCGTGTCTAGACCGCAAGGCATGATGGATGCGGGCGGGTGTTGAAGACGGGGCGAGGAAGAGGCTGGTGCTGTGAATTGTGAGTCTGTCAACCAAGGAACAAGGAACAAGGGGCCCTCCCGCGCTCGGACCAGCTCCTGCCTCCCACACGGCAGCGCCTTCCCAAACCCAGAGACGATCCTTCCCTGGCGGCGGGACGGCCAATGAGAAGCCGGCCGCACCAAATTAGCTCATCAAACACCGCACTTGCAGCGTCGCCCGCATCTCATTACCGCCTCCACTCCTCCTCGAATGGATGGCTGACGGCCGTTTGCACCCGCGACGGGCGGCTGTTGATGCGACTGTTGATGCGACTGCGAGGGCGGGAATTTGCCAGCTGGCTGCAGGCGCTGCGTAGGTTGTGTTGCCGCGGTTGTGCCTTGCAGAATGTAAACACGCCCTTGAAGGCGGGTGAATAAAGACCCCCAGCTGCCTGCTGCTCCCGGCGCGCACTGAGATTAGATTGCCCCCAGGATCGCCCAGGACCCCGACCAGGAAACAGGACGCAGGAACAGGAAGGCTGCAGGCGCATCCGCGAGATTGACTGTGGCTGCCGTCTGTTTCACGTTTGCTCTACCCTCGCCTAATCTTAGACCCGTTAAAACCACCTGCGCTCCCGGCCCCGTGGTGCTTCCCCATCTCTTTGATCTTCTCACTCCTTTGTCGATCAGCGATCTTCTTTGTGTAGCTTGTCTACCAGGAACCCACACTCTTTTCCAGTATCCCACCTCAGTCATTCATTGGACCCCAAGTGCGCCAAAGCCGCACCCGACTGCAACGTCCGCTCAACCACCGCGTAAGCCTCCCATGGTCCACACTTTCTCCCTCCGGAGTCGACTCCTAACTTGGTGTGCCCTGTGTTGCCTATAAAGCACAAGGCGATTCTGTGCTCTTGTTTCTTTATGTTCTCACATCAACTAATCCCCAACAGTCAACCCCTTCGAGTCCAGATCATCCACCACCACGCCCACCGGATTCCTTACAACATGCGCTCTTGCACTTCCATTCTCCTGGCTTCGGCCCTTGCCCTGGCCGCTGTCGCCAAGCCCCTCGAGAAGCGTGTCATGGTTACTGAGATCGACCTCGAGATCGTAACTGTGACCAAGTACGTCACTGCTGGCCAGCCCGCAGAGACTCCCGTCAGCAAGGAGGCCATCACCTCCTCCCGCAACCACGGCTACCAAACCCCCAAGGCTTCCTCCACTCCCGCTGCCACCAGCTCGCAGACCCCGCCCAAGCCTTCCTTCCCTTCGTCCGCTGGATACAGCGCCGTTCCCATCGCGAGCTCTTCCAGCAAGTCGACACCCGCTCCCAAGCCTAGCACTAGCTCTTCCGCGTATGTGCCAGCACCTGTGCCGAGCTCATCCTCTCCCGTCTATGTGCCATCTCCTTCTTCCGTCTACGTGAAGCCTAGCACCTCCTCGGCTCCCCACACCTCAGCTACCCCGGCTCCCGCTCCCTCTGCTCCCTCTACTCCCGCCTACGGTGTAGAGCACAAGCCGGGCGATGACCAGGCCTACCTTGCATCCGGCGTCGACTACCAGGACTCCATGCTTTGGCATCACAACCGCGCCCGTGCCAACCACGGCGCATCCAATCTCGAGTGGAGCAGCGACTGCGAATCCGCTGCCAGCACCGCTGCTGCGTACTGCGACTTCACTCACCACGTCGTCGACGGCCAGGGCCAAAACCTCTTCACCGTCTCCGGCGACGCCTACAACGCGACCGCCGGCATCACCGAGTCCTGGTACAAGGCCGAGGCCGACATCTACGGCGCGTTCGGCGCCAATCCCAACATGGACACGTTCCACGAGTGGGGCCATCTTAGCCAGGTGCTCTGGAAGAAGACGACGCACGTCGGCTGTGTCACCATCGACTGCGGCTCCAAGATGACCATCGACGGCGCCCCCTCGGAGCTCAGCCTGTACACGGTGTGCAACTACTCGCCGCCCGGCAACTACGAAGGCGAATACGCCGCAAACGTCGCGCCGCCCATCAACTCATACCAGGGCTACTCGTGGGCCGACTAAGCGCCCGCATCTCATGTCTTTGCTTCTCTTCCCCCACGTTGCTTACCTTCGTTTCTGTTCGCTGCATCTGATTTAGCAACTTCGCGGCATGGCGATGTCAGGCTGCCGGCCAACGTGACATCTGGCGTTGCGTGAGTGGGGCTATACTATGTTGTTCGGCATCTTCACTGTCTTTCCTGCGGAGAGGTTGGCGTCCGCCAGGAGGCCTGATCTGTGGTCGGTCAACGCGGGCTTTTTCGATTCTAGTTGCTTGTTTGTATATACTTTGCACCCCGGCCCTACCTTGTACCTAGGGCCTGCTACGGGGGCTTCGTTCACTTGGTACCCCGCGCGCAAATGCAATGATGAAAGTCAAATATCCGTGTATCGTGGACTGTGGTGGGAATCTCGGTGGATGTGCATGTGCTGTGCTGTGATGTGATGTGATGTGATGTGAGGTTCATTTACTGTTGTGCGCCGTTGTGTGCTGTGAGGTTCGCGGTGGAAAGACGTTGGGGTGGGGTGGGGGTTGCAGCGCGGGTGGTACGCCCGCCTACTTGGTGAGCGCCCGACAATGCCTTCGGCTGCTGCATGTGCACGTGCATGTGCATTGAGGCTGCTTTGGCGAACGACGGGTCCAAGAAGAGCGAGAGCAGCAACGAAATCACCACGCGTGAGCATGGGGTAAGCGCATCTAGGGACAGGACGGCTTTGTTAGTTGCGGTGACGGTGCCGTCTTACGCACGTGACACGCGTCAACAAACTTCAAAAGCGGACGTGAGCCTCCCAACCAACAACCAAGACAAAGAAGGAACTTTGATTTTTTGCATCACCGATCATACGGCTCACCGCTCCTAACGACATAGACCTCTGCAATCAGCGCGACACACCCAACGACCATGCTGATAGCGATAATGGGCAAGTTAACGCGCGCAAAGTCGAGCCTGCTAACGCGAATGTGCTTGCGGGCGAGGATGTCGCGCCACAGCAGACCAGCGAGGGAAGCGGAGAACGCAGCGCTGAAAGCGCCGTAGTTGAGCCCGAGCGCCATGCTGTAGACGGTGGCCCAGAAGGTGCGGTCGGAGAGGGGTGGGGCGCCGGGGCGGGCGTGGATGGATTGCCAGGCTTGGATGACGCGGGAGAGGAGGATCGAGGTGCCGATGTTTGTGCCTGCGAACTAGGGGGTGGGTACGTGTTAGCCGGGGGATGGGTAGGGGATGGATGTGTTGAGGTGGGGTGGGTTGGGTTGGGTGGTTGGGGGATAGACGTACGTTGCAGAGGACGACGGAGAGGAAGCCCATGCCGCCGACGGCGCCGACGGTGCCGGTTTTGCTGACCCAGTGGTCCCAGCCGAAGGCGAAGACGGAGACCCACCCGTGAGAGACGAGGGCTTGCACGAGGACGAACATGCAGAAGGCGAAGGGGATTAGGGCGAGGGGGAGGTGCGCGAGGACGGTCGTCGAGGTCGGGAAGGTTTCTTGGAGCCAGCGCCACGACTTGGCGGTGAGGGAGGATAGGGTTGTGCGGGATGGTGGAGGTTCTTTCCTGCCTTGTTCGACAGTCGTTGGTGGTGTGTTTTGTTTTTCGATTTCCACGGCGGATGTGGCTGGGCGGGTGTGAGTGTCTTCCGGTGTGGCGTTTTCGGTAATCGTGTCCGACTCGGACGGCTGTATAAGCGGTGATGGTGATTCCTGGATGGGCAGTGAGCGCTCCTTCAGCTCTTTTTTGGTCTCGAGTTGGTCGCGGCCCTGGCGGGCGATTTCACGCGTCTCTTTGCGGTTCATCCACCCTAGGGCTAGGTCGAAGACGATTAGAATCACGGCGGCGGGCACCGTGACCCAGAAGACGGGATGCTCGCCGCTGGAGGACGACGCAGCGTTCAGGGCCAACACGGCTATGAGCGTCAGACCCATGATGACGCCGCCGAATGCGGCGCCGGTCTTGTCGAGAAAGGGATTCATGATCTCTTCGAGTGAGAGCAGCTGGCCAGTCTCGTCGTTCATGTGCTCTTCCTCTTGTTCTTCCATGTTTGCGCGGGCGTTCGGGATGTTGGGGTTGACGGGCTTCTTGTTCTTTAGTTCCTCTGGCAGCTCGTGCATCTTGATGGAGACTGGGATGAGCGACTCGTCTGCAAAGACGATGTACAGTAGGAAGGGAAAGAGAACGATGGCCGTAATGACCACGGGGACGATGATGTTGGCAGTGTAGTTGATGAACTTGATGTCGAAGGCTCCGGCCAGCACGAGGTTGGTCGGATTTGAAGAGACAAGGATGGCGGACGCCATGTTGGCAACGGTGAATTGTGTGTAGATCCAGGCACGCGGATGGAGGATGTTGCTGGAGACGCGCGTCATGTAGGCCAGGAAGGCGGTGCCTGAGAGAATTACCGGGTCGTTTCCGATGAAGGCGGTCAGAAGAAAAAAGAAAGCGTAGAGGTAGAAGAAGAGTCGATGTCCGACCTTGCCTCCCCATTGAAGCACTCTGAAGGCCAAGTAGCGGATGAGGCCCGAGGCGTCGATGGAAATGGCAATGTAGGCCAACGAGAGGAAGAAGGCCATAATGTCGAGCGGCGAGATGTTGTCTGCGCCGATGGTCCCATCATGCACCTCTCTCCGACCGATGGCCAATATGGCCAGGAGGAAAAGGTCCGCTATCAGCGGCGCAGTGACAAAGTTTATGGGGAGCCTGTTCCACAGGAGTTTCTGGCCATGGCTACGCGCAGAGGCCTTGCGAGGGGCAATGACGCGCAAGGAAGCAAGCGCACCGAAGAAGGCATCTCGTGCCACCACGGGCAGCGGCAAAGGGACGTGGAAGGGAAACAGGACGACGATGTTGGTAAGGACAAAGACGACGAGGGTGGTGATGGAGCGCCATGAGCGGATGACGCTCGTGTCCAATGGATCGATGTCACCATGGTCGCCAGATGACATTTCGGGGTTGCGTGCGACAGGGCACCTACCGTCGTAATAAACCTCGGTGAGCCTCTGAGGTTTCTGGCATGCGGCTTGGGCTCTGGGGCTGCGGTTCTTGGAATTCTTGGGTGCGGGCTGCTGGCCTGAACTCTCACCGGTCTGGCAAGGCTCGCCGTCAGCCCGTCGGGGTCTAGCGCAGCCTTGTCCTCGTCCTCCACGTGTGGTTCGCTCCTCCCCGCCTGCTCCCCCAGATCGGGGCGCCCTGCGAACACAGCCTCAATCACGGCAGCCACCGACGTCGCCCAGTGCTTTTGCCCATTGGCCTCGTTGGCCCGCCACTGCTTATTATGCAGATGCCTTCTTGCGTGAGGCTCAAGAGCACCGTTGCGTCTCCCGCGCAGTCAGCCTCTCTGCCGTGACCGCTGCTGTCTCTCATGGCCTCCCCCCCAGGCCTTCTCTCCAGATGCTATGCCGGCGTTGCTCCCCACACCAGAACTGGCTGACGTTGCAATTCGGGCCACGGGCAATGCGACTACCGGCCTGCAAGTCGTCTGTGCCTGGCCTGTCTCCGGCCAGTACGGCCCGGGCTCGCGCGTGCTGTATGTGCCGTCCGAAACCTCCATGGACGGGACCGTTGCTCACCTCGACGCAGCTACTACGTCCTTGTCGCGGCTTGTGTGCTTGCGCGCAACATCGTGTGGCTTCGAAAGGCGTGCTTGGCCGCTGCACTGCTGCTGCCCGCTGTCGGCTCGTTGCACGCACTCGTGCTCGCCTCGCTCCACGTCAATGGTCCGTTTCCCACTCCCGCCCAGCACACGCCGTGCCTCAACCACTGACTCTGTATTCTAGGCGTCGTCGACATGGACATTTACGGGGCCTTCCAGCTTTGCTCCATAGCCATTCTAGCGGCCCCGCTTACTGTTCGCTTGTCCAAAACCTACTTTTACGATCCCGGTCGCAACCTGATCTTCCTGTGGACTGGCCTCATCCTGGCGGGCCTGCTTGCTCTCGCCGTCGAGTTCTATCGCGTCACGCCCATCGTCTGTCCCAACCCGGTTCGGGGAGGAAAAGACTTCCCTTACGGAACAGAGAACTGCACCTTGATATGCAGCGAAGATGACCCCAAAAGCCCTTACTCTGCACTGCGCGCTGGTCCCGCCGCCAACATCGGCGTTATTCCAGTACCGACAATCTTGACATTCAACACTGGCATGCTGCTAGCCACGGCATGCTGCGTACCCGCTGTCGTCTCGTTGATCTTTACTTTGGACAAGATTCTCGCTCTCCACTGGAAGCGGCGATTCGGACACAACGAGCAGACGGAGCGAAACAGAAGCATAGAGCCCATAGAGGGAACAAACGGTGCCACCGAAGCGCACATGGATGGCGTCAATGGCGCCATCCGACGTGTGCTGAGTGTGGTCGAGATTCCATTGTTCAGCAGCGCCATTCTTGCCATTCTCATTGCCGGCGAAATCAATTTCTTCAGCCATCAGGTGCGTTGGGAGACGGAGCCTATCTACAGCGTGGGTCAATGGGGCCCTATCGCTGGTACGGTTCTGGCCGCTCTCGGGTCCCTGTACGTTCTTGCCATGACTGGAGAAGAACAGCGTACCCCCCAGAACTCCTCAGAGTGCACATGTGGAAACCAGCTCCAGCGACAGCCGACGTTTACACTCGAGGAAGACAGCGATGGCTCTCCAAGCCAGATAAGTCTTGATGACCACGGTGTGCCTATGTCCCTTCGAAGGTCCCACGAAACATTCATAACGAATAACTCTCAACCCCGCAAATCTACGGATCCAGGGGGGCGCCGCAGAGTCGCTGAGATGCTGCAAAAGGCTGGCGACAAACTTGGTTCTGCCGCTCACAACAAATATGATGCGAAACAGTACAACAGTAGCAGAGCGCGCGAATTCCCAGAGATTCCTGGCGAAGCTGCACGCAATCCTGAGCTGACCGAACTCAAGAGGCAGTATAGCCTGCGGAGAGACGTGGTACTGCGTGAGGAGAACTCGAGAGCTGTCAGTCCCTCACCCAGCAATCTCGTTTTTCCAGACATGGAGGGTAGCCCTAGCACCAGCCCAGTGCTTGGGCAGAGTGAATTTTCTGAAAGCCCGGAGAGGATGACCACACGACGCGAAGCCCTTGAGGTCTCGTCACCAACACAAACAAGCTTCCCGGATCCTGAACGGGGCCGGACACCTGCTCGACGAGCTACCCTTGAGGTACCTTCTCCTACGAAGGCGGCGTTTTCAGGGACTGATCGCAACGCAATACCCGCTCGACGAGCCACTCTTGAAGTGCCTTCCCCTACAGAATCGAGCCAGAATAGTGTGGATCGCGATCGCACTCATGCGCGGCGTGCCACTCTAGAAGTACCGTCTCCAACCCATCGGCCATCATTATGATCTTGACGCCACATCGTGAGTTAGTCAATGCTGCATGTCCACTAGTTTTGTAGAACTCTGCACTGTATATTCATTTAGCGGCGTTGCTTGTTGGCAAAAACATGTCGAGTGATAATTATCTTGACATGCTCGTCTGTACCATTGGAGTATTCATATCTCTAACAATTATTACGAAACATTCGCATTTATTTACAAGCATTGACTGTGGATTGCGTGGTTTCGGACCGGGCAAGGGCGCGTCGCTGGCATGCTGAGCCTTTCTACGATTTATTTCATCTGGAGTTCAGAAAGGAAGAGTTTGAATTGAATTGTGTCGGCGGAGAGTCTGGAATCCGGTAGTCCCGGGAGGCGTGGTGGGGGCTGACAAGCGGTGAACCACCTCCCACTTGCGGACTAAAACACAGCCCCGCACACATGCAAGGCGAGAGGCTGGAGCCTGCTCAGCCCTTAGCTACCAGGCACGCGACATGATACAATGCTTGCTTTGTCACAAACTATCGTTCATCCCTTGCAAAAATTTATTCTACGGTTCAACCTTACCTCGGAGTTCATCTCGACCAATACCACGCAACAAGAGCTCTCGCGTGAGCCAGACTTGGTAGCGCCCAACCCCAGGTCACACACGGATCGATCGTTCAACGTGACGTTATCAAGGTTACCCGACCATGTCCACAGTGATTTCCGCAGCCACAAATGCCAGCAAGCGCCATCGCGATGACGACCTGTGGCGTTCCGCTTACAGCAGGCTGAAGCACGACCCCGACAGCAAGCTCGACAAATATCAAAAAGCAGTTCAAAAGCAATGCGAAAGCAGGGGCATATCAGCGTCAGGTCGCCTGAGCTCCGCCCATGGAAGGCAGAAAATGCTCAAGCTTATCAATGCCGAGGCTAGTACTATGAAGCCGCACAACGGAACGTACGATAAAGTCGTCCAGACAATCTTGAAGACGAAAGACGTCGTCTCCACTGGATTGGCTGCAAGCCCGCCCGCTGCTATCGCCGTAGCAGGTGTTTTTATGGTTTTCTCGATACAGCAGAATTATCGCCAGGAGGAGGAAGCGGCGTGTGAGGTCGTCGCCCTCGTAGCGCGAATTATAGCACGCCGTGCCCTCGAAGAGGGGGAATGCTACAGCAAGCCGGGCGACAAAAAAGAGATGGGAGAGCTGAGGGAACATTTGTATTTCAGCTATCAGGATCTGTACTTTAAGTTGCTATCAGCGATTGTGAGAACAGTATGCTGGCTAAGGAAACCGAAAGGACAGCGCGTTTTCGACACTGTGGTGGGGAGGGTGGTTTGGACGACGGAAGAAAAGACGCTTTCGAAAGCCGACAGCGACTGTGTCGACATTCTCGAAGATATCCATCGCAACAATGCCCACCCGGCTGGAAAAGAGTCGCCGTGGAAAAAAGGACGCAACTTGCTACACCAGAATGCAGCAATGGGGTACGAGACGCGCGTTGCGTTTTTCCTCGACACGCACGCGTTCGACCCCAACGAGAAGACGGAGAAGGGCTGGACGGCATTGAGCCTTGCAGCCGAAGGCGGCCACCTTAAAATCTGCGAGAGTCTGCTCGATCTCAAGAACATAGATGTAGAAATCCAGAACGATCGCGGACGCACGGCACTCCACATTGCAGCGATAAAGAACCGCGTGGCGATCGTCCGCGCACTGATCAAGGGGCGCGCAAACCTAAACGTCAAAGACAACGACCGCAAGACCCCTCTCCACCTCGCCGCGCAAGAGGGCCGCCGCGATGTCGTCGAAGCCCTCTGCAACGCTACCGGCATCGAGCTCGACCTCTCCGACAAGGAAGGCCGAACAGCGCTGCACCTCGCGAGCCGCAAAGAAAAGACGGCCGTGGTTAAACTCCTAGCCAGTAAGGGCGCAAAAGTCGATCGTAGAGATAGCAACAAGTACACTGCGTTCCTCGACGCCGCCGAAGCCGGGAACACGGAGCTCGTCAAGACGCTGCAAAGCTGCGGCGCCAACACCAACCAGCAAACGACGTCGCACAAGTGGACCGCGCTTCACATATGCGCCGCGCGCAACCACGTCAAATGCCTCAAGGCGCTCCTCGCCTTGCCGGATGTCAAACTCGACATCAAGAACACAGACGACCGTACGCCCCTCCACGAAGCGGTCCTCAAATCCAGGACCTCCATCGTCAATGCGCTGGCGGATACGGGCGCCGCGGTCGACACGCGCGACAAGATGAAGCGGTCGCCGTTCCTGGATGCGGCGAAAGCGGGGAAGCTGGGGATAGTCAAGAAGCTGAGGGAGAAGGGTGCGCATGTCGATCAGGTGTCTGGTGTGAATGGGTGGGGTGCGCTGCACGAGGCGGCGCGCAATAATTATGTCGAGGTCGCGAAGTATCTTGTTAGAGAGGGGGTCAAGTTGGATTTGAAAGTAAAAGGCGGGATGAGGAAGGGAATGACGGCGAGGGAGATTGCGGAGAAGCGGAAGAGCAAGGAGGTGTTGGAGTTTTTGAAGGAGTGTGAGGAGAGGTAGCGTGGGAGATATGTCTGGATGCCTCGTTGTCGAATCGAAGTGCACTGGAGTTGATCAATCGCGTAGTCGTTTGCAGGCGCGACCATCTCATTCATCAAGACGAGTGAGTTCAATCACCAGCCGCATACATCCGCTCGACGTTGGCCCTCCCCAGAGATGCTCTTCCTTCATGCATACCTTCCACCCCTCAATCTCCGGCTTCAATTCCTTAGTTGAATCGTTCAAGTACCTCTCGACCTTGATCTCTCGCAGTTCAGGAACCTTCCCACTCCTCAGCATCCGTCCCAGGATCTCGAACAGATGTGTGTCAGGCGCGCAAGGCCCAAAATAGCAATCGTCGTAGTGCAAATACAGCGTCTCGAGCCCCGCCGGCAGCACATCCTCAAGCGGAAGCGTGTCGTATTTCGTACTCACACCATACCGGGTCCTACGGACTCTGAGATCGTGTTCGACGATTTTAAGGTGGCGTAGCGAGGTCATTTCCTTGAGAGACCTAAGGCGCCCTTCCACACCGGAACATTGGCGGTAACCCGTGGTGTGCAGCTCGAACGAAACGAGATTCCGCGCGTGTTTCCTGAGCACGGCGCCGATGTCGGTGAGACTGACGTCCCTGGTATCTTCTATCATGTCAAAGCTCGGATTTTCTCTGCGGCTGTCGCCGAGTATGATGTGGAGTGTGTGCAGGCTTTCGAAGCGCTCAAGTATGTTGCGGAGACCCTGTGTGTCGACGAGGCAGTCCCTGAGGTCTAAAATCTGGAGGGTGGGGTTTGGGTGGAGGGGCCAGCGCGCCTTGCGCAGGCCGAAAGAGGACCAGTCGAAGCCCAGGAGGTAAAGGCGCTCGAGGCCGGGATGGAGCAGGACGGCTTCAATGTCAGAGATGCTTATGCTTCCGTCCTCGCAGTCTCCGTGTCTGATGCGGAGCTCTTTGAGCCGGGGCAGCGCGTTGTCGGCTAGCGTCTCGTTGGTCAGGGTCGAGGGGATGTTCTTTCGAAGCTCCTCCTTTCCACGTTTATACGAATAGCCCGTTTCTGACATGAGGTTCGCCTCTGCTTGCACGATCGTCTCGACGTCCGACCTCCCGCTGAGCATCCCTGCAATATGTGATGCGTCTGAAAACACCGATACATCAACGACATGGAGATTCCGCATCAGCGCAAATAACTGTGCGTTCCGTCTTAGCTTGCTGCTCTCCATCATCGTCATGTTCAGCCACCTCTTCTCCCTCTCCCCAACATCTCCCCTGTCCAGCAAGCCCTCAAACTCTACCGGCTCCACATCCCAACTTGAAGAACTGTCAAGGCAAACATTCCTTGCATAAGCAGCCAGTCGCGGGTTCTCAATCAGCGATCGGGCAAGGAGGGCCTTGCATTTGTTGAGGTTCTGGAAGCCGTCTGCTGGGATGGTGCGGTACATAAATGGCTGGGCGATGTGATGGAAGGCGCGGCATACTAACGATAAGGAGGCAAGGTCTCTAAGAGAAGAGACGTCGTATTGCTCCCCGTAGTACCACCATTTTTCAATGGGCATGCGGCACTCGAGGTAGGTGAATATGTGCTCCCAGAGTTCCGCGGGGAGGGAGGGCATTGTTGGACCTGGGACACTTTGTTCCTTCCAGAGTTTGTAGCTTTCTTGAAACTTTGAGATGACTTGTGCAGACCAGAAAATGCGTGAATACGATAGGCGCGCAGCGGAAGGTTTTATGGGTTCTCGAAGGATGCACGCACGTCCCTGATTTAGTGTCTGTTGCCTAGGCTACGCTCAGTTAGGGAAGCTTTGCCCCACTCACCGTGTATGAATGGAACCATGGTGCTCTTCCTGTCTGTTGTTCGTCATAAGTCGCATATACGTCCTTCTACTGTGTGGTCATAAGAGAAACAAATCGCCAGCGCGGCTTACCCCTCTTGCTAGACAGTATCCCAATATAGTACCCTGGGACGATTCCGCCGAGGATGTTCAGGTTGGAATTGAATCGAGTCATTTGTGACCGTCCCATGTGATCTTGGAAAGGACGCAAATCTGCAACAATCACACCTGGGTCGAGACGTGTAGTTCCAATGTTGATGCCTAAGGAGTCTAGTAGCTTCTACGCCGACTAGCGGCTTGGCGTTCGTCGTTGCTCGCGTTGCGGGAAGCTGCGACGACGAATTCCCAAACCGTAAAACCGTCACACAAATCAAATTTTCCCTCGTACAATTGCTCTCCAAAGCACCACACACACTTTTCTTCATCTCCATCTATCAGAAACCCGTTCCAATCAACCATGGGCGCCGACGTCGTTGCGAACCCTCCGCCATCTGCGTCTGGAGAGTCCAAGTCGAGCCGCAAGAAGCGTGCGAAGGCTGAAACCGCATCAGCAACACCCACACTGCCGACCGCCGACAAGACCACCTCTGAGTTCGGAACCAACAACTCTGACGCAGCGGGCAAAGCCAATGGCGGGGACGACAACCTGTACATCAGGGAGCTTCAGAAGTGAGTGGATACCGTGTCATCTGTATTGCGGGGAGCGGCATGTACTGATGCAAGCACTCAGGAATGTTCGTAACGTGAACAAGAAACTGGTAAGTTGTGCAAATACCCCTCACCCGGCCCTCGGCTCAGCTAACCTTTATCACAGAATGCTATGAGCAAAGTCACCGAGATCGTCGCTGCGAACCCTGACGTGTCCCTTGACGAGCTCGTCTCGACGCGCAAGATCAACGCCGACCAGCGAGCCCAGTATCAGAAGAGACCAGCTCTCCAGAGCCAGCTTGCGCAATTCGAAGAGCAGCTTGCCACGTACAAGAAGTTCGAGGAGGAGCTCCAGAGCAAGGCAGCTCAAGAGAAGGATATCCTGCAGAAGGGACACTCGGAGGAGCTTGAGAAGCTGAGGGACACACTCAAAGAGGAGGCTGCGCTAGAGGTCAAGAAGACCTTCCGCGAGCAGTTCTTGACCTTGTCTCGCTTCCTGCGCGCTGCGGCTGCTCGACGCCAGCTTCCAGAGGACGACAGCAACGACCTCACCAAAGCCTTCGAGGGGGCGCTTCTTCAAGTCTATGGCGGTGATCCTTCTGCCGTAGCCGCGGCTGAGAAGCTGATTGAGGGGTCAAGCGACAGCGTGCCTTCAACAGACGGCGAGATCCTCAGCGTCACTTGTGAGTTTTAATATCATTGATCTCCACCTGTGCCTGTACTAATCAAAACTAGACGCCCAGGTCAAGCAGGCTGCGCTCGAGGAAGCTCCTTTCGCCGCCGAGGAGGCATGGGCAGACGATGTTGCACAGTCCCAGCCCACCGCTCCTGAGACCGACTCGCCTGCGGCGGTCACAGACCCAACTGTCGCGCACGCTGTACTGACCGAAATCGATTCGACCACGGCTGCTGTCAATGGCGCAGAATTGGACACATCGAACGCTCCTGCTGCCTCGAGCGTAGATGCTGGTGCGGCGAACCAGGCCGGAGGAAACTGGGATAAGCCAGGCCCTGGCTCGGACGACCCTCTCGCTGAGTCGTTTGAGATCGTTCCTCGCGACCCCGCTGAGACCGAGACGCCGGCTGCGCCTGCCGCTGTCAACCTCACCCAGAGCTGGGCTGATGATACACCCGAGGCGGCACCCGCGGCTCCCACAGCTGCGCACGACGGATTCCATGAGGTGCAGCACAACCGCGGACGTGGACGTGGTGGATTCCAAGGCGAGGGCCGAGGCGGTTATGGCGGAAGGGGAAGGGGCCCGCGTGGTGATTTCCGCGGACGGGGTCGTGGACGTGGCCGTGGAGACGGGTTCCGCGGCGGTCCTCGAGGTGGAGGAAGCTTCCGCGGACGAGGCGATGCGTCGCAGCAGTAAGGCAAGGCCGCACATGCCCCTTCTCTTCTCAGCACACTCTTGCACGATTGGAATCGGGGGTTTGGAAGTTGGGTTCACAAACTCATTGGGTCGCTTCTTTCGCTGTTTTACTATACTGGGGTACTGGCATGTTTGGAACATCGCGTGGAATGTGGGCATCATCAAGCACTTCATGAATGTGCATGAAAGAGTTTACAGCCTAGTCGTCTTCACAGCATAGCATCGGAGCCTTGGGTTCTTGGGATTACTCGGGTTTTGGGCCATTTTGGAACATGGTGGCTACGGGATACGGGTGCTCAAAATCAATGGGCTTGTAACAACATGCCACTTTCTTCCCTACTGTGCTGATTCCCCATGTACGATCTGCCCCTCAGTGACAGTCTTATGATGATGCAACCGGCACGGAGGATAGAGCTCGGGCCGACGGCCCTGCAGTATGACGAGGCGGAGAAACGCGGTCGAACGCCAGGGGTGCATCGTTGGGCTGAGCCGATGAGATGAGATGAGATAGGCGAGTGTGGATGCGGGAGCCAACGTGGCACGCAGCCTTAGTGGGAACAACGCCGCCGCGGGGATGATCGCGTACCACAGACGCACACGAGGACACCGCACTCTTCACTCTCACACAATCTTTGCTCTATGCATCAAATTAACCTATGGATGTCTCATCGTGATCCACCGCGACGTGTTAGGGTTGCAAACTCGCGCGCGAAGGAGAGCATGCCAGCAACAGTGCGCAACCATAGGCTAGGCTTCACCTGAGCGAAGGTCCGATGCACCGAGGCAGGTGTAATATCCATCGATGTATACTATGCCACTTTTATTTAGGTGTGGGGCCACTCTCAGGTTTGTTGACTGCTCCTTCAAGGTGCGTTTTGCCGTCTCCCCACCGCAGTCACTGAGCGAGATACAAGCCAGCAGTCCACTACGCAACACGCAGATCTCGTATTTACGTTAGCTAGACGTGCATTGTTGCGTGCGTATATAATTATTTATTCAGAGGATCAGACTTGTCGTTTCTTGGCCGCGCGTATGGGTTTGCATGACGGGTGCGCTAGCGTCTCTACCCCAGACTTAAAACGATGATTTGCATTCGCCACAGCTCTACAACGGTCCAGCGAGAAATGGGCCAGTAGATAGAATACGTCAGCATGGGTGTAGGCGCTGCTCGTTTGCATGAATGTTCGTAGGGGCCACTGATGGACGAACAATCGTGGGACTGTCGACGCAACAACAGTCACCGTCAAAAATCACCATTCAACAGGCAGGGCAGACAAATGAGTATGACATGACACTCTGCTTGGCCATGGATTCTCGCGCTACTGTGATGAGCACTACCCGTAAGTAACAGAACTAGTATGCTGTACGAAACAACAATACCGGAGACTAGAACACGAAACAACCGGCTCCTGTCATCAGTGTAACATCCCATGTGTTCCTGACATGCAGCGTGCAGCTGTTTGATCTTGATCAGATAAGATGGACGATCTGGAACGGGATGACGTGCGTGAACTCCAACTCATGAAGGCTACGGAAGAGCAGCCAGCAGGGTTCGATCAGCATGGGAAGCGCAATGACACTTTCGCGAAAATGCAGACATAATCATACTTTGTCTATCCTTTGACAGGACTCCACTTCGTGGTTCATGTTAACGATCGAGAAGGCATGGGCTGATCTTCGTTCCACTTGCGGCGCGCACTAGCCATATACGAGTATAGCCACGATTGGTCCGAGCGGCGCTCGCGGGTCGCACCTCCCCAACCTGCACTTTCGGGTCAACCGTCCCTCCGCCACTCAAACGCCCCCATACGACCTTCTCTGAGACTTCACGAGCCCATGCGACAACCGTGAGCGAGTCGAGAGTGCTGTGTCCTGCCCGAGAGCGCTGCGGCGACGACGGATGCCGCCTCCGCCAACGTGCGCGACGCCCACCAGCCTCACCTACAATCGACAATCGACCTCGAGTCCACCCGCGCCGCTATAGCCCTTGCTGCTGCACACAATGGAGGCGCCCGCGCCCGCGCCTGCGCCGGTGGTGTCTGCACCTGCAGAGGTCGTGCCGTCGGTCGAGACACCCACCCACCACCATGCACACGAAGACGTTGCGAACAAGCCTGCGTTAACTCCACCGACGAGCGAAGACATGGACAAGCGGGACGAAAGAATGTCGTCGGAGCTGTCTGACATAGACAGCGATGACGGCGAGGACATTGAACCCGACCATTACTGGGACGGCGGCAAGATACCTGTCTTCAAGCCGGTACGTTGCATACCTCGTGGAGTTTTGCCACGCCCCGAAGGGAGCTTGCGCTGTCTGTGGCAAGCTTCAATGTGTTTGCGCAAAGCGACAATGGAGTGCTGATCGCGTGGTGCTGCAGACAATGGACCAGTTCCGCAACTTTCGACGCTTCATCGACAAGATCGACAAATACGGCATGAAGTCTGGGATCGTCAAGGTCATTCCTCCAACAGAATGGTAAGCGCATCTGCACTCCAGTGCTTGGCAAGCCCAGCTCACCACTGATGTAGGCGCAACTCGCTTCCCGACCTGAGCGAAGCCGTGAAGACGATCAAAGTCAAGAACCCCATTACCCAGGAATTTGTCGGCCAGCATGGAATCTACACGCAGGCGAACATTGAAAAGCAGCGATCATACAACCTTCCCGATTGGAAGGCAGTGACGGAGGAAGCCCACCACCAACCGCCAGTCAAGCGGGGCGAGCGTCGGAGAGCTGCCGCTGAAGCCCCGTCGCGCAACCGCTCCACCAGAGCTCAGACCAACACCGCAACCGCCGACGGCGCGTCACCCGCCCCGAGACGTGGGCCTGGCCGACCGCGACGTGGCCGCGCCGCCAAGAAGGAAGATATTGATGATGATGACACTGCTTCCATTGATGTCCCGCCAACGCCAAAGTCGCCCGGCCCAGAAGACGACAAGAAAACGTCGGTCAGGAAGATTAAGGAAGAAGAACGCGATGAGTCGCCGGTACGAGCGCGCGGCCGCCAACCACGCGGCCGCCAACCAAGGGGCGACACGAAGAAGTCGACTACATCCCGCCGCATGAACAACAGGACGGCAATCGCAGATTACATTGACGAAGCCGCTTTCGAAGGCTTCGACTACCATCTTGAGAATGCAACTGAATACAGTGCTGAACGCTGCAAAGAGTTGGAAGAGAACTACTGGAAAACCGTCAACTTTGGCCAGCCAATGTACGGGGCCGATATGCCTGGCTCTCTGTTCGACGATCGGACGACAAGTTGGAATGTGGCCAAGCTTCCGAACTTGCTCGATGTGCTTGGAACCAAGGTGCCTGGTGTCAACACCGCATATCTGTATCTGGGCATGTGGAAGGCCACTTTCGCATGGCATCTCGAAGACGTTGATCTGTATAGTATCAACTATATCCATTTCGGCGCTCCCAAGCAATGGTACAGCATCTCGCAGGAAGACGCCCGGCGCTTCGAAGCAGCCATGAAGCAGATCTGGCCAAACGATGCGAAGAACTGCTCGCAATTCTTGCGGCACAAGACGTACCTCATATCGCCCCAGAAGCTCGAGAAGGACTTCAACATCAAGGTCAACCGATTGGTGCATTACGAGGGCGAATTCGTAATCACGTACCCTTACGGCTACCACTCCGGCTACAATATTGGTTACAACTGCGCCGAATCTGTCAACTTTGCCAACGAGTCCTGGCTGAGTTACGGCAGGATTGCCAAGAAGTGCGAATGCGAGTCGGACAGCGTTTGGGTTGATGTCAATGAAATTGAGCGCAAGTTGCGCGGCGAACCAACGCCTGAGTATATTGAAGAGACTGACTCCGAGGGCGAGGATGATATTGATCACCTGCCAAGCCCACCTCCAAGCGTTACTGGGAAGGCTAGGGGTAAGCCTGGTCGCAAGGCTGCGGGCAACAAACGCAAGAGGGGCAACAAGGAGGCCGAAGAAGCGCCCAAACCGAAGAAAGTCCGACGTATTCGCATTCGTATCAAGGTGCCAGGTCGGGGGATGCCTTGCATCCTGTGTCCAAACGACGTTGAGTACGACGAACTTCTATCGACGGATAACGGCATGAAAGCGCATCGCATCTGCGCAGACTACACCCCGGAAACATACATATTGAAGAAAAACGGATCCGAAATCATTTGCAATGTCTCCAACATTGGCAAAGACCGGTTGGAGCTCAAGTGCAACTACTGCCGCTCAAAGCGTGGAGCTGTCTTCCAATGCTCGCAGAAGAAGTGTACGCGAGCTTTCCACGCGACTTGCGCTATGGCTGCCGGTGTTCAAGTCGATCTCGGACCGATGCCAACTTTCGACGAGGAGGGCACCGAATACTACTACGACGGATACGATTTCCGATGCCGTTTCCACCGACCAAAGAAGCGGAACAACAAGACTGTGGATGTTGATTACCTAGAGAAAGACAAGTTCGTCATGAACTATGCCAAGGGTCTCAAACCGAAGGACGCTATTCAGTTTCAATATGTTGGTGGCGAGATGTACCAGATCTATGGCGGTCTGGTAGTTGAGAACCGTCCCGGAGAGCAGGCTTTGCTCGTAGACGTACTGCCTGACGGGGACCGCGTCGAAGTCGAGTGGAAATACATCTTGAAGCTCGCTCCAGAAGATTCGCAGCGACCTAAGCCTTCCGCTAACGCCAAACCGCTGCCAGAACATCTCAAGGAAAACGACGCCTCGCTTGACATCAGCAACCGCACAGACGGCGTTCCTGAGGTTGGCGATCCTTTCCACGACCCCAACTCTGATCAGAAATGGGCCGAGTTCAACACCGCTCCGGACGTGGTTAAGAAGATCTCCAAAGTGGACTTCAGCAAACCCGACCGCTTGTGGCACTATCTAGGTAAGAACTCAACCGAAGCCAGGCCGCAGTATACGCACAATTTGTCGAAACGTGTGCACAACCCGAAGAGCAACTTCTTAGATACAGTCAAACCTCCAGCGCCGGTCATCCCTCATTACCAATACCAACAGCGCTCATATCCGGCGACATATCCCATCAAGCCTGCGCCAGTATCTTACCAGCCTCAAACGCCCACACAACAGCAGCCGAAACCTTATCAGTACAAGCCGAAGGAATCGATGATGACCACTTTCAGAGCTCCAGCTTACAACCCAGACACACGCAAGAACCCCAATTCGCCTGTTGCGCATCAGCCCAACGTCACCTACGACCATCGGGCTCCTGGTTCTCCCTATGGGCAAACAGCTTATCAGACGAGCTACCACTCTTCAAGGCCGCCACAGGGCGGCTACATACCCTACGCTCCGCCACAGCCATACGCCACCCATGCAAAGTCACCGTCAACAAGCGGGCCGCCGCCGCTTACTGGTTTCCACCATTATGCTCAGCCGGCTCCGTCAACGCATTCATTACCGCCCAATCCGTATCAACTGCCTGTTTTGCCGTACTCTCAGAGCCAAGGACCTGTACCACGACCAGTCTACAGTCCGCCTGCAGGACGGCCTGGTTCACATTCGCAGTTTCACCACGGCGGCGTGTCAGTGTCCCACACAATGAGTAACCCCGCTGGGACCTCCAATCCTCCAATGTACGCCACAATGCACTCTTCCCTTTCCACACAACCCCCTTCGTCGCAAGCTGAATATCTTGCCTACGTTACCAAATATCCTTATCTGAAAAACGCCTTCCTGAGGAGAGCAAAAACTTACATATCTCCTTATAGTCCAAATGGCGGGTTTACGGCCGAGTGGGCTCCGAAGATACCTTCTGCTCCCAGCGGAGCTCCGAGCGCGATGCCGCCTATGCGATCGGGTCAGCCGAGTCCTGGTCTAGGTGTGAACTTTGGGGGAACGATGCCACCGAGTCTACCAATGCCAAGACCAACTGCACAATTTCAGTCGCCAGATGCCTTCCGGCAAGATCTTAACAAAGCACCCCGACCCCTATCCGGGGCGCCCAAGTGGGAGACGATGCTCAAACATCTTGGGAGCACGCCCGGGCAAGCGGTCGCAGCGGGCATGACAACGTCACATAGTCCCCTGCCTACTCTGGCTCCAGCTCCCGCGAGCCGACCACTCTCTCGCGCCCCGCCGCCTGCTCTTGCCCCTTCGCCTATGGCCCCACGTCCTCCGAGCGCTTCGCAGCCTCCAGCTAAGAGTGCGTCGCCTTCGGTCATCGATCCGGCGCTTCAGAGCTATACGCCCCCACTGGCTCCGCCAAGCGCAGCTGCTCCGCCCGTACCCAACCCGCCGGGCGAAAAGCCAAATACGCCGCAGCGGCCGGAGTATAGTCCTATTAGTGATAACGGGGACACGAAACCAACGCCGCTGCCGGTGCATGCGGCGGAGACTTGGAGGTATGGTTGATAGAGACTTGGGGGTGGTGTTGCGAGGCAATACATGACATGGGGCGTTTTGGTGCTCGTTGTGTTGCCACAGTTGTATGAATACGGGAGTTACACACGGTAGAGGAGTAATAGTTCACGCACATGGCTATCCTTTTGCGGGGAGGCGCATGGGCGTTTTTTTTCTTTTCTTTTTTGAGGGGGGTTGTGCAATCGGTGTTTGGGAGGCTTGGGCGGGCATATATGGATGGCATGGGATCGAGTTGCGACGCCGTATGGGCGGGCGTAGCAGGGCGGTTATGAATACATGATTGGTTCTGCTCTGTGTTCAAAGGCTTTTTTTTTTTTTTTTTTTTTTCGTGTACGATTGTGGTATGTTTCTAGCGATAGGTGTGGATGTATGTGTCGCCACGTCTACGTTGGCGTATCTTTGTATGTACGCGCCACTATGGTATCTACATGGTCTTGCACTGCAGTGACCTCTTTTTGTTCGGTGTGGATCATCCGCAGAGGTCAGATGGACGGTGTACTGCGTCATGCCTGCCCATCTATCTGCATGTTCCGCGGAGGTTGGTGCTGTCGTGCCCTCGCACACGCAAATAGCATGGGCTGGGCTGGGCTTCGCCGTCCGGTGCGGCACGGAGTACAGGCCCCGGGTTCCGCAACGACGCGCGACTGCGCCGTGGCCTGCTGTGTCTGTGCCTTGCATGCTGCGAGTGTGCAACGGTGGATCCCCACCTGCAGTTGCTCCATCAGGGCGTTCCGAAGGCCTGGGTTGGGGCCATTCAGCTTCGAGGCGATGCTCCCCACCTTAGCGAAAGTCGAAGCCGGAGTATACGTGGTTTGCGTCGATGACAATCGAGTCGTCCAGCCCTGTCAGCTGCAGCATCTCGCTGTTCATATCAGAGTAGTTCGTATCGTCGAAGGCTAGATCGAGACTCTGCTGTGTCTGTAGGGGCGTCATGAAATTCCTGACACACGGTTAGCGCTGCATACTTCCCATCCCTTGGTGGAAGATAAACTCACGGGTCCAGATTCCCCCACAGCTGCGCAATCAGCTCGTCATCCAGCAGCACCTGCGTGCCGCCCTCGCGCGTCTCCACGGGGATGCCCAGATCCGAAAGGCGCAGCGGCGTCTCCTCGGCGACCATCTTGCTGAAGCCGATCTGCTCGAGACCCCGCATCAGCGCGATGGTAGCTTCGATGTGCGCGCGATACTGCGGCTGCTTGGTGTGCGCGAAGGCGAGGATGAAGACCATGACGAGGCGAAGCAGACAGGTGCTGTCGAAGGCGGTGAGGCTGGAGAGGGTCGACTCGGTGGCCATGGCCTGCAGGATGGCGAGGCTGCGCTGGGCCGCGTCGATGGTGGTCTTGCCCATGCGCTCGAACCAGACTTTCTTGGTCGCGGGGAGGGTGCTGTGTTTGAGCACGAGGTAGAGCAGGAAAGGGCGGCAGAGGAGGATGGTCGAGGACCAGTATTGCAGGTGGAGCACGGCGACGGCGCGCCTGTGGGTGGGCGGCACGGGGACGTCGTGCTTGAGGTGCGGTGGGATGAGCTGCTGCCAGCCTTGGAGGGAGAGGAGCAGCTTCGAGACGGTGGTGAAGGAGATGGTGCGCGAGTTCATGAAGCGCTCCGTGTAGACTGCCTGTATGATTTCGCGCTTGAGGCGGCAGAGGCTGACGGAGGTTGAGAGCCAGGAGAGGGGTGTGTGCATGCCTGGATACAGTATCTGCGTGCTGTGAGCTGGTGAGGGGAATCGCAGTGAGTAAAACGTGCTTACCTGCTCGGAGGGCAAGGGCGTGGTTATGCGGAGGTGCCGTTCGTCGATTAGGATTGGGCTTCCGCCCCGGGAGGCTATCTCTAGGTCGAGCGTGAAGAGGGTCCACCAGATGCGGCGGTTTTGTTCGTGTTCCATCGAGGCGCCGGAGCCTGTGATAGAATCCCGGTGCAGGCCGAGCGAGTAGGCCATCTGGATGCTTGCGCCTATGTAGAGGTAGGAGGTTGTTCTTGAGCAGAGGTTTTCCAAGGCGATGCTCTGGGAAATGTTAGTCAGTGATCCACCGATCCAAACTCTATGATGCCTAATCAGAATCAAGCTCAAAAACAACAACAGTGCTCAGTAATACCACTTTGCTGAGTATCTTCGCACTTCTCTGGCAACATGTACTTACCATGATTGCTAGCGCACGAATGCTGTCAATGTCGGCCTCGTCGTACACTGCAGGTATCAGCTCCTTGGCGAGAGCAATGTAGTCCTCCGACGACTTCTCGTCAGAGGCAGCAGGGGAACCGGGGGGCAACGGCGACTGTCCGCTTGGTTCTTCATAGTTGGCGGCGCCTAGTCCTAGGATGGCGTACAGCGAGCACATCCACGAGTTAGTCAACTTTCCTGCTTTTCCAGTGTAGGTCGATTCTACCCGGTACAAGAACTGTTCGATGGAATAGAACCAATGAGTGCAGTGCACGTCCTCGAGAAACCTAGAGATGTAGTAGTCACAGAGATCCCGGCGCGGAAGGAAGAAGGAGCGACCAGGCGATCCAGTCTCATTGGTCAGTGTCGTGGGCAGAGGCGGAGGATAGAGTCCGACCTTAGGAGGCCCGATAATGTTGGGATCCCACCGTGGCTCTGCCCCTCTGCCCATTGTAACGACGGCAGCGTTGAAGGGAATCTCCGAGTGTGCACCGACGTATCCTGGCGCTGCTTAGCAGGCAAACATGCTAAGCTATAGACACACGTACGATATCGACCCGTGGAGTCTTTCATCATGGTCCCCAGGGGCTCGTGCAGATCGTTCACCGAATCCAGCACGGGCTCTGCTTCCTCGAATGCGTCCTCTTCATCCGGAGTAGTCTCTTCACTGACCGAGGGCAAAGGCTCGCCCTCAACGACTGACCCCACAAGCCTTCCGTCAACGACGTCTTGGGCAATTTGTTTAAGCGAGACTAGATTGAGTTCGCGATGGGGAAAGAAGTGCTCCAATATGCGCATGGCGCACTGGTACTCTTCCTCGGTGACATGGTAGTAGGGACGCTTCCGGCGAGGGGTCGCGATCTGGCACAGCGATCCAGTGCGGGCGCAGTATCGACAAGGCCCCGGAACTGATGGGCGGTACTGGTGAGCCCCCACACGTTCGCACAAGACAGAAGCACAATCCCTGCTTACCTGGATCGATGCACTAGTGCGATTAGTGTCCACGTCAGGGCGGACTGTGATGGTGATGGGTGAGGGAGGGCACCTCTCGTACCTTTGTTTTCCTGCTCCGACACCTGTCGCAGCTGCTATGCACGCGATGGGTGCCGTGGCCGCGCATGGACTGCGGCTGCGGCTGCAGGGCCTGGCCCGTTGAAGCCGACGCGTGGGCCATGTTCGGGCGATGATCGGAGCCGACGCCGTCTCGCGTATCCGTCGCTGCGCCTGATATTATTCGATGATGCGACCGACGGAGGTCGCACGGTGATAGGAAAAGCCAGCCCGGCGTCAAAAAAGATGCTGTTGGGGAAGATGCGGGGATGACGGGCTGTTCATAAATGTGGGGGCGCTGAGCCAGCATCTTGGGCTGCGTCCGTGCTATCAGGCTAATGCCCAAGCGGATAGCTTCATTGCCCGAGCACATGACGCTTGTTTCATTAAGGTTTCATTGCTTAGCAATTGCTGATGAACCTCCCCTTGGCCCGCTACACTATGCTGTCTAGCAGAAGAAATTCACCATCTCCCTTATCGAAGCGAGGCTGCCTGGGTCCGCAGCGAATCAGGGGGAACCTGAACATCTAGTCTAGGCTGATAATCACCGACTTCGTTTCAAGGAAGTTGTTCAGCGAGTAGAACGGCTCTCCTTCTCTTCCCGTGCCCGACGACTTGTACCCTCCAAAGGGCGTGTCGTTGACTCCGGTCGTAGGACTCGTGCAGTTGACGCCAACCGTGCCAGCTTCAAGACCCTTGGCGAATCGCAGCGCCCGGCTGATGTCCCGCGTGTACACTGCTGCATACAGTCCATACTCGGTGTCGTTCGCCTTTGCGAGCACTTCTTCCTCCGTCTTGAAGACGTTGATGTTCACGACCGGCCCGAACACCTCCTCTTTCATGATCTGAGCGTCCTCGGGGGTATTGGTGAAAACTGTGGGCTGGATGTAGTATCCTTCCCGGTCTGAGGGCGCTGAGCCGCCGATAACCAAATCGCCGGACTGTTTGCCCATGTCCAAGTATCGAAGGACGGTTTTGTGCTGGGCCTCATCCGCCTGAGGGCCGTGGTTGACGCCTTTCTCTAGCGGGTCGCCAATGTTTACCTTGCTGGTAAGATATTCCTTGAAGAGTTCCAGATATTTGTCGAATACCGTGTCTTGCACATAGATACGGGAGTTCATCATGCAGACTTGTCCGCTGTTTGACTGGACGCTATAGCCAGTCTCTTTGACTGCTTTTTCGAGATCGGCGTCTTCGAAAATAACTGCCGGGGACTTGCCGCCCAGTTCGAGGTAGACTACCTTCATGTTCGACTTGGCAGCAGCCGCTTGGATGATCCGGCCTGTGCGTCCTGAGCCCGTGAATGAGAGGGCGCGTACGTCCATGTGGTGACTCAAGATGGATCCGCTGACCTAGATGAAGTGCTGGTAAGTACTCCGTAGACATTAACGTCACGATGCATTTTGCTTACATTTCCAAATCCGGTTATGATGTTGAAGACACCAGGAGGGAACCCTGCTTTCTGGACCAGTGTGGCTAGTTTTGCGGACTGCGATCCGTAAGTACAAGGAACCCAGTCAGGATAAACAACTCACAGTCAATGGAGCCTTCTCGCTACTCTTTACCACGACCGTGTTGCCAACGATAAGTGCTGGGGCGACTTTGCCTGCCAGGAAAAGAAGAGGAACATTCCAAGGGATGATAACAGCCACGACACCGTATGGTTGGCGTAATGTCAAGTTCAGAAACCCAGGTGTCTGTACACCTGCGTTCGACATTAATTTCGCTAGTTCTCACGTGCACAAGGACGTGAATGTCTACTTACTGGTCGTCCCCTGCACAGTATGACCGGCTTCTGCGTAGTGGTCGAACTTTCCAGCAGCCGCAAAGCCGTCGAAAAAGGAACCGACAGGCTTTCCCATTGCAGCAGCTTCCAGAGCAGCCAGTTCATCGTTGTTTTGGCGTATGAGAGCTGCAAGTTTCTTGAAGTAAGGTGCTCGTTGAGCTGGCGACAGAGCTGACCATGATGGAAATGCGGCTTTGGCTGAGGCGACTGCGCGATTAGTGTCCTGTTCCGATGCCTCGTGAACCTTGGCCACGTGCTTTAGCGTCGCAGGGTTGGTTATGTCAAAGGTTTTTCCATCGGACGACTCTACAAACTGTACTAGATGAGCATGTGTCAATCGAGGGAAGCATCGAGAACGAACCTCCCCATTGATGAATAGGCGGGTTTCGATGTGCTCTGGAAGTCCCATCTTGCTGAGGCTACTCGTGAGTGGTCAAATGCGTGAATATTGTCGACGTCGATATTAGATCAATGAGGCGTAGCTATGCAGCTCTTCTCCCGCGGAAGCTGCTTGGGGAAATGTCTGGTTCGGACACAAGAGAAATGCCGGCAATGGTACCCGTACTGCTGAAGGATTGGAGATTGCCGTGGCTGCTGGATCAGTTCGTAGGTTTAATGCTGGAAGTAGGACCCCACATCGTAGTGGGGTGTGAGCGCAGCTACGCGCTACACTTGACCCCGCGCTGCAACATCGGTCACATACGACCGCCATGGACAAAAGCCTTGCAGGGTGTGATCTAATTGCCGGTCGAATGGAGGACCAGCGTAGCCGCGAGCTTGGGACATAATGGGACGAGTTCCATGCAGGGCGTTGCAGCAGTGGCATGCTACGCGTCGAGCACCAAACGAGCAGCTTAAGAAGGTCAGCTTGCAAGCCTTGTCGTGTTCAAACTACATTCCAAATCTCTCAATCACAATGGGCAGCGAAATCGAAGAACTCAAGCAGCTGGTTGCGCAGCTACAGAAGGAGGTGTCGCTGGTGAGGTGTAGGTAGTGATGCTTAGTCATCTACAGCCGAGGCTAACCGGCCAATAGCCCAGGAGGACGTGAGGAAGCTCCAGTACACGTACGGCTACTACCTCGACAAATGCCTGTACAGAGAGGTGAGTGCATCAAGCTAGGACAGCTCCACGGTGCTGACAGCTGCAGGTGGCTGACCTCTTCGCCGACCACCCCGATACTTGCGTAGAGTTTCTCGGCGGCCGCTACAATGGCAAGGAGGGCGTGGAGCGGCTGTACGTCGGCCGCTTTTCGAAAGCCTTTGTGAACGGCCGCAATGGCCCCGTGCATGGCTTCCTCCTCGACCATCCCCAGATCCAGGGCATCGTAGACGTCGATGCCGACGGCACACGCGCCCAAGGCCGCTTCCGTAGCATGATGTCGGCCGGTACGCACGAGAGCATCAAAGACACGCACCCTCGTGGGCTAGTACAGTGGTGGGAAGGAGGCGTATACGAGAACGAGTACATCAAGCAAGATGGTGTGTGGAAAATATTCAGACTGAGGTACTTCCCGTTCTGGCACGGGACGTTCGAGAAAGGCTGGTCGCACACCAAACCAAACTACGTTCCTTTCATGTCCAAGACATTCCCCGAAGATCCCGCGGGGCCGAATGAGCTCTGCGAGAACCCGATGCTCTGGCCGGATACTCGCGTGGTTCCTTTCCACTACGCACACCCCATAACCGGGAAGCAGGTGGCAGAAGAGGACCTAAGGGCGCCTCCGTTCGGTGAAGACCCCAGCACCAGCACGCCGGCTTTGGTTCTGAGTAAACCAAAGTCTGAGGCGTAGATATAATGAACGTACATGGTAAAAAAGTTGTCACTTTGCCCTGCCATTGCATCGATCATTCACGATCCCGTCTCGTGCAACTTGAAATGTGTTCCATGGAATCCACATTGGTCGATGCATGCTGGAACACCACTGCCTGCAGTTCGCCGTATCGCGCTTCAACTCCAATTACCATCTCAGATATCCGCACATTCTATTAACGGGGCCAGATCACGTTGTCAGGTCCATATTCAGGTATTCGGTTCTCAAACAGGGCTTACTATTCTTTCTATCTCTACCACTCAACTTCACACTACCTTGCATCATTCTTCAAGAGGGAGTTTGAACAGTCTGACGGCGTTCTTTCGAGCAACCGCATCCTTCTGGTCTTCCGGAAAGTCTACCGACTTCCACCAGTTCTGCCCCTCCTCCACTGTCTCGTAGGGTGTATCTATCCCAAGTTAGTATATATAATTTTCCTTCTCCACGTTGTCATGCTAACTCACCAATTGCATACAGACACCGGTCGAGGCCGATCTCTTCGATACAGAACTTTAGCCCTCTTGTGTTGTAGTTGCCAGAAGTGGTGATATTGACGTTGTGTCTCCAATAGTAGCTATAGTCCTCTTTCATCGGCCGCGAGCCGCGCTTGAATGGATGGTTGATCCAATGACTAGCTCTCCACAGGTTGAACGGCACTCTTTGCTAGGTCAGTACTGCCAATGCGTAAAGCTGCTCAACGATGACGACTCACCCCTCTCCGAGATGCCCGGCGACGATCTGAACCTTCGGGAACCGATCGAAGATACCGGATGAGCAAATCGCGTACAAGTGCCAGCTCAGATCCAGATGGAACTGGACACCCGCACCAAGCAAGTGTTTCCGATCGCCGTACTTAGTGCCGGCCTTCAGATCCTGCGGTATCGCATATCGAGGATGGAAATATATGGGCACATCCAGCTCTTCAACAGTCTGCCAAAACGGATCGTAATCTGGCATGTCGAAGTAAACCTTCTCCTCTGCATCTGCTCCCTTTGATTGGAAGTCGTTGACCAGACCGCCAAACATACCCAGCTCCGTAACTGCCCTTCTCAACTCCTCCGCGGCGTCTTTCGCGTTGTGCATCGAGAGTGCTGCTAGCGCACCAAATCTTTGGGGGTTCTTTTTCACTTCGCCGGCAAGGTAGTCGTTTGCGATTCTCGCTACGTCTTTCGCTTTCTCTGCATCTGCTTCACCTTGTGCGCCCGGTGACGTGAGCGACAGCAACATGTACTCGACGCCGTGCTCGTCCATGCTCTTCAGACGTTCGCCATGGATGTCGAGAAGCCGCTTTTCGTGCGCTGAGAGTCCAGTTGTAGGGTTGCTGCCTGGACGCATGAGATTCTGAAATTGTGCAAATGAATGCGCTTCGACGCCGGCCTGGTCGATAATCGCCTCCTCTACTGCTATGGTTCCTTTCATCTTGACGGTATGTTGGGGGCTGTGGCAGAGACTGTACACTAAGTTGATATATTCGTGGTGGAGAAAGGCACAATTGAAAGAGCAGGATACTATTGTTTCTGTATCAATAGTCACTGCATACAAGGTAAGCTGGTGCCGAAACCATCCCCACGGCGTCTAAACCCTTGTATCGTATTATCCACACGTTAAGCGACCTGTACGCTAATATTTTCATATGATCGCGGCTTTATCAAACCGAATTCTAGCTCTGTGCCATCGTGCATCGGTTCCATAGATCCGGCCTACACATAGGCGTTCACGGTTCGCTACCCCGCGCGCTATCCGTTCCCCACATAGCCCGGATTTGATGGGGGTGGGGGCCTTGCAGATCCACTGTACACTCCGTTACGAGATGTTATCGTCCACATTCCGTTCTTGTGACTTCGAACGGTTTATATCGTATTCCTAAGAGCTCCAACTTCACTGTTTCTAGCACTAGCAGCCTTTACTATGGCACACATCTTCTCACTGGCTGCACCCCCTCCGCCAGCCTACCATGAGGGTAACCAAGCGGGTGATCAAGTGAAGTTCCCGGACACTGGTTTCTTCCAGGGCTTCAACAAGCCATCGCGCTTGGAAGCGGACATCTTCGAATGCGAGACCACGGGCTCACTACCAAAAGACATCAACGGAACCTTCTACCGGGTGCAGCCAGACCACCAATTCCCGCCTCTGTTCGAAGAAGACATCCACTTCAATGGCGACGGCTCAGTATCGGCCTTCAAGTTCGAGAATGGTCATGTTGACTTTAAGCAACGATTTGTGCATACGGATCGGTTCAAGGCGGAGAGAAGCGCGAGGAAGGCGCTTCTGGGGAAGTACCGGAATCCGTATACCGATAACGAGATGGTGAAGGGCATCATAAGAACGGCCTCAAATACCAACATTGTGTTCTGGCGAGGCGTATTACTAGCGACGAAGGAGGACGGACCACCCTTTGCGATGGACCCTACCACACTGGAAACGATTGGCCGCTACGATTTCGATGGGCAGGTGCTGTCCCCTACTTTTACCGCGCATCCTAAGTTCGATCCCGATACTGGGGAGATGGTCTGCTTTGGGTACGAGGCTGGTGACAATGGATACGACGCGAGCTGCGATATCGTAGTTTACACCATTGACAAGGATGGGAAGAAGACCGAAGAGTGCTGGTACAAGGCACCGTTTTGCGGGATGATACATGACTGTGCACTTACAAAGAATTATCTCATCTTACCATTGACGCCGATCAAGGATAACCAGGAACGGGTAGAGAAGGGTGGGAACAAGTTTGCATGGGATCCGAATGAAGACCAATGGTACGGTATTGTGCCTCGTCGGGGTGGAAAGCCTGAAGACATCGTATGGCTTCGCGCAGATAATGGTACGCACTACTGCAAGTACATCTAGAAAACACAGGTTGACTCACGTGTACAGGATTCCATGGCCACGTCGCTGGTAGCTACGAAGACGAGAACGGCAACATCGTCTGCGACCTCACCGTCGCCTCCGACAACGTCTTCTTTTTCTTCCCGCCCGATGATCCAACACCCACGCCGACATCCCTTCTCCAACGCAACAAGCTCGTCTCCGATACCTACCGCTGGATCTTCGACCCCAAAACCCCCACCCACATGCGCGTCCAACCCGCGCGTGTCTTCGGCATCAACGGCGAGTTCTCCCGCATAGACGACCGCGTGCTGATGAAGAAGTACAACCACTTCTGGCAGTGCAATATCGACCCCACCAAGCCCTACGACTTCCAAAAATGTGGACCTCCAGCAGGAGGTCTGTTCAACGTCATAGGGCATTATGAGTGGGACACAGGCAAGAAGGACACATGGTGGGCCGGCCCCACATGCACGTTCCAAGAACCGGTCTTCGTGCCCAAAGAAGGCTCGACTGTTGAGGGCGAAGGATATCTTATGGCGCTACTGAACCACCTCGACGTGCTACGTAATGACATTCTTATCTTTGACGCGCAGAATCTCAGTCAGGGGCCGCTTGCTGCTGTACATCTACCAGTCAAGCTGAGACTAGGGCTGCATGGGAATTTCATTGAGAAAAGGGAGGTGGATGAGTGGAAGGAGAGGAGGAAAGACGGCGGCAAGGTCGGACCCGCAGTGCCGGCGAAAGAAGCATTGCCGTGGCAGAAGAGGATGGTGGGGCGAGGGGAGTTGAAAGGGGAGGAGGGTAAGCTAAACCAAATGATCGGAAAGGGGCAGGTGAGTGGTACGAACGGAGTGAACGGGCATTGAGAATGACCATCAATGATTGTTGTGGCTTGATGCACTCTTGAAAACACGTGAGCTCTACTTTGAGACAGGTGCAGCTTATGTAAGTGGTTCTCCTCTTCTCGGCTGCCGCCTACATTCCCTCGGCCGAAACCCCACCACCAGAGAAATTGCGGAGGTGTAAGATAAGTCTCACTATGGCGGCTTCCTTGACGGCTCTTCCAGAAGAGCTCCTTGCTGCTATAGCTTCATATTCCTCGACCTCAGCTGTGGTCAGCCTCGCCCTCACCTCAAAACAGTTGAACCGCATCGCAACACCACACTTATACCATCGCATCGCGTTCAAGGAGGACGAAGATCAAGCAAACTATGAGCGGCTCCACTCTTTGGTCATACAGTTGATACAGCACCCGGAACATGCAGCATATGTCGAGCATTTGCATATTGGCCGCCAATGGCCGCCAAGTCCAAACTCGCTTATAAAAAGACAGACATCGTTCGAAGATTTGCATCCGATACTGAAGGAATACTTGAAGACGTTTACCGGGGTCGCGAACCGGCGGCTTTGTTGGGACACAGCGGAGGCATTGATCTTCATCCTGTTCCATCTTACACCCAACCTCCGGGCCCTGAACAGCAGCTTACCGAAGGCATCCAGAAAACACTGGCTACGGCTGATTGTAAGGCGGACGGATTACCTATTACCCAACTTGCGAGAACTAGCAATCGTGGATGACGATGGACAGCATGAACACTTTGAGCAGTCATATCTTTTCGAATTTCGAAAGCTGGAGAGCGTCTTCGTCCATAACTTCAAGAGATTAGAGTGGGATCTGGATAGCGCTATCAATCAACTCACACACGGAAACCAGGAGTACATGGATCATATCGCGTCATTGGTACGATCGAAGCCGAGCTTCAGGGATTACGACCTAGATCTGTCGGCACGACACCTTGAGATTTCAGATGCGTATCTGGATTCCTTTTCCTTCGTGGACATGATGTATGCCTTTCCGGTAAGAATTCCACGCTTTGTATCCTTTCAGAGCACTAACGAGAATGCTCTGGTAACAGGCGCTCCGTACCTTTGCGCTGGATTTCCGCAAAGATTCGGTACCCGAACATCCCTGTTTCTACAGCGGCGTCATATCAGTACTGTCTGCGCGTGCTGAGACTCTAACGGCGTTGTCTATCGGCGGCTTCCACAACGATTATCACGAATCCGCCCCTCAGCTCGATTTCAGCACGCTAAGAAATCTGAAGCATCTCAGAATCTCGGTATCTGTATTCCTTGGAAGCACATCGAATGCACAGTCCCTCCCCGATGATCGCATGCGCGGTAGATTCCCCGCCAGCCTCCAAAAGCTGGTTCTCGTGGTCTACAAACGCGAGGAACATCACATCCTCTCGGCCTTGCAGCACTACATCGACGTCGAACCTCCAATCATACCGAATCTACGGGAACTCGATATCTGCTGCCATGCACCCGAGGCAATGTATGCGTCGTTGCATCCTGCCGCTCAGCGACACCATGTTCATTTGCGTATCTTCCGCAAGCTTAACACCAGACAAGAACATCTGTTCATAGTACCGTTCGTCAATACGGTGGAGAAAACCAGGCAAGAGATCTCGCAAGTCGACATTAAGATACGCCCGCCTGTCTCGACACTGCAGCTGGAAGATCTGATGCCGCTCGAGGAGTATACGCCCGATGCTAAGGTCGACGTGCCAGTTTCCGAAGAATCAAGCGAGCATGTGGTATAGGTAACCAGGCAACCACTCTCATTAGAGAATGGGAGCATCTTGGACAAAGGTGTTTTGATGTTTGTTTGAATAAAATCTATTCGATTTACGACGAACGAACTACAGATGAAATTTGTGTTGTGACCGGGAATGCACAGATAATCCTGAATTAAGTCAGCCACACGTTCTGCGCGTGTCACCAATGCTTCTTCCCCAGCCCATCCTCCCCGTACTTTCTATCCACCTGTATCGCGACTCCAATATCGCTTGGACATTTGGCACAAGCTTTCTGTGATGGACCACTCACAATTTAACCATATATCCGGTTGGGCGTCGTATTTGCCATGGGTAACGCAATCCATCTATTCTTGACTACCAACCACTTCCAGATAGACGTGCATACATCGAGAACTGAAACCATCGTGCAACGGCATGGAGAAGCCCTTCTCGTTGTACCTAAGGCGTGTCTTCTTCTTGCATTTTCGGCGTCTCGTACGTAAAAGAATCCTCGTTCTTACGCTGGGAAGCGCATCTCGATATCTGGGTTTCGCAAATCCCTTCAGATCTCTATATCCTCGCCACTGCGCCCGACAATGTCTCCTTCTGCCCATCCTCTCCCAGCTCTACCGTGCTACTCGCTTCGCCCACCACCCTGACAGACACGCCCTTCGCCTTTATTGTAAACAAAACCCCCTGAAGCAGCTTCTGGCTCTTCGCCCGCACAAATGAGGTAGCAGAGGGCAGGAGGGAGTGCGTGCCGCTGCCGCTTCTGCCTGTTGTGAGAGACTGTCACGAAGCCAACGCCATCTATATCTTGCCGATATCTAAGGGCCTTGAAGAGGTTGTAATGCCACTACGGGCGCGTCTAAAAGTGGCGCGGCAGATTGCGCAGAATCAACGTGAGACGGTTGTGGGGTCTGTTGGGCTTGGTGACCTGGGGAGCTGGCTGAGCGGTGCGCGGCGAATAGAACAGTGACTAGATTCTTGCGGTGAAGTTATTGGGCAGGCACCAGCTCACACGTACAAATATTTCGTGGAGTCGCGTGAGATAGTTGTGGGGAGAGGGTACCTGAGTGCAGCGGTGGAGGCGCGTTACTGGTGCGCCTTAGTTAAGGCATGGGCGGCAACCCCAATCGCGGGCGACGAGTGGGGGAAGGAGATAGGCGAAAGGCGGCAAGTGGGTGGCAGAGACACGGGTGGGGTGGGCGAGAGTTGTGGTCTGGTTGCACACTGTACAGCAAGCCCTGGCAACAGCGGGCAATGGGATAGCGTGGCATCGCGTGGTATCGCACAACGATCCAAGTCAGGGAAGGCTACAGCAAGTGATGAACACCAAGGGCAATGTGATGGTGAAGCTGGCACAAGGCATGCGTAGTGAGAAGAAATGAAGAAGACATCACAAGCATAGAAGGAAAGACAGTGATGATGTGAAACTCTTTGCGAGTGATGCCATTGACTAGTACCAACCACCAACCACCATCCTCCATTACATATGCGTCAATGCATGAATAAGACAAGTAGCCACCAAGCCAAAGACCATCCACCATCCACCATGCACCATCCATCTGACCAAAGACCACGCACCAAGCCAACTACCAACACCGCGCACTCAGCATCTGAAGCAGGACTAGGCACTCGACCGCGAGCACAACCCTGTCCAGACGTCCAGCTTTCCACTTGCAGGTAGGCCAGGCACGAAGCCCTCAATTCCACACGGCCTGCATTGTACTAACCAGAACAGTCGGACCTGATGTGCTCAAGCTGGTAGGTATTACATGCACAAGTACAAGACCTTGAGAGGCAAAACAGTCGCTGCAACCGAGCATGAGATGCGATCCACCTCTTGACCATGTTGTACCATCCATGCCATGCTGCCGAAGAGTGTTGATGAAGAAAGTCGATGAAGGTTGTTGAAGGATGTTGATGAAGGATGCCGATCAAGCATGTCGATGAAGGATGTAGATGAACATCAACTAGAGTCAGTCAGCAAAGGGGGAACGAACCTGGAGAAGGACCAACCAGACCAAGATATGGAATGAAGATGAGTGAGTCGACATGACGTTGTGACTCAAGTGAGTGTGAGTCAAGAAGAGTGGTTGAGCTGAAGTGGAGTGAAAGGCGACACTCAAGGTGGGTATGGATGAAGCTCAGAAGTGAATGACGGATGAGACATAATGAAAGAAGGTTGAGATGATTTCATGTCGAAGAGGCTTGAAGAGGTCTGGAGAGCTCGGAAGACTTGTAGAGTGGAGTGGAGGGAAGGAGAGAGGGCCTGACGCTGTCGGGGGCAGCTTGATATACGTTCTGGGAAGCGCTTGGCGGCGCTAGTGCTAGCGCGTCATGTGACTGTACTAAAAGTCCGCCGCGCAGGCCCGATTAGGAAATCGCGCAGGTGAAGGCGAATGTGTCGAGCTGCGGGAGCAAATAGAGCCGGGGTACGGCAGGGAAAGCGAGCGTGGTGCAGGGTATGATGCAGAATGGCGCGTAGAACACAGTGGTATGCGTGAGAGGGACTGAAAATGATTGCTCGTCGTGCGGCGGCCGGGCATGCGCGGAAGGTCAAGAGCGTCAACAGTGGCTAGGAATCGCTTCTTCGCACCGCTCTTGAAGCTCTTTGTGAGATCTTAATAGAGAAATATTTACGCTGCTTCGTCAATGGGTTCGACCATCTCACTCCCCCAGTGGGCAGGTTAGATGCTGGTACGAGGCGCTCGCCGGTCAGTGAGGCGCTACTCCAGAAGTCCGCCACGGGACTGTCGTACGGATGCAGCAGCATCTTATAGAGACGATCGACCAGGGTCTGCGTGGGTTCAGAGAAGCTGCAGGCTTTTGTAGGCCTGCGTTCGAGAGTCCACCAGCTCGGGCAGGCGCGCGCTGTCTGCGTTGGACCTCGCGCATCCTGCTGCAGATACACCCAGCGTCCCTCGGGGTAAGAAACGAGACCTATAGCTGGACGCTACGAGTTATACAGATCCTGAGCAGGACCCTCGGACTCGTACTGCGTGCTGGAGCTCGCGGGCGCGATACCCGACGATGGAGGCAGCTGTTGCCAGTCGCAACGCTCGCGCTGGGCCACCTTCTACACCCTTGAGCCTCCCTTTCCTGCTGCGCTGGCTGCTTGAGAAGCTCCGTCGCCGTCGCCGTCGCCGTCGCTGTCTGCGCCAGCGCCTTTCCTTTCAGTTCTGTGCCTGCGCTCTGGCAAGCTCTCCACCCTCGATCGCGGACCAAGTGCCGCCCCAAAGTGGCACCAGCGAGGGAGAGAAGCTGTGACTCCGCAGCATACCGCGATACGAGCGTCGCCCATGCGGAGTCGACCGTCCATGGTGTGACTAGCCCCCTACCACGCTCGCAGAGCCTACGGCGAGAGCCTCACTTCTGCTGCGACCTGCGACCTGCTGTGCGAGGTGACCGCGTCGACGCAACTTCACAACAAAAGCAAGCACCCCAAGCCCTGCAGAAACAACGCCGCTAACACCCTCACAGCAGAACCAAAGATCCCAGACGTGCCTACGCGTAAAACCGCTCGCGGCATCCCCGTTTTCTTAGAATCGCGCCGCTAGACTCCGGCCCATGCAGCACCACGGACAGAAGAAACCCACTCGAGCGATCGCGAGGAAGGCAGCGTCAGCAGACATACATCACCGAGAAAAAACGTCACGACGACGTCCGCGCCCAAAGCAAGAACGGAGCGTCGAGAGCAGAAAACATCTACACATTAACACAGACTAGAAGAGGTGACATACCCCCCAGGACAACACGACACCAGTCGCGTACGTACGCGCATTCGTCGATTGCGCTGGGACGACGTCCCACCGCTAGGTGCAAAGCCAAGCAGGAATCTCGAAAGGTTCGAGTATATATTTCGTAAAGGGCCGCTTTTCACCTCTAGTCTGCACGGGGAGTTTTTTCTTCTTTTCTTCAAACGCTTTATGTCATTCACGCTTTCCTTTCCCCGGTGGTGTCTTTTCGATTTAATCAAAGACAGAGACATGATGTGATATGATCTAGCTTTGCCCGAGCTTAGGCCGTGCTTGGTATGAATACTAAACGCTCCGCCTGGTTGAGAGTGGAAATATGATCGGTGGGTATTATCTGGTTCGTTGGTGGAAACGACTTCGACGTTGGTGTCTGGAGAACGCAGCTAGAGTGCCACTTCGAGTCTGTTGAACCGAGTCGCTCGCGGGTGTTTGGATTAGTATCACCATCTCCCTTTGCATAGACATAAACCAGTCATAGCATCGTGGGCGCATACAAAGTGACAGTCGTCACTACGGGAGCAACAGCGCGTGTCAGCCTTAGCCATAATATCCCTCAACGACGTGTTCGCGGGAACGGTACACGGAGGTGACGCGGGGCTTGTATGCGCGTTCTGCGAGCGTGCCGGACTGGTCATGTGGACCTTGCAATGATTGTTTAGTTAGCGGCATCGGTTGGTAACGTGCTTTTCGTTACCGGAGGAATCAACCCCGAGGTAGGAAGATACGAGACGAGATGGGGAAGGGGAAGCGCTCAGATATGTTCATCCCGCTATGAACCATACCTCAATCACTCCCCAACAGGCGTTTTGTCATCAAGCGCAAAAGCTAAGCATGAGATGATTCCATAACGTTAGTTATTAGTAACAGCTATCCACCCCGTCTACCTCACCGCCACCCCCTTCTTAAACGTCCGACTCCCCTCGTCCCACCCGTCCCTATGCCGCCTCCGTCTCCCCTCCCCACCATCTCCAACCCCTCCACCCTCATCCTCCCGATCCCGATGATGCCTCCGCCCATGCCCATGCGCGTGCCCACCCTCCTCCCCACTTTCCAACCCCCCTTCTCCCCCCGCAGAATCCCACCGCCGATCCTCCTCCTTCTTACTCGCCCGCTTCCGCCCCCCATACCCACCCAGCAACAACCCGCCCACGGTGCCGAGGCCGGGGAAAATCGCGTCGCCGATGACGCCGCCGGCGCCGGCACCGAGGAACGTATTACGCGTCTTGCGGGACTTGGAGTGGGGGTCTGAGCGCGGCATGTCGGAGTCGTAGCCGCGGTCTTGGTCTGACGAGCGGCGGCGGTGGTGGTGGTGATGGTGGTGGTGATGGTGATGCCGCTTGTGGCGGCGGCGCGGGGAAGAGGAGTCCGAGGCGTAGGAGCCCGAGTCGGTCGAATACTCGTCGTGGTCTGCGAAGCGGACGCGCGGGGGTTGCGAGTGGCTGCGGTGGTGCTGGAGGGGGACGCCGAGGTGGGCGTTTTGCTGTTGCGGGTAGCCTCGTGGTCTCATCTGTGGTGCGGATGTGGGTGGGTGCGGCGAGTATGGTGCTGGCGGTGGAGGGTATGGTCGTTGTTGGTATGGCTGAGGTTGGTAGCTTTGCAGTGGTCGCGGTTGCTGTTGTTGCGACGATGGTTGTTGTTGGGTGGGATAAGGTGAGTAGGTTGGCGGTTTGTCGTTGCAAGGCTGGAGCTGGTTTGCAGGCTGCGAGTACTGGAAAGGCATTTGTTGCTGCCCCGGTAGTTCATGCGCCGGCGGTCTGATTTGGCTCAACTGCTGCGCGGCCGCAGTGCCCATGTAGTATTCTGTTGCTGCCATCTCTTTCAAGGTTCTCCACGATGTTCGCTTTGGTGTAGTATAGGAAACGTAGGGTAGATGAAGGTTATTATATGTCGCAAGGATGTCGTCGGCGAAACAAGGCAAGGCGGACTCGCCGCCTTATTAACCACCTCGAGGTTCGGTCATCTCGCATTTCGGAGGGTAGCTACTTCCCTAATACGTCATTAGGTCGTGTGTGAGATCTTGTGAGCACCGTTTGCACCGCATCGGGACGCGCGGAGAGCTTGGCTGATGTGGAACCATGCCGGTTGCCGAAGTCCCATGCACAATGCAAGCTCAACAGGCTTACAGACGTGCACGCCTGGCGAACCATCACGCGTCTTGCAGGCGCATTCCAGCACATGAGTAGAAAGGGGTCAGGTTCAAACAATGATGTAAGATAGTAGCAATGCGAAGCGGGTATATGCATTTGGGTATCTGATGATGCAAAGCAAACAAGACGTGTAGAACTTCAAGGTGGCGTCGTTCTCTCCAGGGGAACATGTGCCACGGCCCTGGGAACATGCCCCGGACCAATAAAAGGTGCCACAGTCAGACATCTACTAGCCTGCGGCGAAAAGTTGTGAGCGCTGCGATTCTATTGTGGCGCTATCTCGAAGCCCAAGCCTGAAGAGGTTGAGCTTCCGCGTCTGCCGGCACGCTCTGGTAGCCGCCTTCTGGCATGGGTACGCCTTCGATCTTCTTCACAGCTTTGCCTTCGATGTGCATCATGATGCCTCCTACGCCCGCGACGATGCAGCCCAGCGCGACGAAAAGACCGGTTGCCCATGATGGGCGGTCATACCGGTTGTAGTGGTACATGTAGAAACACAGCACGACCTGAAAGAAAGTGTTCCACACGTTCATCCACACCACAAAATCCATCTTCCAGCCCTTGGTAGGCGGCGCGCGGGAGCCAGTGGGCGGGGGGTCGGGAATCTTTGCGACGGGAATAGGCACAGCAGGGTCTTCTGGATTCACAGTCGCAGCGTCTGCGTGTTCTGGCAGGTTATCTGAGCCGGGCAAGCGAAACCACCCGCGGTGTATGCCTGCGAGTCTCCTCATGCCCATCTGTTTGCGCGTCGCACCACCGAGCCGCCAGTATCCCAACCAAAACAAGTCGCGGAACCTCCACGGTGCGAGCCCGAAGCCAGTTACGCAAAAGAGTGCGTTGAGGATCTGCGAGTCGATCTCGACCCATATTCGTCGCGGAGATTGTATGTCGTCACACGTTGGGGTGCACATGGCGGGTGCAGCGTTGCAGAGGAGCAGGAAGAGCATGCCGCCCCATGCAACCACATTCAAACCATACAATGTAATCAGGAAGCCCGGAATTGTTAGGAACCACTTCCAGAAGGCTTTCAGTCCAATGACGGTCGAGGTCGTCCACGGGAGCTTCGGCGGAGGCATATAACCGTTCGCGTACTGTCGCAATGTCAGACTAGTGTTGTACGAGCTTCATACCTGACGTACATGTTGCGGGCCCTCTTCGCGCCTGTCCTCGCTGCTCGATTTGCCTTTTTCTCTGATTTTCGTTCCATCCTTCAGATCGTCCCTCACAGTATCGTAGCTTGGTGCCTGTAACATGTCCTGACTGTCGCCTTCCTCCCGCGGTGGATATGTGTGCATGTATTCTCCCGTCACCGCAGGAAACGGTTCGACAGACGGCTGCCCGCCTTGCGACCTGAGCTTCTCCGACGAGCTTGTCCTCGCAGTGCTCATCGGCGGTCTTGCTGTGCCCTCGATCTCGACTAGGTCCTGCAGGTTGCTGCCCGTCCTCTTCATCGCGCTAGCGTTGGCCTCGCCCTGGTTTGCTTTTCGATCGGCTTTCATTCTCTGTGGCCCTGCCTTCCAGCCCGACTCGTTGAAGGCACCGCCCCTGATGTCTGCCAGCGTGGGCGCTTTCGCTGTGACGCTCCCTGTGGCTGCCCACATGCCCGGCGGGGGTGATGCTTCCATGGCTTTTATACTCGCGGTGCGGATACGGCTGGTGGCAGAATTGGTAGAGGCATTGGTCGACGTGCGCGACCGCTTTGTGACCTGCGTTGTGGGCGTGGCGCCCGTCGAGGGAGGCGGGGTCTGCCTGGCATCTGGGCGAGGGAACGGTACCGGTGTGGGCTCATTGTCGTTGGAGGAAGCCATGACTGTGAATGTGCAAGCAAGAGCGACTGCAACGCGCGCCTGCGCTGAGGTATGGGGGATGTGATGCTGGGGCGGGCATCGTTGTAAACCGCCACAGGGTACGCGTATACGCGGCTAGCTGCGCACTCAGCACGCCAATTCGCAAGCCTAGACGCTCCAGGCTGTGGCGCTGTGCTTGGCAGCATCATGGGCTCTGAGATTGGATACAAGCGCTGCTAATGCGTCCGGGAGAATGGCACGGCAAAATCAAACTTGGTCAACTCGATCGCAAACAGGAAAGCCTCCAAAGGGGCCCAAGCCGTCGCAGATGCAGGGCCGCTGGGGCAAGCCGTTAGTCGACCGGGGAATTTACGGAGGCGTGGCCGCGTGGGGCCCGCGGGAGATTGGCTTTGCGCATCACACATCTGGGCGGTAGACTTCATGGTAGATCCTGTTTTGTACGTCTATATACATTATGCAATTATCAATTCCGGCATGCTTCAAACACATGGTCGAGTTCCGTACCGTTTCCAACGCCCTTGATGATGCGAAATGACTGTGAGAGTTGGCCCTTCAAAGCAGGGTCCAGGCGAATCCCAGCGTGGCAGAAAGACCTGAGAGTGCAGCCACCCAGACAAAGCTTCCGTCGCGCCTGAACACGGATGCAGCAGCGCCGGGCGTCGAACTCGGGGTTGGGGTTTCAGGAATAGAGCCAGACGCAGAGCTTGTCGCGGCGGGCCGGGTTATGCTTCCGGTCCTGGAGGAGCGAGATGCATTGGAAGAGCTCTCGGCTGGGACACTCGTGGGAATGCTTGTAGGCTCAGGTGTCTCTCCCTGTGGAATCGACATGTCGCCAGTTGCCGATGAGCAGGGTGTGTTTGTGTAGACGCCGTCGCAAAAGGTGAGTTGAGGAATCGTTTCTGTCGTGCGCAGAGGGTTCGTCAAAGGGCCTGTTGCATGTTAGAGGCGATGTAGGCGGTGCCTGACGCGAGTGCACACATGGAGTACAAGGCTCGACGACGCAGACCTCCAGGCATGCCGAGGTGGACTTACCATCAGTCGTGAGACTGCTCGGCACCGATGTCTGGATTGTCATGAAGCCATCCGCGCTGCTCGGTTCGGTGGCCACCGCACTGCTCGACTCGGTAGCCACCGCACTGCTCGACTCGGTAGCCACC
>MU001502.1:1302395-1594257 GCA_010093485.1 Karstenula rhodostoma CBS 690.94
GCCACCGCACTGCTCGACTCGGTAGCCACCGCACTGCTCGACTCGGTAGCCACCACACTGCTCGACTCGGTGGCCACCACACTGCTCAGCACGCTGCTCAGCGCACTGCTCACGGGTGCGGATGCGGATGCGGTGTCCTGCGCCGTCACGCCGGCAAGCAGGAGGAAGGCGCAAGCGAGAGGTCGGGACAACATGACGGTGGATTAGATAGTTTGGCGAAAACGTATGGGATGTGGTGTGCAGTCGCAAAACGCTGGACGAGTGTCGAAGAGTGGACTGGATGCGAGCGACAAGAACAAATAAAGCAGAGGGTTGGAGGGCACTGGCGCTTTGTGCAGCGAGCGCCTCTCTGCCTTTGCGTAGCTTGCGTAGCTTGCTCGACTCTCGTGGCCGTCTGCGGCTTAGCGGCCGTGGCTCCTTCCTGCTAGGGCTCAGCTGCACGTCGCTCCACACCAGAAAAGGGCGACCACATCCAATCGAGCGTCGCAGCTGGAGACAGCGACAGATGGTCCATGGCACATGAAACCGGCTGAGATGGTGTCCCCGCACCAAGCATCGCCCAAGCCATCATGGGCTGTTCGCTGCGGGAAGGTGCTCTCTGGTGGCAATCAACGTCGTGCCATGGCTGCCTGTTGGGAGCATTCAACAGAGGCTGGGACGGGTGCCTGTAACGTCATGTGGAGCAGCAGAGCGTCTTCGGCTGCTTCGGTCCATGGCGGACATGCGTGGCTCGTGTCGTTAAGCGCTCTATTGGACCCGCGTGCTGATCGTCTGAAACGAGGGAGCCGCGTCGTGGGGCGACTCGGGCCGCGGCTGTGGACAGCACGTGATGGCGCGTCCAAGACGTTCAGTCGCCTCGCCAAGTAAGCGTGGAATGTAGCTAGTCTAGAAACTGGAGCAATGTGGAGTGACGAGCAAATCTTTGGCATGCAACCGCTGAAGCCATGAAAAAGATAAGCCCACGTGGACCAGCATCACGCTAAGCGATAAACAGCTAGACTAGCCGCCCATCCTCCACGCTGCAAGACGACGTCCCCTCCGTTTCTATCATGAACATGTATCACTGTGAGACGACTAGAAAGAGTCTTCCTTGCAGCCAGTGCACACCCTCCTGGAGGCACGGCCCGATGTAGTCCCTTGCCTGCCACGCGCACTCAGACCCGTGTCTTCGCGTTGCTTGACCGTACCTTGGCCTTCATCCACCATCACCTGCAACCATCGCGAGCCACCTACCCATACAGCCCCGCACTCGCAATCCCAACCCCATGTCTCAGCCGATACCACCAGATTCGGTTCGCTCCATCTTCTCCATCATAGAGCTTGACTTCTGCCCGCCATTCACAGAGCGCGGCACCCCGCCCGAGCACCTCGAGGACATCTTTACAGAATCCCTAAGCCATCTCGAGCAGGAAGAGAAGCCCGAGTGGATACAGTGGGGCGCTGACATTGTCTCGAGGAATAGAGTGTGCATCCAGCTAGGTCCGTGCGATGTTGAAGACGTCGATTGCGTGCTGACGTCTCGTAGGGCGGAGGGTGTTTCAGAACCAGAGATATGTCGACCCGCAAATGGATGTTTCGACAGCTGAGGGCATGCCGAAGTCTGTTGAGCTGCTGTCTCCATTCTTGACATCCCCGCCTCGCATTCGGCATGTACAGAGCCCGGACCGGAATGAACCGATCAGGTGCGACCCCTGCCCATGGCAAGAGCGACAGTGTGACGTCTTCATCATTGAGGTCCCTTCGCGTACCCCACTCTACGATATGGTAAGCATTGAGATGATTACGTTGCGACAAGACATACGCCGGTCTTTTTCTTCGGTTGTCTACAACAATGACTCACTTTGTGGTGATATCAAATCAGTAGTGCTTGGTATTGATGAATGCAGTGACGTGGTTGGCCCCGATCCTGGACGCACGGTATGTCAATTTGTGTTACTTGTCTATTGGAAAAGTCTTGGGGCGATGGAGAGCTTCAAGCATCCTGATGTGAACGGCATTGGATATTGTGGACGAGAACTTAAGAAGGATTGGTGGATCAAGGAGGTTTTGGAGCTATTTAAAAAACTCGAGGGCGCAGGCGCACGGGTGAACCTGGGAACCTTCAAAATGAGGGACTTCGAACGCCAATCTCCCTTGATCTGGTGGGTCCCAGATTTGGAGAATTTGCGGACCGGTCCTGTTCCGGGATCGAACAAAAGCTGGCAGTTGAAGCTGCTTCTCTACGTGGAGAACAAAATCTTCCGCGGAAAACAACGAAGCTCGAAATCAAAGATACGGTGGAAAAGATGATCTAGAACGTCCATGTCTCCTCAGCTACTGTACAGCCACTACTACCGTCTATTTACCGCGCATCAGCCTGCTACCGGATCAAAGCTCTTTCAATGGCATAGCAAAACCTCTCGACCAATCAAACTCGTCGAAAAACATAGCCAAGGCAAAGAAAGAGATGCTGTCAGGATTTATCATTCCTGACAAGCCGCCATGGACAGCAAGATTCCTGGACAGTTCGTATCCATACGACAACTCATCAACTTCCCTGTCTTCATACTGGTTGGTATCGTCATTATAGACATTACCAGTCTTCTTCAGACGATTTCCTTCTCTGTCTAAAGCGGGTTGATCCTTGTCTACGATCAAGTGTTAGCATTCAGTGGATATCCAGCAGGGTTGTTACCTACTAAGCATAACGAGATGATTCAGCTCATGCATCCAAGTCACAGGCATAATTTCACCATCGTCCCTCTTGATGTCCTCGAGTTTTGTCACAGTGCCGAGCCGAATTCTCTGCAGCACCGAGTCACGATCTTCCTGTCTCCTGTAACGCCTATTCGTTGCTTTGATACTTCCACGAAGATCTTGAAGGGTGATGGTTTTGTGAACGTTTGTGTCCAGGCCCTAGAGGAAGAAGTCAAGTAAGTATACGATCGCCGTTTGTCAGTTACAAGACACTTACTTCATTACAGAAGACAATGGCGTTCCAATCCCGGACTGTGACCGCCAATGAGTCTGCTCCACTTCCATCACAGACAATCCCGTCACCAGGATTTCTCGGCGGTGGCCTTTCGTCATATCGCAGACCCGCAGGCATATTTGGCGAGTACCACACCCCACCGACGTTTCTGCACTGTGGATCTGGATGCAGTCAGTAACCAATTTCTCTACGTTAGCGGAATTGGTGCTATTACGGGTGTCCTCAATGTTCCGGCGTTGCGGATCGCCAGGATCAACCGTTCCTATTTCGAGGAATTTGAAGTCCGCATCAGTGCACAAGAGCATCTTCTGAGCGGACACCCCGCCACAGTATTCTGTGAACACGCGGTTGTAGAAACCTGTAGGTGGTTTAGAACCTCGAGCGAGTGGAAGAAGTCCCTTTCCAGAGTCTAATACTAACCTCTTGTAAGGGTGTTATAGAAGGGTATAGGTTGCCCAGCCTGTATCTCGCCGGGATTGCCTTGGACATCTTCACGCTTCGCGAAGGGATCCTTGCCAAACATGGAAAGAAAGCTCCCGCGCACTCGATTCCATCTCTGCCAATCGTCGATGTCTTCTTGAGGTGCGTCTTTGTTCTTCGGTCTGGGTGGCCCATCACCTCCAGTCTGCCTGGCCTGGGCCACAAGGAAATCGATCTCGTCTCGAGCTCGTTGGGCCATCAGGCACATATCCTCGTAGGAAGCCTTCAGATTGTCGAGATTCGCACCGGTGCATCTTCCTGTTTCTGAGCCACCGTTCCCGCCGATTAGGGTGAAAGCCGGCTGTGGGGTGTGCTGTTAGTCAAGAAGGAACCAAAATGGATATCTGGTATACTCGCAACAGTACTTACGAGCAGAGAGTTTGGAGCGCCATCTTGGGGGAAGGCCTGGCTTTGAAGCACGCCTAATGTAAGTAGAAGAGCAAGAGCTCGCTTTGGATTTGAGAGTAACATGTCGAGTGTTTGAGCTGTTTTGAGTCTCAACAAAAGTGGAATCAAGTAAGAAAGATATCTAGTAGTAGTATGTATGTATGGAAACAGAACACTTCGAGTGCGTAATGAGCTATAGATGAACGGAACTACATGAACTTATATATCCACAACTTCCAGAGACTCAAAGTTCTCCTGCAGGCTCAATGGCCTGCGATGGCATCCAAGACAACCGCGATAAAAATAGCCCCAGCTCCTCAAAGTTCCTGAAGGAACTAGATACATGTTGTTTCGTACTGTCTCCGAAGAGATGTCCAAGGCGCAATCCCCCCCCCCCCTCCATCTCTTCGCCCGTACGTGCCCCAACAACACATATCTCACCACCATAAATACAAAATATACACGTAAACACTACCTCCGAGAGTTGAAACGTGCTGAGAGCGCGTAAAGCTCACGTGCATCCTGGCCCCACGCGCCGCATGGGGCGAAAACAGCCCCATGAGGTAATGCTGACAGCACCTCTCATTGGCCAGCTATCCGGCAGTTTTGTTTCCCGCCGCACCCCAATCAGCTTACGTCTGTGCCCGGGTAGAAATACTTCGAAACATCTGGGGTTCTGCGTCGCCGCAATTCTGCGTGCATGTTCGGCTGTGCGTTCGGCTGTGAGTTGTTTCAAGTTTTTGCGTGAGAAGATGCCGAACTTCACCAATCGTAAAGGAAGATACTGTGGAAATAGTTTTTGGGGAATTTTAATGATACCCCGGTGAGCCTCGGCGGCGGTAAGATCCAAGACGGTTCTCCGCTTCGTCCATAGCAGTGAAACCTTGGATCATGGGGTAATGGCTCTGTGAGGAAAACAAGGGCTGAGAACAGCATCGTTGCGTAGCATCGCCACGTTTCGAGTCGTTTTAACTTCTCCTCAGATATCACCCACCGAGGCGCATAGGGGTATTATATAAACCATACACCTCCCCACAAAGCAGTCAGATCACCGCCTCACCATCCCTAGCTTCTCGATCAGACAGTAATTACCATCCTCTGACAGTGCTGTCTGTAACCCCAACCTACTTTCGTGGGCAGCCAGACCCCTCCCAACATGAAAGTCCCACTTCTCCTCCTGTACACAGGACTTTCCGCCGCGGCAGACGTCCTCGTATGCACCGATGAGTCGTGCTACGCGACCGAGCCTTCTCTTCCCCGACCCACCGCCCTAACCGGCCCAGATGGCATTTCCTCCTCTTTAATCCCATTCGTCTGGACAGACTTGACGCAGCTCTCCTCAACCACCACCATCGAGACGACAATCACGCAGACCGACAGCAGTGCCCTGCTTATCACCCCTACCGTGAGCGTGGTTGTCCAACCGAAAGGATATTGGTGAGATTGAACGTTCTTGCTTCAGTGTAGGGTTGTGACTGACTATTTATAGGTGGCGCAATCAACTACTCGGACCGCCTGTGACACCGCCTGGTCCGCAGCCGAGGGGTACGACTGGAATACTCATTCCGCCTCCTGGTACTAGTGGAGGTGCGACGCCGCCGCCTGGAACTCCGACGCCTGTCGTGTCAACGTCGAGCTCGACTGATGCTGGGGGGGTTGTTGTACCGGTGCCGGTTACTTTGGCACCGCCTGGTCCGCCACCGAATCCAGATCCTCCAGCGCCTGATCTGAATAACCCGGATCCGAACAATCCAGATCCAAACAATCCAGACCCGAACAACCCGGATCCCAGCAATCCTGATCCAAATAATCCAGACGACCCAGACATTCCAGACACTCCAGACACTCCCGATAGTCCAGACAGTCCAGACAGTCCAGATACTCCCAACAGTCCAGATACTCCCGACAGTCCAGAAAATCCATCAAACCCAGACAACCCGTCCAACCCGGATGATCCGAACCCCAATCCGAACCCCAATCCAAACCCTAACCCGAATCCAAGTCCCATCCCAGATCCCGACCCGGACCCATCGAACCCTCCCCAGCCCAGCAACACCGGCAACGGCAAGCCTACGAATACAGGCAACACAGGTGGAGACCCCACGCAAGCTCCGAGCCCCACGATACCGCCAGAATTAGACTGCGACGAGCCCAAGACGGCAGACCAGTGCACAGCGTCCTGTATCGCCAGTACCGCTTCCCCAGACACCACCCTCACGACAACATGCACAACAACCGTGTGTCGCAAAGAAATCGCCTGCAATGCAGCACCTACAACGGTATCGGAAGTCCGGACAAAGCAAGATAACCCAGCTTGTACGCTGGCACCTTCCCTCAGTCCAGACGGACGTCGGCAGCTCGCGGACGCGCAGGCCATCATGGATGGCGCGGATGCGATTGAGAAGCTCCTAGGGAAACTGGATCCGGAGCTAGTTGAGGACGGGAACGCGAGTGCGAGTGCGTCTGCGACGCTCGTGCTGACGACGCTGGCAACGGTCGTGGTATCGACGACGACAGTAGAAGCGCCTCCACCTTCGACGAGCGAGGAACCACCACCACCGCCTCCTCCTTCACCGACCCCGCTCCCGCCTGTCACGGACAGGTGGACTATGAAAATACACCAGGAGATCATCGGCGACATCTGGCAAGTAGAGTAAGTTCCGCACCCCTTCTCCGTCTTACGCTGCTGACGGTGGTTAAGCTGGGCCCTGACCGACTCCAACAACCAAGACCGCAACAAAGGCATCGGCTCGCCCATCACAGCGCCGGACTTTCCCAACTCCATCGATATGGAAGTCTTCAAGCCGCTAGACAAAGACAAGACGTGGATAAAATGGAGCTATGTGGGTGGTTGCGGTACATTAGGCTGTTGCGATGCGTTGTGGAGCACGGCTGGGCACGAAGATGGGCAGGGGCAGATTGGTGGGTGTGGGGAGAATGGAGATTTTGACTGCGACGATGGGAAGGTGGAGTGGCAGGAGTATGGGAGGGGTTGGGAGAGGTATTTCGATTGTAGGATTAGGAGCGGGTTGAGGGGGAGTGATTTGTAGAGAATTGGAGGGAAGATGAAGGAAAGGAATAGGGGTGGGACTGAGTTGACGGTACTGAGGAGTTCTGGACTTGAATTTGAAGCAATATGCAATGGTTACTTGAACTGGGTCAGACTTCATGCATTACGTCTGCGACGGTAGGTAGAACGAGATTGAGTGAAACTCCATTGCAAAGGATAATAGAATTCGAAATCCCTAGGTCTGAGGTGCGACACGTGACTTTGATTCGTTCACGGGCGGAAAGCTGATTACCCGCTTGAAATCAATATAGCCTACTAATCGGGCCGGTAAGCAACCAGCCCGCGATGAAGTTGATGCTGATTGAAAACGTAGGATGATCAGCTTGGGGATTGGGAGGAGGGTCGCAACATGTAGAGGGTGAGGTCAGTGCTTGGCAGAACCTGAGTCAGTCGTTATCGATAGCTGTTTCTCATCCCACGAAAACATCACGAACTGGACTTGACTACCAATCGTAACACTTCAAAAAATGTCGCTCACAGTGTCTGCCCCTCCGGCGCGAGCGCCCATTCAATCGCTCATCGCGCAGGACTCATCCCCCAAAACCCACGACCCCGCGCTCCACTCGCTCGCGCTCCAGATCCAGCACAACCTCCAGTACCAACACAACTGGTCCGCCCTTCACATCTACACCCACTCGCCGCTGACGGGCGCCCTTCTTCCCCGCCCGCTGCTCTCCGGCCTGCCACCGCACCGCCTCTACGTCCACCCCGACGAGCAGATTGAGCTGCTCAAGGACGCCGACCGCGCGCGCAAAGCGAAGGAAGGCGAGACGGGCGCATTGGAGGTCAAGGCCGCGCCAGAGCGGGAGTGGATACTGCCTGCGAGGCTGAGCGAGAAGTGGACACTGCGGAGACTGGCCGAGGTTTTTGACGGGGTCAGCCAGGTGCCGCCTGAGGAGGACGGGAAGGTGCGGGAGACGAGCAAGTGGAGGGAGACGAAGAGGGTGGTGCTCGCAACGGTGGATACGGATAGTACCGTCGTGTACTACATCGTGCAGGATGGGATCGTGAAGCCGAGGCAGAATTGATTGGGGACGGTCAAGACGATGCGAATTGCTTGCGGTTCTCGGGCAGAGCCTAGGGACGTGTGGGATACGGAACACGCTATGCAAGGACGCGTTCTGGCACCGATACTGGTAAGGCCATAACTTTTTCTGAGTGGACAAGTCCTAGCGCATCAGTTTTCTACGGTATCTCCGAGTATATTCTACCCCCCGGCTCCGGCATCCTGTAGAAATGCTCTAGATCCACCTCACTCTCATCCGGCAGCTGATGCCTTTCTGCCCACGTTCGCACGCTCTCGAAGTCTCGACACCGATGCTCCGTATTAAAGTCGACGAACGGCATTGGCTGCGGCATGCTTTCCAGCTTATACCACACCTGTCCAAGCACGCCGATATCCGGGACGCACATCAGCTGTTGCCGTAGGATATCCAGACAGTGCGTGACGTGGATTCGAACAATATCTTGGCTGTTCGAAAAGGGTGGCTTCTTCTCCGCCATATAGTAGTCGTAGTTCCAGTGGAGGGACTTCCGCAGGATATTCTGCACACCATCAACAATACTACAAGACAACAAGAAATGCACGTTTACCAAGCAATGCAAGTGGTGCAGTCCTTCCACGTTCGCGACAAAACCGCCGTCATAGATATCCTCAACTCTCACCTGATCAGGGCGAAGCCCGCTCTCTTCTGCCTTCTCGAGCGGAACGACGATTGGTCTGTCTTGGCCCGCCATCAGAATCTAAGCATGGGTATTCGGTTGGAATCTCACAATCAACCCCAAGAGCTTCCCACGCGGCATCGACCTCCGGCCCAGCGCCCTGCCGATACACGTTCTCGTGCAGAAACGTGCCATTGAACCGCACATCGTGCCACTTCGGTTCGACCTCTTTGATAAGCGGTGCTTCCTTCCGTCAGTGTCTTTCTGCTTCGGATACGACCCAGCGAATCTTACAGTATTGCGATATATGTTCAAGGCAAGCCTCATCGGTCGCTTTAAGCAACAATCGCTTTTCCCAACTATTCAATATCACAACGAGAACCAGCAGCCAGACGCAGCTGGTCAGCACACACGACTTCAGCCCTACGCGTAGGTCTCGCTTGAACCGCTTGCGTTGGCATTTCTTGGTGTGGGCATGCTGTCTCGACGATGGGAGCAGCGTTTCCGTGTCTTCAGCGTCGGATGGAGGAGGGGGCTCTACGGGGATATTGAGAGGGTGGAAAAACATATTCGCAAAACCATAGTGCCAAATGGCCCGGAATCAGCGCTTTGAATACACATCGGGGATGGATGACGAGTCAGTTAGCAACGGGCAAATGCTTCTTTCGCGCTGCACGGCGTACAGACGCGTATACCCGCCATCATCACCCCAACTGATGATGCAATATACTCTTCCGCGTCAATCAATTCGCTACCCGTCAGTATGTCGCGCAGACTCAGGTACATACCCGCGGCGACAGCTGTCAGTGCGACGCGCTGCGGCACAAGGGCGCGCCCTGGGTGGCAACACGTCACGTCCGACCCTTTACCCGCCTCGCACCATCAACAAGCAATTGCCTCAACAGGAACACTTGTGCTGCGGGTGGACAGATGGGTGGGGAGAGATCAAGCGCCAGCGAGGGACACGATGTATCCGCTCCAGCGCGGCATTTTCCACACAAAGGCACCTGCTTGCCACTCCCTCCGCCGCCCTCCAAATATCCGGTCGAACCTCGAACGCAACGCAAGGGCGCCTACACATCCTCTTTCACATCTGCTCGTATCATTACAAACCCCTCGCACTCGCTAAACCACATCTCCACCACACACAACCATGCGCTTCCAAGCGCTCCTCTGGCTTTCCATCGCTACCGCCACCGCTACCGCCACCGCATTACCAGTCCTCGCACTCCGCCAACTCAGCAGCTATGGCCGGTATCACAGCTACGGGCATTACGACGGTTCGTATGGGGAGTATCCGAGCCCTCCGCTCGAGGCGGAGATGGAGAGGGTGAAGGGGGCGGATGAGACGAACAGCCAGGAAGGGGTGTAAGAGAAGGGTGATGGGGATTGCGAAGGGTGTTATGTGGTGTGTTGACGGCGCGCATGTTGGTGGGCTATAGTATGGTCGTGTGTTTGTCCTCGTAGCAACGTCAACGCGGTGGTGTAGAGATGGGAGCGGGTAGTTTGCGTATGAGGTATCCATGACGAAACATGAACACGCTTTTCCGTGCGGGCGCACTGTTTGTCGCAGGTGGTGTGTTTGTGCTGCTAGTGATAAAGACGAATCCTTGACGATGGCCTGCCTCTCGCTGTATTGCTCTGTCAGATGCGTGCCGGAACGCCGGTGGGTGCATCGTTTTTTGCTTGTTCGAGGTGCAGGTACATGCAGCGGTATCATCCCGACTACCTATGGTGCTTCTAGAAGGCAGGAGGAGTATGATGATTGAGTGAGCAAGTCGTCCGAAGACAGCGGACGGAGCCATGGGTTTGTCGTGCTCCACCTCTCAGCCACAAAGCCACCCCAATCGCTGGGGTGCAAAACATCAAAGGGCTGATTCAATTACCTAATCCGTACGTCACGTGATGACTTTCTAGGCGCGCGTTCCGAGCCTCACGTGACGGGCAGATTAATTGAATCTACCTTTTGTAGCCTTGCTTTTGTTTTAGATCAAGGGATATGCGGTCAGCAATCAAACTGTGTTTCATGTCGATCTTGCAATCCTACGGCAAGATGGATGCTATGCTGACTCTCCGCTTCAGGTCACCTCCCGCGTTAGGAGCGGCACTGATCATCCTATCGCTATTTGTAGACCCTTTCTTCCAGCAGGTCATCGCTCTGGGTGAGCGACAAACGAGTGACCACAACAATGCGGTTCAGATACCACGAGCTGTGCGATATTCGAAAGGCTTATCTATGTCTAATATTGGCAGTTAGTTACTATTGCTTGATAGCCTGCCAACGGTGGATGCTCACTAGACTTCTAGGATCTACGGATTCGGGAGGAGTACTGACCGACTTCTCGATGCAAGCAGCTATACGATCTGGATTAGCATCTCCGGATGCCAAAGTAATCGTGGGCGCGCGCTGCCCTTCTACTACTTGCTTGTGGGAAAACTACACAACGCTAGCGGTATGCAGCAAGTGCTTCGACATCACGAAGAATCTTACAAAAGAGACCGTGAACTATAAGAGACACTTGTCTCAAGTAGTACAGTTGCGGGGCAATGGTGAAGGTGTGTCGTTGATGTCAGGTCCTGTGGTATTCAACTATCTGCCTAATGGTCTCTACATGGAACGCGTGCAGGATGATCAGGTGACTGGCTTCAATGAACACGATACCGAGCTGAGATTGGTCATCTCCAGCACGTATAACGCATCAGATACCGTATCTTTCAGAACCCAGCCGAATCTCCTGTGGTCTTTCGCCATGATCCGTAACACATCGGAAGCCAGCTTCACCGCATCAGAGTGCGGCGTATCGCTGTGTATGAAGGAGATCACTTCGAAATCGGTGAAGGGTGTCCTGGAAGAGCAAGCTTCTGAGATCGACGTGCTTATCTTACAGGATTCACTTCTACCTCCCGCCAATTCTGATTCCAACATCACAGACCCACAGCAGGGTCACTTTGTAACAACGGACCTCTATCCCAGGCAAGGTAAGATGGTGCCCCATGGAAAACATCTCAGACGCTTGCTAATTCTACATCGTTCTGTAGATCTCATCTTTGAGGGCAACTTCAGTATCCCACAGATCTCGATCAACAGTATTGGAAGGGAACTTCATTCGCTATTCTTTGAAGACGTCACTTCAGAAAAATACGTTCAAGATCCAGACGGGAGCAATAACACGTTTCGTGGAAAGATCCCCCGAAGACTCCCAACAGGATATTACGTTATCGGAAGGAGCGGTGTGAAGTATCAACCCTCTACAATGCAAGTACTCAACTCCGTTACTGACCTGCCAAACTTGTTCGACAATCTCGCCGCAAGTATCACGAATAATCTAAGATTAAATGACGAAAGAGCCACCATTGAGCATGGGACGAGTGCCATCGTTGTGTACAGGATCCGCTGGGTCTACATCATCTTACCAGCTGTATCGACGCTTGGCGGCTCAATCTTCTTGCTGCTATCTGTGGTGTACACACGAAGACTGAGCGCACCGCTGTGGAAATCGAGTGCGGTCGCTATGCTGAAGTGCGGCGCGACACTGAAGGGTTTTGCGCGAGACCAGAACCGAGGCAGCGAGTTAGATAAGCTCGCGGAGCTGACCTCCTTTGAACTCGTTAGACCCGGTGGTGAGTTTCCGTCATCGTGTTGTTTATCCTTCCACTGACCTCTTCAGACAAAGCAGGGTCGTCCACAACGGGATTTGATCGGAACACAAGATATTCACCCATCATATCACGCCAGTGTTCGAGATGAGGTGGAAAGATTTGGCACACGGGACGAGTCGACTTTTGTCGGAGGAGCGGAGAGCGAGCATGGCAGGCTAATCCCGTCAGCTTGTAATCAGTCTCCGTCATCAACGACACCCCTGTTCGCTGGGACAGCACGACAGGATCGATCCAGATGGATAGTGTCGAGCGGAGTGCTCTACATTTTACGTTACATACTTTAATCCCTTTCTGTATTATTCGGTATGTAATGTAACGAGCTGATGGTCTATAGTACACTTCTTATTAATGTCTTCCAGCCTTTATCCGCTAGTTCCATGGACACCTAGCAAGGACATAATGTATAAAAGCAGACTTAAACACCTGGTACCTGGTAAATGCTGCAGTGCGCAAGAGCTCGAGATGATGACCCGCATGACATTAGCCCCCACCGATGTTCACCGCTCTTGATATCCGCCGAGCGATGGACAAGCCAAGCACAGAGGCTAAGAAGAAATCAGCAAACTCTTACGATAGCTACGCCAACTAACCTAGCCCTATCGTAACGAGAATAGCGTATGCCATATCGCTCAACGCCAAACTCCTTCCAACCCGCGCACACGGTTGACACGACTACCTATCCACAGCCACGCTTCGCAGGTGCCTTACCCTCAGTTACCCACACACTCCCTCCTCGAGGGCGCCACGGGCACCCACGCGCGCTTCTCGATGGTTTCCCTTCACGACTTCCTTCGATTGACCTAGGCGTAACGAGAATGGCGTACGCCATATTCCCTACAGCCATTCTCCCTTCTAACCTGCGCACCACGAACCGAAATACCCAACCTGTCCATAAGTAGCGCTGGACTCTTTGTTCGAGATCCAGACCCAGCATGTTCTACAGCTCTACAATCGTTTTTCTCGTTGTTGGTTTTCCATGTTTCTCCTTGCTGAACGATGGCTTCTTGCCATTTGACTGGGTACTGGTTTTTCTGTGTAGTTCTTCTTGGGCGAGGGTTCGGCGGTGTTTTGATAGAGGTAGAGTGGAAAGGTCTATGTGAGCAGAGTGCGGCGCTTGGAAGTATTGATCTAGAACGGCGGGTTGGATGTTGAGCTGATGGGAGGGTGGGGCTGATAGTCACGGGATATGCGAGAGCTGATCGCTGACCGGGCGTCGACGGTGCGTTGGCAGGACGGCTGGGGAGAAGAGGCTGGTGACATGTGGGGATCGCGGGGTCGTGGAAGACGATAGGGAGGTGCCCGCGAGGAGGAGGGAGTGTTGGGGTGATCGGTGGGGTGAGTCACGTGTGACGAGGCTGGTGGATAGTGATTTATCGAGTACGCGTCTATCCAGAGCAGATAGATAGAAACCAAGTAAGCGAGCTTGAAACATATATCGATCCAATCACGAAGACTGTGTGATCGATCCCATCGCAACCTCTCGGGGTTCCACATTCCACACGTATCCGTACAGAGAAGCGGTTCCCCCCAGATAGTTCGTCGACGCCTTTCTGAACGTCTTCTTCAGCCCCACCCTCTGGCAGACACCCTCCACCAGTCTTAGTAAATCAAGATCCCCTGTCCACTCCCTTGCCCCAACCTGCACAGCCAATGGCCGCAGCTTCACAATACCGGGGAACCTCTTACCATCCGGTCCCATTCCACACGTCGAGGTACCCTCGTCTATCTCGTCGACCGTGCTAGGGCCAGAGGTTGTAAACTCGAACCACTCTGCGGTTCGAATCATCATAGAATCGGGTGCATCGCGAGACCTCGTGACCCAGTGACCGTCGGGTGGTGCATTCGAGCGAAAGTAATACATCTTGTTGAGTTCTCCAGCAGCCTTGTCTTTTGCAGCCTCGTCCTGTAAAGCCTTGTCTTGTGCAGCCTCGCCCTGTACAACCTCGTCTTGTGCAGCCTCGTCCTGTACAACCTCGTCTTGTGCAGCCTCGTCCTGTACAACCTCGTCTTGTGCAGCCTCGTCCTGTACAACCTCGTCTTGTGCAGCCTCTTCAGAGATGGGAGCTACCTCTCTCGCTTCATTGACCGTCCCGTCCGTGGACACAGGATAATCATCGCAATCGGACCAAACCGTGGTGACAATATCTGCATGCGCTAACAAACGATCGACAAGATCCTTGACTTTGACGATGCTGATCTCCTCGTGGAGTGTCGGGATGAGAAACTGATAGTACGGTCTTTGCTGGTCTTGGAACCAGCCCTCTCCGATGCTGTATAACGGCTTCATTCCGTCGGGCGTGGATCCGGGCTGGGACCCAGTGGACAGCAGGCCGTATTCATGCAGGGTCTTGAGGCCAGGGAGAATCCGTTTGGTTTCTGGGTGGATGGGGATGCCGCACTTGGGGGATGCGTCAATGTAACCGTCGAGGTAGCAAAGGTTCACCATCAGGAAGGATTCCCAGCTAGAAAGGGACGCCCACGTGATCTTTTGGGCTTCGGTGCGGCATTTGCGGCAGATGTTTCTCCAGGGTCCGATGTAGGGCTTTTCGAAGGGCACGCCGAAGACGTCGACGTTTTTAGGCTCGCCGCAGTGTGCGCAGGCGCCGTCTTGGAAGCTTTGAGAGTTCATCATGTAAGACTAGAGTTGAGTGAGAATGTATGACGGGTGCAGGCAAATGCGCAGGAGTTGAGATGGTGTCCTTGAAGAAGATGTTGATGGGAGTTTTCAGTTCTGAGCCTTTGTTTGTTTTCGTGTGCGCAATGAGCATGTCGCGCCTGCTTCGGATGAGTTGCAAGCAAGAGCATTAGCTTGCAGAGCTCCAAGTCGGGTAGTCGCATTGTTACTGTATGCTTCGTTTCTATAGGGAGAAAACTCCTGCAAACGAACGCGAGCAAGATTACTTGCCAAATCGTAAATAGTAGATAGCCACCACGACGCATCTTACAATCCCGATTGTCCTGGCGGCAAGGTAACGACATTTCATAGCTGTCGTGTTAGTACCCAAGCATCAACAGCTTATCCTCTCCCTTCCATCCTCGTTTCTTGGACTTCACCCCCGCATTGGTAACTAGAATATACAGTACCCAACCGTACCAAGCGCACGAAGTAAATCTCTCACACGTATTCCTACCTCGCAGTCGTCCACCAACTCTATACCACTGTACTCACTGCATACACCAAATCATCTATCACATCAGGTCACCCACCCGCCTAACCCAGCCCCACACCCCCACCAGCAGCCGAAAAGTGTTAAAAAAAAAAAGGCAAAAAAAACATACAACAGCGGGGATTCCACGATTCTCACGAACTCGAGTACTAGTCCGCCGGTATCCTGCTTAAATATGGCTGAGCGGACGGGAAGCCTTGCTTTCAGGATCCTGTGGTCGTATGTGGAGGTTACTGCGGGATGGGAGTTATGTATAGAAAGCCAGCAATATGTTGCGGAGAGATACTGCGAAGAGTAAGGAGAAGTTTCTGTAGGGGTGCATTGTACCGTTGGGTCTTCTGGAGGCGAAAACGGGTGAGGTTAGGTCCGCTGACGAGCACGTGATGGGCGCGACAAGCACGTGACGAGCGCCGCGACGAGCGGCCAGTGCGAACGAAGCTCAAGAGATACAGCTCTAGGCTTACTACAATATCTTCTTTTGGCACCCTACAGAGTTCATGTATTGCGTTTTGCCGCGGCTTCCAGAAGCTCGCGAAGTATCATATTCATATTTGACTACAATATCTTCCTGTATGCTTTTACGTAAAGTCTAACGGCATGCACCTGATCTGTCCGAGGTTGTCGTACCAAGATTGGCGGTTCCCGTGCTGCTCCGCATGGCAGATATCAACTCGGGCGTTTATGCAGGCGGCGTGCAGGCGTCCTGCAGCTGCGGACGAAGGGACCAAAGGCCGGCGTGGGCGGAGAGGGCGCTGAGTCGCTTCGATAGACCAGTGGACGAAGAAAGTGGCTGTTCATTACCGATTCCAGGCATCACGAGGACCGCGAAAAGGCAGAACAGGTCTTGTCGACAGGCCATGGGCACGGCCGTGTGTGGCAGAAGCAGCGGGCGTGTCGGCAGGCTATTGGGGTTGATAGCCTTCATATGCACGCCGACTAAGCGAAGGAGGAAGCGGCCGAGCCCCGCAAAAGGCGCCTCTGCCCCGCGAGCTTCACGAACCCGCCATCCCTCGAACCCTCGCATGTGCGGGGCCGTGGCAGCACTTGGAGGGGGCCGAGACGCGCTGGGGCGACGGGACACGGTGCCTAGTTGCGTCCATCGCAGAGCCATGGACCCGTCGGGCGGCGGGCCTGGCTGCTTTGTCGTGTCTTGATAATCCAGCGCCGTCGCGAATGTACAGCCATGCCCGCGCCATGTGGCGTCTGATGTTACCTCAACGCTGGTCATAGTGACCCTTCTCACTTGCGCCCAGTACTCGTAGACGAGCTCACAGCCGTGCCCTGCCCTCCTTTCCGTCCTCTTCTCCGCACGCTGAACGACTCGCATCGCCGCCGCCGTTTTCCATCTAGCTCGTCATCGGCCCCTTCACTCGTCGTGCAGAATTGTGGGGAAACCTCCGATACTTCTCCGGACGAAGCCAGCCGCAACCACCGGGCACGCCCGTCGCATGCTGAGGCTGCCAGAGTGAAGCCTGTTGCCACCTCTGGCTGCCGTCTTTCCATGTGAGGAGCGAGACTGCGCGCGCCACAGAGACGCAGTGCGCGTCGAGGACATGGGCGATTCTGGCACAACCACGACCACTATGACAGCGCCGCAACACGCGCGATTCGAACACGACGACCCGTTGGCACTGCACGAGTACGGTTTCTCCGAGCTCCGCGCCTCCATGGCCTCTTTCTCCGACTTCCCCACGGCCTTTGGGTCCAACCAGCGCTTTGGCAGTGGCTACGACCGGTCGCACACCACCATACAGACGAACCTGCACAACCACCGGGGGAGCACAGTAGACATGGACGAAGGAAACGTGAGCGGGGGCAGCGCGCACCCGCACCGGCCCAGCATTGACCTGGGCCGCGATGGCAACCACACGAGCCCGGAAAGCGCGGCTGGGCTGGCCATGCTGCTGGGGGATGGCATCGACGACGCATCGCTGCCAATGAAGCTCGAAGACGGGATGATGATGGAAGGCGCCGATAAGGACAACGGCGATGGCCACGACCCGCCACCGTGGAGCGAGATGAAGACAAAAGCGGGCAAGGAGAGAAAACGGCTGCCGCTGGCGTGCATTGCGTGTCGCCGCAAAAAGATCCGCTGTTCGGGCGAGAAGCCGGCGTGCAAGCACTGTTTGAGAAGTCGCATCCCGTGCGTTTACAAGGTCACCACGCGCAAGGCGGCACCCAGGACCGACTACATGGCCATGCTCGACAAGCGGCTGCGGCGCATGGAGGACCGCGTCATCAAGCTCATCCCCAAGGAGAGCCTCCCCTCTGTCGTCGGCGTCGGACGCTCCATCGTCAAGCCTGCACTGCCAGGCGCGCCCCCAAAGACGCCCGCTGCGAACAAGAAACGAGGCGCCGAAGAAGCCTTCGGAAACGACCTGGACGAATGGGCACAGTCAAAATCGGCCAACTCCGACGCATCAGGCTCGGCGTCGCGGAATAAGGAATCCGATGACACCAGCCTGCTCACCGAGGGCATCGAGAGTCTGCCGCCCAAGGAGATACAGGAGCACCTAGCCGAAGTGTACTTCGACTTCGTATACGGGCAGAGCTACCCGCTTTTGCACAAGCCCAGCTTTCTGCGCAAGCTCGCAAAAGGCGACGTACCCCCAGTACTCATCCTGGCCATATGCGCCATTTCCGCGCGCTTCTCAACACATCCGCAGCTGCACCAGGAACCCTGCTTCCTCCGCGGCGACAACTGGGGAGAGAAGGCGCGAGAAATAGCACTCAAGCGGTACGACGCTCCCAACATCACCATTCTGATCGTCTACCTCCTGCTGGGTCTGCACGAGTTTGGAACATGTCAAGGTGGACGAAGTTGGATGTTTGGCGGCATGGCTCAGCGAATGGCCTACGCGCTGCAACTGCACAAAGAATGCGAGTACGATCCGAGTGTACCAGAAGCCGACCGCAAGCCTCTTAGCCTCACGGACCGCGAGATCCGACGGCGGACAATGTGGTCTTGCTTTCTCATGGACCGTTTCAACTCCTCCGGCACAGATCGACCATTGTTTGTGCACGAACAGTACATTGAGCTCCAGCTGCCTGTCAAAGAGCATCTTTATGTGCATGAGATACAGGCGCCGACGGAGAATCTAGAGGGAAACGTGCCAAATCCCGTTGCGCCGGATAGCGGCCAGTTATCGGACCCTCGCGAGAACATGGGTGTCACGGCTTACACTGTCCGGCTTGTGTGCATTTGGGGCAAGTTGATCAAGTACATGAACCTGGGCGGCAAAGAGCGGGAACCTGAGCCCATGTGGTCCGCCAAGTCTACCTTTCACATCATCAAGAAGGAGGCCAAGGAGTTCAAGGAATCCTTGCCGGAAATGCTGGTTTACAGCCCCGAAAACCTGAAAAGCCATGCCATTGGACGAACGGCAAATTCGTACATCTACTTACACATTCTCTACCAACAAATCATACTCTTTTTGCACCGATTCTCTCTCCCTTCACGAGCTGGGAGTCGACCACCGAAAGAAATGCCCCATGATTTCCTTACTGAGTCTGCTCGCACCGCATTAGATGCTGCGAACCAGATCTCGATTCTTATCAACGAAGCCATGGACCACAACGTAGTCGCACCATTCGCTGGCTATTCCGCTTTCTATTCCTCGACCGTCCACGTCCACGGCGTATTCTCGAAAAACCCGAAGCTCGAAGCGCAATCGAAGAAGTACCTCGCATACAACGTCAAATACCTGAGTAAAATGAAGAAGTATTGGGGTATGTTCCACTACATCGCGGAAACCTTGAAGGAGCTATACCGTCAACACGCAGACGCACAGCTCAGAGGCCCTGGCGCCGCTGGCGACAAGAGCAAAGCCGTCATCTTCCAATACGGCGACTGGTTCGACAGATATCCCCACGGCGTTTCCAAGACAGACTACGAGGATGCTGCCGAACCCAATATCAACGAGCCAGGCACTGACGCTGTACTTGGCCAGAAGAGCGACCTGCAGAGCGTAGAAGAGTTCTTTGCCTCACTTTCGCCGCCGACTCGAGCAGAGACGCAACGCAAGCAAGCCCGCAAGAGACAGTCGAAGGCAGCCTCCAAAGCCGACGCATCCAACGCGAGCCACGCTGCAGCACAGCATCGCGCCCAAGCGCGGCACCCAGGCCAACTACACCAACAGATGGGCCAAATCAACATCAATCCGCAAGAAGCCATCGATGCCTTCGACCCTAGCTACTTCGCGCAAGCCAACGCCCAACAATATATGCAGGACTACCCGCACGCGCAGCACAATCTCGCCATGCTCAACACCTCACCCACCACGATGATCCACCCAGGCCAGCAAATGGACCTCTCCCCCTTCCCGGACCTCGCTCCGCACGCCTCCAACGCGCCCTTCTGGGGCCTCGACCACTCGGGCATGGGCAGCAGCTTCTTCGACCCTGGCAACGCAGGCTGGTTCCTCCCCTTCAACGTCGAGCCGCCTGTCCTCGGCGACGACGGCGGCATGTTCACCGCGGATGCGTTTAGCCTCGGCGTCGGCGTCGGCTCGGCCGTCGATCTGGGGTTGAACGCTCACCCCGCGCACAGGCAGAGCGTGAGCCGTGGGCATGGGCCGCCACCCGGGATGGAAAGGTTGGATGGGCTCGACGGCACGCCGCAATAACAGGGCGGTGCTCGGGGTGGGCGCGGTGAATGATTGGACGATTGTTATGATGGGCTGGATGGGTCTTGCTCGACTCGACTCGACTCGGGTGTTTGGTTAGCGCGGGTGTGGTTCGCTAAGGGTGCGTGTATATAGTAGATGCGTGGGTTGCTTTGGGTTGATACCATCACCGGTTGCTAGTGCTATCTTTTTTTTTTTTGTTTACCTTGCCTGGTTGCTTTGCATGGTGCGTGGGGAGGTGTGCAGCGTGGGCTGCCATTATCTCAGGTTGGCGTCATGTCACTAGGTTGCCCGCAGGTCTTTCGCATCGAAGCTCAACCACCCACTGACATCTCGTTGTAATTGATATACAACCCGCAGCTAACTTGTGCGTGCTTGGTATCAACGGGGTCTCGTCAGGGGCTTCGGAGATGTATGGTATGGTATGGTATGGTATGGTATGGTAGTAGGAGTTTGGTCGTTGTTGTTGACAGGCTCTACTGTTCTGAAGAATGGGTAGAGAAGAGACCTCAGTGACAATTGGTGACTCCTCGTGAGCTTCTGCACGCCGCGGCGAAAGGAGAGCTGAGTATAATGGTGCGGATTGTAAGGCCCGTCTTGAAGCATCACGGTGGGGAGCGACACTGATTGCGAGGACTGAGAAGGCTGGTGTTGGAAGTGATGGGGGATGCTAAGACGTTGGTGGTTATCCAAGTACAACAATGCATCCAAGGGCAACAATGCATCCAAGGGCGACAATGCATCCAAGGGCGACAATGCCCGCATGAAGCTCTGCTTTCTCCATGGACCAAGCAACAGCCCAAACCCACCGCACCCGCTCCTCACTCCTCCTCCTCCTCTTCCACCGACGCCAACGCCCTTATCCCTTTCCACCTCCACCTCCCCTTGCCCTTCTGCTTCTGCTTCGCCGCCCTCCCACGAACCTCAACCCTCTGCTCCTCCGCCGCCTCAATTCCCGATCCAACCCTCGGCACCTCCACAGCCTCAACCTCAGCCTCCTCCCCCCTCCCCTCAGGCCTGAAATAAAGCTGCACAAACTTCCCCGCGGCCACCGCCTCCTCCCTTCCCGGCACCTGCCCATAGAAATAAAGCTCATGTTCCATCTCCTCTTTCCTGGGGCGCAGGGCCCTCGCACGGCCGTAGGCGCTAGCTAGCAGGGCGAGGTGCTCGACGGAGCGGATGCGGCGGCCGAGCGGCTCCGTCAGGTACAGCAGGTTGATGTTGCCGTCGAGGTAGTGCTCTGTGAGGAAGTTGCGGAGGCGGCGGTGGAGGTCGTCGGTCCCGGTTTGGAGGAGGGACAGGGATTCGAGGGCGGCGGCTAGGTTGAGGATGCCGTAGGGGCAGGTGGTGGTCAGGGGGGGTGTGGTCGGGGGTGGGGTGGGGTTCGGCGTGTCGGCCATTTTGGGGGTGGAGTTGAGAGTGGCTGGGGGTCGTGGATGGAGGTGGTGGGTGAGAGCGCGTGAGCGATTGTGTGGTGAGTCGTGGAGCGAGAGTAATGGGTCATGTGGCTCGGGCTCCTTGGTGGTTAACGATCTCGCATAGTTATGTGATGGTAGCGATGGATCGATGGATGTATGGATTGAAGCGGGTGGAAGTGGGAGTGTTTGGGTTTGATGGAGGATCTCGAGAAGTGAGCTTCTCCGAGCTCAGGCGCACTTTCCCGGGTTGCAGGCTTCAGACGTGCGTGGAAGATGGAAGGAGCTGGAGGCGCCCGCAGCCAATTCAAAGCATTTTCGCCAATACGTTGAGATTCTACGGGTTTACGATTGCATTTGGTCCAACGCGGTATCTAATAATTGAAGCTTGCATGTTTGTAACCTGGATGCTATCCTGGGACGGAAATTGCCGGATACATATCCAGGAACTTCCCTCCAGTAAACATATTCATGTTGTTGTATCACGTGCCTTTGAGTGTGGACTTGATGATTGCTTAAAGCTTGTGGTGCTCATAAGTAGAGATTCTTACGACTGTCTGGATATTGCTATAATGAGTTACGCGTTGGCATTGTGCCAATGTACCTACCTTCCATGTAACAATGATCGTAGCATCTGCCACTGTTATATCTGGCCAGTCGATCATACCCCAGAATGAACAGCTCATCGGTTTTGTATTCATATGGGCCAAAAAGTGCTGAGAGCAGGATCAGTGCTTGGCCCTGGTCGCGTGTTGGGTCTCGAGGCGAAGACAATGTGTGTACTCTGATCATCAGCACAGTCAGTTGGGGATTCCACGTGAGTTACACCAAGACTCAGAACGAGCTCTAGATGTAAGCTGTATATTCAGTTGGAATGAACGTGATCAATAACGGTGGGGAAGATACGCCAGCGCTTGGTGTGGCGTCGCAATCGGTTCTGAAAAATACGCACACGGGAAAGTCCGCACCATCCTTTCCCACCTTCACATCTCATAACCAGGGCCTCGCATATACCTAGCGCAGCTGCAACAAGTTCTCTTACTTCTCTTTATCACGAACCAAAGCCTGCATTTTGGCAGGTTCCACGTGGAACACCGCAGCGTTCCGTCGGGTGCAACAAGCGCAACGCCCGGACGCGGACCCTCGACACTTCCTGACGTAAAATTCTCTCTACATCAACTCCACGACCACAACCTTCACTATTCAACGCATAACTAGTGAAAAAGACTTATATCCTTCTGCCTGGCGCCTGGAACCTCTGCGTCCACTCCGAGTCCATCCCTGGGCTCACGCTCGATACGTAAAGACAGCTATTATAATTATATAAGCGAGGTTATTCAGCAGTCATCGCCATTGAACGATCCCGATCCAGATGATAACCCGCTCCTTATATCAGCCCGCTGGCCCAGGTGCTACAATGGGTGACTCCGCTCCGGATTCCCGCGTCGCGCACTTGGATCACGCTCGCAACACCCCACCAGGCCACAACTTCAACAACCATAACGCGACAACTACAGATTTGCCAAACAGCATGTCCGCTCCCATTAGGGACATGTCGTCAGTTGCGGGCATGGTGGATCTGCCAACTTTAGCCAAGATGTTCGAGGTTCTCAGCACCAGCCAGGTACGTAGCCACCATTCTTCTTGAGTGAGAGCTTGAAGACGATCCGTCTTCGCGAGACTCGAGCCCTATAAAGCCTATTTTCTTCTCATGTCCTCGTCGCATATGCAACAATTACGAGCTAATAGATGATGAAGGACGACGACGACAGGAACTTGGCGGCCTGGATCAATGCAAACTACCTGCCCCGTGACTTCGACGGAGTCATCGAGCAGGGCGGTGCTGCGATAAAGGGTACTGAGGGCTTCGCAAAGCTATACAACGCTTATAAGCGCGTGCGCACACTCACCAACCGCGCCCAGGACAAGTGGCCGTGGGTTCCTACACATCTGTAGTCGTTGTATCTCCGCTGACGTGCTTAGCTTCTTCGATCGTCGGTGGAAAAGCATGACTTCGGCTCAAGTGACGAAAATGGCTACGAGGAACGACAACGCGCCTCCTTCCAATGCTTCTCCTGGGCTTCTTTTGGAATCTCCATTAGTGCGCAGTTTGGCAGAAAACGGTAAGACGGTTTCTCAAACGATGGTCACTCTATTTGATTTAGGGATAACTGACATACCATAGGCCCCGCGGCGCCGACGGCTGAACCCCAAGCCCAAGGATCATCTACTGCTCTCGATCAGGCAGCAACAAACCAGCCTGCTGCAACAGGTAAGTTCGGTCCGCTTGTTTCGGCAGTTTGAATCTGTCTCGATACACCAATTTTGACGAAGAATGGCAGTTATGGCTAACAATTGGAAGGAACTACCGAGCCAGAAGGGACACAGCCAACTGAACTGGCCGAACGAGTGAAGCGTTCACCTACACCAGCCTCGCCCACCATGGCATCGGCAAGGGCACAGCCTCATCCCACTGAGGGCGACAAGGCGGCAAGCGAAATATCTGCTATCTCAACCCCGGCTTCAGGTATGTATATATGGCATGCACATATTGGTACAATACAGCAAACATGCAAACAGTCTAATTATTGCGCGTTCACGCTCTTATGTAATATTTTACTCTACTGACATTGTTTTAGTTCTTGCTGTAGAATCTGCATTCGAGCATGACAAGCTCGATGATCTACCTACGGTATGTAAGTTCATATGCTATGAAGCTTCCGCTGACAGATTCAGTCATCTGGTGGAAAGCGCAAACGGGGCCCCCCGGACTTCGATGAGCGTGGGCTTTTCGCTCGAGGCCACAGCAATCTGCGCCCTAAGCGGGGCCGTCGTGGAGGCCGCGGACGTGGAAAAAAACCACTTGCGACAGAGCGAGCGGACTCGACTGATGGAGTAACTGACCACACGCCGTCGACCTTCGAAGACATGGCATCTCGCAACGGCAAAGACAAAGAGATGGCTCATGCGCCGGTGAAGAAGCCAAAGGCTGCGGCTCCAAGCCCGCGGGTGACACGCCGACAGGCACGCCTCTCTGGAGGCAGCGACAATCAGGAGAACTCGAGCCAGGCGATGCCTGCGCGGGCTGAGTCGCAAGAGGCTAGTTCACCCAAATCTCATTCAGACAGCGACGCCATCACCGACGACAACGAGCAGAACGTAAGTACCGCCTCCGTACATATATATGAGGCATTTTCTAACCCAATATCCTCATATAGACCACTATGTCCCAAGCCGACAAAGGTGCAGTAATCACGGACAACGAAGACACGTTGATTCCCGACAACGACAGCGCCACGTCAGATATCACCAACACTGACCTCCTCGCCCTAGGTTTATCGCACTCTGAGCGTCCTAAGACCGAGCCCACTGTCTCGCCCGCGCGAGCTGATCAGGATATCGTCAAGCCTGACTCCAAGGCGGTTTCTCCGGACAGGACCATGGAACAAGATACCCAATCACAAAAAGTCGAAACTGTAAACTACTTCGCTCGCGTCAATACCGGCACTGCTTCCTTCGAGGTTCCTCTTGATGATACCATGGACGATGACAAGAAGCTCAACAGCGATCTCCTAGGGTATGCTGCGTGGAGGGAGAAGATGGGCACGAAGTCCGCAAGCGTCTCATTCGACACGTGGCTCAGCATCTTCAGCTTCGGCCGCTGAAGGTAGTCATGTGCAGTTAGGTACTTGCTGAAGAGGGCTGCTCAAGAAGGAGCATTTGCGGTACGGTCTGGCTCTGGCGACTTTCATGGTTGGCGGCGTAAGGGCGTGTTTCGGATTATCTGCATTTGAAAGTCTGCATGGGAAGGTTTTCTGAGTTGAGAGCTTACTCTCGTTTTCATTCTTTCGTATTCTCGGGCTCTTTTCAATAATCGACAGCAGAGGTCGCGGTTGCTGCATGAGCAACTTGGTGGCGATGTAGATAGTTTTACACCCATTGTTTTCTTGTTCTCTATCATGATTACAGGGTCTTTAACTACGCCATGTCCCTGCGACTGCCCATGAATGTTGTTTTGGCTGATCGATATGAGTATGATCTCGAGAAACCAGCTCGATGGGCGCCAGGTGGGCAAGGGCAAGCTGTCCGCAACTAGTCAACGTCACGAACATTTGTCTCCCCCATTCTGGGGGCTGGGTCTCGATGGACGATCACCGAGACCGCTGGGGCATTGCCATGACCAGTTAAAGTCGTGTGTGAAGAGTGTTTGATCGGTTTATTTGATCAAGGTTTAAAGGCGTTGAAGTCAGTAGACAAAGAAGAGAACGGAAAACTCTATATAAGAAATATTTATACGTGTATACTACTACCTACCTAAGGATTTATAGTTACTATCTAGTGTAACTCCTTTAGAGAAGACGCGCTACTATAATTACTACTTAACCTTTAGCAACGCGCCGCTCCTCTACGGAGCCGGCTCCCCAGGTTACCTAGCTTAACAGACTCCTGGCCAAGACCATCAGACAGATATATCGCTATCCTTGAGCTCCTTCCCTCGCAGGAGTTATTCATTTGGACTCCTGCGCTGTATGCAATGTTGTGTCGTATCGCACGAGAACAGGCTTTCCTTCCCAGATTTTCCCTCATCCCGACAGCTTCTGACGCGCACCGATGCATTTGTACCCATTCACACGGTGATCATATCCATCCTCGCGCCGAAATGTCGGATATGCTTGTGAAAGGTTGCCCGTGTCACGACTTGATCGTACCACGGACCAGGCGGCTGGGCTGTCACAACGCACGTCATACTGCATCCGCTTCGCGCCTGACCTCACCTTTGAACATGACGAGGTCGTCGACCACGATCAAAAGATATTCTGAATGCGAGGCCATCATCGGAGAGGCGCAAGTCGAGCAAAATGTCGCAGGATATACCTGTGGACTTCGGGCAGAGATGGCTAGCAGCATTGGCGGATGAATGCCTCGGTAGCAGCACCCCGTGGATATACAAGCAGCGGGGGAACGCTTGAGATCCCAGGCTAGCGTCCAGTCGCCCGTCCTTCGAGCAACATGCGTTACAACATCGACAAGGCCCACAAGCCAACTTTTGCCGCAGCCGAGCATACGAAAGGTCTTCCGCGGTCTGGACAGAAGCCACGACGGAAGCTCGCCTTTGCTGGCCTGTCTGTCCGGGAGCGCAAGCATCACAAACCTTGCAACAAACTGAAGTTGATCAGATATTATTCGCAAGGCTAATCTTTGTTGGCGACGCGGATCGACATATGCATGCGGCACGAAGCCTCGCACGATAGATTAAGTTGCACGACGCTCCCACGGCCCTGGGTCTCGCAACCCTCCTCTACTTCATCGCGCATCCTGACTCTATCGCTTCTACCCTGCGTTCGATCATCCATTCGCCCGCAGCGTATTTCTAAGAGGGATGAGAAGTTTGTTCGCTGCGGTTGCTTTGTTGGGGGCGCGGAGTAGTGCGGCACCGCTGGCTGCAAGGGGTGCCCCGTCAGTGGATCTTGGATACGCTGTTTATGATGGAACTCTAGACAGCCAGAACGGAATCAACATATTCAAAGGGCAAGTTCATATGGGCACGATGTTTTTCGTTTGGCTTGCTGAACTTTCCTGTCCAGGGTTCGATATGCCGCCCCGCCTATCGGGAACCTCAGATTCGCGGCTCCCCAACCACCCATAGAGAACAGAACTGCTCCTATTTCAGCGACCACCGATGGCCCTGTTTGTCCACAGACTGGAGCAGGCAAAGATACACCTGCTGCGTACGGGTTCACATCTGCACTAGGCAACGAAGATTGCTTGTATTTGAACGTCTATGCGCCGTCCAATGCGACCAATCTTCCGGTTTTCTTTTGGATCCGTAAGTCCACTGTGCAAAATATTGAAATGGAAAATACTCACCTCATTGAGACGGTGGCGGATACGGTCTATTCAGCGCTCAGGGACTCGATCCAACCGAGTTCATGGTCACGAACAACAACGGCTTCATCTCTGTGATTATCCAATATCGTCTCGGCGCATTCGGATTTCTGTCCAGTGAGGCTGTTAAGGCCGATGGTGCCCTGAATGCAGGGCTTTTGGATATGGAATTTGCCCTGAAATGGGTGCAGAAGCACATCAAGTCCTTTGGCGGCGATCCTGCACGTGTAACAATTGCTGGCGAGAGCGCTGGTGGCGCCGCTGTCATGTACCAAGCCATGGCCTACGGTGGGGCACAGAACGTATCCCTGTTCAACAATGTACGTCTGCGACCCCGAACTCCTGGTTTTATGGATGACTATAAAGACTCACATGCTAACACACAAGTAGATCATCGCTGAGAGTCCATGGGTGCCAGCGCAACATGGATACAACGACGAAGTGCCCACTCAAGCATATGAAGATTTTGCAGCGGCCGCCGGCTGCTCGAACGCCACCGATACGCTGCAGTGCCTCCGCAACGGCGACAGTGAACTACTCCAAAATGCCAGTGCAAAAGTGTCAGAAGCTAGTGCCTTCGGTAGCTTCGCCTTCCTTCCCGTCACAGACGGCTCTTTCGTGCAAGATCTTCCCTCTACCCAGCTAGTATCCAAGTCTCTAAGTGGAAAACGTCTCCTCTCCGGCAACCTTGCGAATGAGGGCGTCCCACTCAGTCCACCCACGACCAAGACCCTCGAGGACTTCCGCGATTACGTGTCACTCACCTTTCCTTCATTCTCCACAGATGAGAAAGCCGACTTGGAAGATCTCTACTCCTACGAAGGCGACGATCGAGACGTAGATCCCTCTGCGCCGGTCTACGATACGGATGGAATCTCTTTAGTCACCGCCATCAACCAATCAGCATTCGGCACTGGCCAACAACAACGCGTTTTCAACGTCTTCGCCGAATCTACTTTTGATTGTCCATCCTACTGGCTTGCTTCCGCTTTCCCCCAGGCTTGGAAGTACCAATTCAGCGCTGGTCCTGCGTACCATGGCTTCGACCTTCAGGCCCTTTGGTCCGGCACCACAACGCCAGGCGCGTCCTTCAAGCACGCGTTTCGTAGAATCTGGGGAAACTTCATCGTGCACGATGACCCCAGAATCAGTATTTTGGACGCAAAGGGTGGGGTAGCTGCCTCGACAGTGCCGGAAGGCACAGATGGGTCGATTGACTGGCCAGCGTGGAGCGATGATGCCCCGGTGCTGTTGAATCTGAATACCACGGGCGGAAATGCGACTTATCACCCAGTAACAGAGTATCTGAAGTATTACACCTACTCGGATCCTGGGGTGGTGAACGTGTTCAGTATTGCGGATGCAAAGGCTTGGGAAGGTAGAAGAGGGGAAAGGTGCAAGTGGTGGCTTGAACATGCCGAAAGGGTACCATACTAGAACTACAGCGCTGCAAAAATTGAGTTTTAGATCGAAAGACATGTGTACACTCAGTCGTAATGCGTGACCTCCAGTCTAACTTCCAACGAAACTTGAGAAACCTGTTAATCACGTGATTATGTCTGCCAAGGTATTGATTGTGGTGGTTAGCACGATTCTATAGTTCGTCCTTCCCTTCTTGTGCGTCCTCTCAATCACATCCTCGAAGTCACCAAACCTTCTTAAACTACCGCAATTTGTTCAGGGTTTCGATAGCTCTCTGATCGAGAAGGTAATATATGCTGCTGCTTCCTTTGGCTGTCCGAGCGACTGCATCGGACTGTGCCGAAAAGGGCAGTCGATAAGACCAGCGCTGTTACACAGAGAAGACTGCAATTTGATTCAATCTAGAACACGAGGGGGGTGTTCATCGCAGCGCTAAGCAACGTGTCGACTCCCATCCAAGTTGCCACTTAGAGGGGAACAGCATTATGATGCAGGCAGTCGGAATCGGATTCGGATCTCACGTTTGCACCTAAAGAACTACGAAGCCTAACGATACATGCCAAGAGTGACCACCGCGTGACGTCGTCCTAGGATGATCGCGGACGCCGAAACTTTGAAAACCTCCTATTGCACCAACTAACCAGCCACATGGTTTTCTGTAGCGAATCCTCATGTCAAAGATTGTTGTTGGCAGATTTTTTGCTGTGTCTGAAAAGGAGCGGCCCGCAGTAAGGCCCCAACCGACCGCATATTCCACCACAACCGTCTGGCATCTGTGGCTGCGCGTTAACTCGCAATGTTCCGACGAATAGCATCGGGCGCAGGCCTCCCTCGAGCTCCGACTTGTCAGCAATTCTTGGACAATCACAGCGTGAAGGAGGGCATGCAGAGATGCCTATTCTAGCGTAACCTTGGACGGCGAGGATACGAAACCCCTGCATTTCGACAATCGCCGAAGCGCCAGCTATGTCCATGTCCAAGTTGTGCAACCACTCCACATCTACTGCGCGATTCGTCAAGTCTAATACGTATCGCATCTGGAGGCTTTCCTGGGCGCCCTGGCGACTTGACGCTAGCGTCGTACAGAAAACATTCCGACCATAGGCGTCTGCTCCTCTAAGCTCTAGGCTAAAAGAGGAGCGTGCCGTCGTCGCATATGCATACAAATGTTGGCCTGTTGCTTTATTAAGCTCCGCCGATCTGCCCAGCACTGCGACCAAAAACTCAACCGCGGCAAATCAACTCGACATCTTACCAACCCCTCCCTTCTTAGTCTCATATAGCCGATTTACTACAAACTGCCCATCAACAAGCATTTATACTTCGTGTCGCATTTACTCGACTATCCTCCACAACATTCGCGCAAGATATGTGAAGCATTTCTAGCGAGCCAGCCACCACAACGCCACTCTCAACGCGCGAACTCAGTTCGCGATCGCAGCATGAGCCATGTCAGCCTTCACACCTGTGGAGTTGGCGTACCTAGAAGCACACAAGGATGAATCAAGAGTATCGGAGATCCATTGGGTGTATAGTATACCCATCGCTTTTGGAATCCTCTCGACAATGTTGAGGCTCTGGGCGAAGAGCGCGGGGCGAAATGGCATCACGCTGGATGACTGGCTCATTGTGGTCGCGACAGTATGCGGCCACACTCACTTGTCACTACAAGATCTAACAAAACATAGATATGTCTAGTCGGCGAATGCGCCGCCGGTCTGGGCTACGGTACGGTCATAAGTAAACAAGAGACCTGAAAGCTGACCATATCAGGCCCTCCTCACGGTATGGGAAGACATGTCACAGTGGTCTCTCCACATGACCAGTCGATGGTCCGTAAAGGCGACTACGTCTTCAGTCACTTCTATGACTTCGCGCTTGTCTTCGTCAAACTAGGAATACTGGCCTTTTACCACCGGGTTTTCGTCGTTCCGCTGTTCCGCAAGATCGTGGTCGCAACCACAGCTTTCGTCATTTTATGGGGAATCGGTATCACTGTCACATTGGCCCTGGCATGTCGACCCATTGAAGCATTTTGGGATGCGTCTGTCAAGGGCAACTGCCTCAATCTTGTCCATTTCACTTACTTTACGAACATCACGAACATGGTTACAGATGTATGGATCTTCCTAATGCCAGTACCCGTCATATGGCATCTGCAACTGCAAACGAAGAAAAAGCTCTTGCTTTGTTTCATCTTCTCGATAGGTATAGCGTATGTATCTTCGTACCATGCTCCCATAACGCAATGACTAAACACTGACCCGCGCGTACAGCACTTGCATTGTTTCCGCTATTCGCCTAACGGTAGTTCTCGGTCACGGCTACGCTGATTTCACATGGAGCTACGTTCCGCTCGGTGCATACTCTGCTTTCGAGCCCCTCGGAGGCATCCTCTGTACAAACCTACCCATCATCTGGCACATGTGGCGCAAACAAAGGAAATCAGAAGCGCTCTTCCCGGGCTCCTCGCTCTTCAGATCCAAGCACTCTTCGGCCGTGACACCGAGCTCCCACGAATCGCGCCGTAGCCGCATCGCACGCTCCCTCGGGCTGAGCACTGCCGATCAGACTGGCACCGATAGCCAAACTAGGACAATACTGGTCGCAGAGGAAGGTCAGTCTGCATTTGAGGAGCCCAGCACGACCAATCCCGAACGCACGCTTTACTTTGGGAAAGTTGAAAGGACACATGGACAGGCGCATGAAATGGCGGAAGCGGATAATGGAGCAGACTTGGGTTCAAAGCGGACGAGGAGTGCCAGCGAGAGTGGATCGTCCCGTGCACCGAAAAATCCCAATCTGAAGAAAAATGTATGGGAGGTAAGAAGAAAGAGGTAGTCCCGCATAATGCGCTATGCTTCGTTTGTTTGCGTGGAACTTGTTGTCATATTGCGTTCTTGCGCGAAGCGCCGAAGGTTTTCCCTTGTTCTTCCTCTCCTATGATATACCCGGGTTTTCTTAGGCATTTGCACGGATTTTGGAACGCATCGGACAGGACAGGATATCGAAGGCTCCGTGGGATTTTTACGGTCTCTTCACGAGTTACGAATGTATGGCGCAAAACGGGGTCATCGCGCGTTGCGGGCAGACGGCACCGACTGGTTAGCTAGCCAATTACTATGATTTCCTATTACCTACGGACAAACTCGGTGGGCTGCTGAGTACTCCCACGGCTTGCAAAAGCTTACGAAGGGTGCACAGTTGACCTCCAGACAAACGATCAGCACCATCCACATCCCACCGCAGTGGAAAGCCCCGTCGATCCCCCCGTCTAGCCCTCCGCGCCGGGAGCGCCAACGCATCCGCTGATCCTCTTCCCTTTTCGGATACGCACACATCGTATCAGTCAGCCACCCACGCATCCTGTCGGCAGTTCGCTCGGATGCACCATACCCAGCCATCGTTGTTGCGCACAACACACCAACGACATGTCGAACTTTGCGGGCGCGTAATGATGATGTCAGGTAGGCTAGGTTGCGATGGAGAAGACGATCAAATGGTGTGTGGACACCTGATCTACGAGCTGGTTGTGTGTCGGGCAGACTTGTACAAGATTCGGCGATCCAAGGCTCAGGCGGAGCAGGGGTTGGCGAGTGTTGGGATGTGGAATCTGGCACGTGAATCCGACGGTGCCTGTTGGAGGAGAACGTGATGTGCGACAAGTAGAGAAAAGGTACGAACCAGAGCGAAGACAATGTTGTTATCGTGCCGGAGACGCGACTTGAAGTCGTGAGCAAGGATCATGCATGATTATGCTCAAAAGGCGGTTTGCGTGCACGTAACGCATCATAGACATAAACAATGTTAGACGACGTTGAAACGTTCGCCGGGTTACGCTACATTATGCGTTCAATATCAAAGCCCGGGTATTACCCACCGCAGAGCTCATTGTGTGCGCGTCTCTGTTCCTGTACAATGCCGTAGTGTAGATAATAAAATAGTCTTCACATGCTTAGAAATACTCATCAGCAGCATGGATACATCAGAAGCAATGATCGACCAACAAGTCCAAATCTCGATGGACGAACCCTCGCACCCAAACAGTCCCTGCTATCGGTTCGAGATGGCGAGGCCAATCAACGAATACTCTGGAGAGAACAATGCCGGTATATTCGTTGTGAGTGACATCAAGACTGGTGAGTACTGCGTCGAGAAGCGACTCAAACCCGCCGACGTTGCCCGTGGAGCTGCTCAGCGCGAGATCGATATCATGTTGCAGCTCAGCGGGCATCCCAACATCATCCAACTGGTAGACTACGAGCTGGAAGACGACCCCGAACTGCAGGAGTGCGACGTAAGTGCTAAGACGTGGACTCAGTACTGCCAATATGGGAGTCTAGTCCACCTCATCGACTACCTCCAATCCAGCGACCAGAGGTTGTGTGAACCCTTTCTGTGGCATATCCTAGGGAGTCTCGCTGAGGCGGTGCGGTATCTACAGCAAGGTCCTAAAGATGTCCCTAAAGAATCTTGGAACAGGGTCTATCACCGTGATATACACCTCGCTAACGTCTTCCTTGCCTCGGAGCCTGCGGCTGGTAACCTTCCTCGCGTCGTCCTCGGCGATTTCGGACTCTCGACTACGCCTGCTCACACCAAACTCGGCTTCAGCAACGAGTGGATTACTTCTTGGTTTGAGAGTTACTTCGCACCCCCAGAGTTCCCGTCGTACTATGCTGAATCAGACATTTATCAAATCGGGGCGGTCCTGTATTGCCTCATGTACGGACAGCATACGCCTTATGATGGCGTCGCACCGCGCTTGGTGCACGGCAAGCGAGCATGGTTGGAACATGATATATGGGTGCGCGAGCTGCAATCTGAACAACCATATTCAGACGCCCTGGTTGGCATCGTGAGTGCTTGCCTGTGCGAAGATGTGTTCTCGAGGTGCACTATAGATGAGCTCTTGGTGATGCTAGGGGAAGTGTAGCTATAGTGTTTGGATTCCGATCATTGTTGAATAGCATTTAAGACGCGGGCGTCTTCCACGCACAATCTTGGTCCATGCTGCCTCCTTTAGTGATGTGTTTCACAGCTATTATGAATGCTATTGAGCTTTCATACACAGAAATGGGTCCACTTCTCCTCGTGTTACTTGTGATATCACACCCTTGAGTTGTAATAACACAACTAAACCTGTTCTGCGACCTTCTACACAACCTGTCCTATTCTTCTGCTGTATTCGAACAAAGCCCCATGCCCTTCCGCACCTCGAGCAGGCGCTCAAACGCCACTGTTTCTTTATTAATCCGTCTCTCAGAAACAACTCTTTGTATACTCGCTACCAGCATCTCTGCGCTCGGTCTCTGTCCCGCCTCTCTGGACAAGCACCACACAATCAAGCGTTTGAGCTCAGGGGATATCCGTCGTCCACAAGTATCCATCCCGCCGTAGAAGTCGGCCAAGCATTCCGTAAGATCGGTCTCGCACATACACAAGCACAGCACCACGAGTCCGACCTGATAGACATCGCTTGATGCCTGCACCATGCAGCCCTCAGGTGGCATGAAATCCGGATTCCCAGGGGACAGCGTCTCGAGCGTCAACCGCGAAAAGTCGCGTTCGTCCACTGCACATCCGAAGTCGCCAAGCCGCACGTCCGGATACGTTTGCATTTTGGTATTTGAATGCAAGAAGACGTTCGCGGGCGTGATGTCTCGATGCACCACTCCCAAGTCGTGGCAGAACTGCACTGCAGCAGCAAGGCGTTCGAACACATGCCATACGAACGCTTCGGGTAGATGCCTGCTTTGGCTAGCGTGTGAATCCACGAGTTGTGCCAGCGTCCCTCTGTCGCACAGTTCCGTTACTATCCAGGGTATGTCGTGGGGATGTTTACATCCATCGTCGAAGTCTAATAAACGCACGATATCTGCATCGCTGTTGTTTGGTCTGTTCAAGTTGTGCAGAACGCAGATCTCCCGCATCGCATGACCCGGACAGGACATGTCCGGAGGAAGCATCTTCAAGACACACCACTTCCCTGTTGAGATTTCCTGAACGAGTTTGATGCCTCGGTTGGAGCAGCCATCGGAGGTATGGATGTCGTAGTCTGAAAGCGAGGAGATGATGGTCCAACGTTGGTTCAAAACGGCACCTAGTTCGAATTTGAGGCCCGCACGCCGCCTGATGCAGATTTCTTCGAGCATGTAGAGCGTGGTGTGATTTGTATGGCGGTGCGAATGCGTTAGATGTGGTCCAACTTGTGTCTGTGAATAATTCAACGGGTTGAAGAAACTGCGTTAGTGAATAGTATCTGAGCTGTTATGTAGATAGAAAATAAAGTGAGCATGAACTGTTGTCTCCAACCTGGGCCAATGGGTGACGTGGAGAGGTGTTCGTTCATGAGGTAAAGTTGCACTACTTACCGTTTGACAGGGGAGTATGTTGGTGTTCCAACATCGTTTCGTTGTTAGTAAAACTCCCGGAGATTTTTGACGCACATTTAGAGTTGGAACCTAAGTCGTTTGACCTTCAAATCTCCACAGATTATATAAGATTTCCCAAGTTGTGAAAAGGCAGTTTATTCAAGATGTGATGTTGCGAGTGGAGAACTAAGATACGCTCGAGGCGAGGCTAGCCTCGCAAACGCGCAAACATTCCCAACACCGAGTCCAAAACTAAACCCGAGACCGGTGCTGACACGCATATGCAGCCCTATGTTTTCAAAGCTTCCGGTGCGCGAAACGACGACCTTAATGTAGAGCACAAAGATCGTTAGTAGGATAGTCGGCTGAGAGGTTGACAAAGACGACATCTCCTGCTATCCAAAAACAGCCGCGTGCCTCAAGTGTCGCCGGGAAAGATTCGCGCGATAGATTTCTTTCTATTATCAAGATTGAATCGAAGTGCTACTACTGTCGACAACAGAAACCGCGATATTGGCGATGGGACCGATGGTCCAGCACAATATACTACAGAGCCGGCTCCCTAGGTTACCCAGCCCAACAGACTCCTGAATAGCACTATATGGGGCGGGTTTCCTCTCCATCGCTCCGCGAAATTATCTCGCTGGCTATTCCTCCCAGGGATGCTGGCAAAATAAATCGACTACTTTGACCCTATAGCCACTTACCAGCTGCACTGCTTTCCCTTCACTCACACTACATAGGCACAAGAATGGTCCCTTGTACACGTTCTCTATGCGCCATCTACCATCGCCCCAGCCGGTGATACACCATTGCTGAGTGTATTCACGTGTAGCCTTCTTCAGAGTAGGGGATTTTTAGCCCGACCATCAGGGTCTACATGGTGATTGGGGCTAAGGAATATAATACACAGAAGGTACGTTTCGTCTCCCATAGAGCGGATCTGCCAATGCTGAACGCTGACCTGAGAAGTTTCTGCCTTGACGGCGTCAAAAGCCACCTCGGCCACAACCTGCACGCACGTTGGGGCCACGCTCATGCTAAGTAAACTTGAGTTTATCTGTCCGTTGCTATAACACCTACGCGTACATAACGGGTGAACCTTGTAGTTTTCTGATGGTTGCCACGAACCACAAAGCATCAGACAAAAACGTTAACGAAACCTTGTATTATACAAGAACTCTATCCAATACCTTTGTATTAACTACTTCTATTTAAAAAAAAATCTATAACATACCCCCTTCGAAACGAACACCCAGCTTCCAGAGCCAGCCTCACCCCACCTCTACCTCTACACCAACGCAGTCGTATTCAGCGGCCCCCACCGATCCGCAAAAGGATCGTAACTCGCATTCGTCCACCTCGTATACTCACTGATATCCGCCACCCACCGACTAACCTCTTCGCCATAAACGCTGCTCACAAAAGCATAGCTCGTATCCACGGCCGCACTCACGCCGCTGCCCGTCCACACATTGCCGTCCTGGACCCAGCGCGCGTGCGGGACGTAGGAGACGTTTGTGCCGAAAGACGTCGCCCAGGCCCAGGCCTTCTTGTTGGTGGTGGCCCTGCGGCCGTCGAGGACGCCGGCGCGCGCGAGGATCGTGCTGCCTGTGCACACGGAGATGAGGTGCTGCAGCGAGGGGTAGACGGTGCGGACGAAGTCGATTTCGTGGGAGACGTCTTTGCGGGTGCCGCCGCCGCCGGGGACGATGAGGACGTCGAGGGGGCCGGGGATGTTGGGCGTCGTCGTGTGGCACGTGCTGTTTGGCGCGCTCGCCGAGGAGGTGGTGAAGTTGTTGGCGGCGGCGGCGAGGTACTCGGCGATGGTGATGGTGGGGGGGAGGTCCATGCCGAAGTCGAGCCCGGGCATTGGGGGGTTGGTGGTTGAGGGTGTGGAGTTGACGCTGATGATGGAGAGGTGCATGGGGCCCGTGAGGTTTTGGAAGGTCATGGCGAGGCCTTGGAAGACGTCCAGTGGGCCGAACATGTCGATGGGTGTGACCGAGGGGGTGAGGAGGATGCCGTAGTGCGTGGGTACTGCGGAGGTGTTGGCGAGCACGGGTTTTTCCTGCGCGAGAGCCGTCATGGGCAGCGCTGCCAGCAGCGTGGTGGAGAATGGTCGGCGCATGATGGCGGCGTGGGTGTTGTCGATTGATGCGCGAAAGAAAGCGAGGCTGACAGTGGATGTCTCATACCCTCAACCCTCCAGTCCATCTTTATACAACCACAAGACGACAATGCCCAGTCCGACTCCAAGCACAACGTCTGCCACATCCAACCTAGCGCCTGCGCATGTTTACAAACCGCGCGAAGTTGCGCGAACGCCCTCTCTCTGTCGTGAGATCGATTGGTGGATGGGCATCGCGATAGATTACAGGAGGGAGTGAAGGCAAGGAGCCGAAGTTAGAGCCTACCTGTCCACATAGCTGAGCCTGTTTGCGAGGAACACTCGTGCGAAAGCGGCGCGCGGGAGCGGTCGGAGTTTGTATGCTGTGTTTGACGACCGAGGGAGGCGGTGAATGTCGGAGGCCCCGGCGGGGAATGGGTGGGGAGGCGTTTCGAAACGGGGGAGCCGGTAGGGCCAGCCTGGCTGGTGGGGAAGCGCCTCCAGTCAGCCTTGCGCCGCTGGACTGAGAACTGCGCTCCCCATGCTCACATCTACGCATGCATGCACCTTGGCCCCCGGTAATCACAGAGCAGGGTCGTTGTTTCACATATCCGCATTAAATTCAAGTACATACTGTCTGCTATTTTACAAATCCATTAAGTTTTCGAGCCCTCCGTTCGCGTAGTCGCTGTAAGTCGTCTCTCATGTTTTCACACTGTCCGTCTGTTCGTCGTTTACACCAAAACACCCTCATCACGCTCATGCTGCGGCGCCGTATGCGCGCCCTGCTCGGCCTTGGACCAGCTCCTGCCACCGGGACCGACATGCAGGCGATCCGTCTCGACAAGACCATCGTGTCCAAGGTGATCGGGGGTCCACTTTGAGCTCGTGATGGGGTTGACATGCAACATGTACATGGTGTCAATCTCTTCGAGGGAACGGCCCTTTGTCTCGATCATGAAGAAGTAGACGATGACGGCGAGGACGGCGCAAGAAACTCCGAACACCAGACCGTAGAAGTAGTCGATCTTGTCGGTGATCATGGTGCTGAAGAACGAGATGAGGAAGTTGAAGAGCCAGTTCGAGGCCGTGGCGAGACCCATGCAGGTAGCGCGGTAACGGGCCGGGTACAGTTCACCGACGATGGCCCAGACAAGCGGTCCCCAGGTGGTTGCGAAGGCGGCAATGAACAAGCAGGTAAAGACAATCATAATGTTGCCTGCCTGCGGGGTGCTCGTCGGGTTGAGGTGATCCAGCTGGTAGTGTCCGACGAAAGCGTAGATGAACAGGCAAACGAACATCCAGAGAGCACCGCCGATCATGGCCTTCCTCCTGCCCACGTTCTCAACGATCCAGAGGCCGAAAATCGTCGCGGCGACGTTCACGGTACCCAGAATGATGGATGTGACATCTAGCACACATTAGCATGTCTCGCGCAAGGATTGGATAGGGGAAGGACATACAGCTGTTCTGAAGACCTGTTGCAGAGAAGATGGTCGTGCCGTAGTAGAAGAAGTAGTTGGCACCAGTCAACTGCTGGCCGGCCTGCAGAACCATACCGAGGAGCGTGCGGTAAAGCATACGAGGACCAGTGAAAATCTCGTGCCACGGGTGGTCGCCGCCAGCCGACTCAGCCTCAAGCTTGTCCTGAATTTCCTTGATCTCAGAATCGATGAAAGCGGAGTGCTCCGCTACACCGTTGAGGCGGGCCATGTTGCGACGCGCTTCTTCGACGCGGCCCTTGCGGTATGCGAAACGCGGGGACTCGGGGAGGAGCAGGATGCCAGATCCGAGGAGGATAGCCCACAGCGCTGACAAGCCGTTGGGAATTCGCCACTGGGCGCTGTTCTGGTAGCCATCTGAGGTTCCGTAGTTGACCATATATGCAGTCCAGATACCCAAGGTGATGAGCAACTGGTAAGACGCGACTGTGGCGCCACGAATGCGCTTGGGGATCGACTCCGACTGGTACATGGGCACGACGGTGGACAGAGCTCCGATACCGAGACCGGCAGTGAAACGGCCCATGGCGAATTGTACCCAGACGCGTTTGCTCGTGATTTCGATGATCACGCCGACGATGTACCAGAAAGCAGAGCCAGAGATGGTCAAGCGGCGACCATAAGTATCGGCGAGAGGAGCGGAGCCCAAGCATCCAAGAAGAGTACCAATGCTGGTGCAGCGTTAGTGATAGTTTTTCGAATGAGAGGTTGTGGCCACCTACCAAAGCAGGCCGACGATGGTTCCTTGTCGCACGGCTGAGAACTTGCCGTCCTCGCCGAATCTGTCGATGAAATCGGACATGGCCATGAAGCCAGAGATCTGACCGGACTCGTATCCGAACATGAAACCACCAATACTGGCGATGGCTCCCAGAACCACTGCGACGACTGGAACCCGTCCTTTGGGTTCCTCCACTTCAGGGTACGAGCCTTGCCTAGGCGGCGTATGCGCGGGAGTCGTCATGTTGGAAGTGTCCTTTTCTGACGCCTTCCCGGAGGACTTTTTGTTGAATAACATGATGAAAATGTTATGAGTGTATCAGGCGATTAAATTTGGGTAATGAGTAAAGAAGCTGTGTAGGTAGGTAGAGGGGATTGAATCACCACTTCATGGGGAACAAAGAAGAAGCATGGGGACTGGAGAAGAAATAGTTGGGGTGCTGTTGACCAAACGGCGCTACCCATTTCCCATGGCACGAGAGCATGGGTCGACCCGTGGCGGAACCATGATATCGGCCGATGAACAGTGGAACTTGCCTTCCAGGCTGCGTGACCGCTAGTAACTTCATCACGAGAGTAAATGGCTCGTTCGAGCTCGAGCCCTGCATCTGGGCGACCATAGGAAGAGTGGAGTTCGCGAGCCAACATGTGACAGATGGCGAGCATGCTACGGGGTCTCATTCAACGCGGGGAAAGCTGGTCCTATCTCTCAGACTCATATCCATTGTCCCATGGGGTTCCAGGTCATGGTCTGACAGTGGAGTTCTTCTCCATTGTCGTTATCTTCGTAGCATGCAAAAAAAAACACAGCCCGCAGCAGCCGAAGTTGACCGATATCGCGCTCGGACAGAGGTCGGAGGTAGGCGGTCGGAAGATGTGCCTTGAGGCTCTGCGGGACGTTCCTCGGCGCTCCCGTTTCTTTCCGGACCCTTGTCCATTTGCGATCAAGAATTTTTGTCTCGTCTTCCAAAAGAGGGGCCGAGTGGGTCGAGGAGGAAACTTCTCAGAAGCTTTAAAGTGGGACGTTTTTGTTGGCGCCGTAGCCCGCGTCTCGCTACCAGGGCTCGGAAAAGCAGCCGGAGACGTTGAGTGTGATGAACTAGGGATGTGGCTTCACGGTACAGGCTGGAACATGTCTTGATGGCCAAACGGAGCGAGTGGGACGTCATCCAGAAGGTGCGCTGTATCGGAGCTTACTCAAAGCGTTATCACGCCTTTCGGTGTGGTGGTGTGAGAAGGGCGATCGGTGCTTGGCCAGAACAGGCTAGCGGGTGTCCAAGCACGTAGAAGCAGGCCGACCGACGTGGATCCCGGGATTTCCAGGCTTTCCGGGCCAGGGCGATAACTACTCGCTCATGGCCTTCGTCATCGTCACCGTGCTTACAAGGCGGCGTGATGGTCCTGAAACGGTGCTAGTGGATGCGTCATCTCGCAATTCTCTGCAAACATCGTGAGCGCGAGATCGAAAACAGCGTTGTCGCCTCTTCCCTTTCCGGACGCTTTCCACTCGTCCCGATGCTACCTCGTGAAGTCACGTATCCTATGGAACACACAGTCGGGCGAACTGCCCTTCAACCGAGATGGCCAAAGAGTAATGACCTGTTCAACCGCTTCACCATCGTGCCTGGCGCCTGGCGCCCCCTGCACTGACCACCATGTGGGCCTGCTTGCCTGGCGCCATAACCTTACCCGCAGAGCCGCACTATCACCGAGTCCGGGTATAAGCCACTGCACATTGTTCCATGCAGGTGATCGATAGTGCCTCCAAGCAAGCCGTACTCTCTTCTCACCTCGAGACCACGATTCCACCTCCATCACACATGTCTCACTCCACGTTCCGACAGTCGAGAACACGAATCGAACCCTACATTATCATCTATAATCGCTCATTAGACTATGGAGGTCGCTCGGAGGCTCCACTTGGAAGTTTCTTAGAGAGGCTATTTCCGTCCGAGAGAAGGGCCGACCGTAGGCTCGCAGCGAATTTGTTTCTCTATCCACCGACACCACATGTTCTGGATGAGCTACCAGTCCTTCATAACCTTGCTCGCGAGTTTGTGCAAAGTTCGCTTCTGATGAGACAGCGGTGTGAGCGTTAGATGGCCGGGAAAGGCCGGTGGAGTCTTTGCCTCTAGCTGGTTCTTTTCGAACAACCCCGCCGCCCTTGAGACATCTGAGGACGGGGCGAAGGTTTGGCAGTGAGGCTGGATGGTTGTCAGTCTACGCGGGTCCGGCCCTGTCTCTTGTCACTTACTGGAGAAGTGGGCTAGATTAATCTCGACAATAGCTGCGATGGCCTGAGGAGTGTTGATCCACCAAAGCTCCTGCGAACTGGTGTTGAGCTGAGTCGCTAGAATCAGTTGTATCAGCGATGCCATGCACACCCTGTACCTGTCAGCGAGGTGCGGATAGTTATTGCTCCGCTGCATGCTAACAGAATACCCGAGCTGAACATTGCCGCAATCGCAATCTTCTCTTCTTTAGCCCTCTTTAACCTTCGAATCTCGTACCAAGGTAGTACTACCATGCAGATTTCGAGGGCGAGATGAACTGCCTGTGGGTTGGGCTGATTAGCAAATGAAGCCACTCACGGTGTGAGGTTCCAGTCACTCACTATGGAGAAGTCAGCATCTTGATCGCTAGAGCCCATAGTGCTTGGCGTTCACCCGTAGAGCTATAGAAAAACTGGGCCATGTCGACACTGCAGTGACCCGACCCTTGTCGGTCCCAGAAGTGCGGGACTGGGTTGCATATTGCCAAAATAACGACGAACTAACGACTATCAGTCGCGGGGACCCAGATGCGTGACAGATTCATGAGGCTTACCCGTGCGAACATCCACCACACAACACAACCGACCAATAGCAGGATCCAGTATTGAGTCGTGGACTTTCCGAACAAACGCCAATACAACGCTAGTGCTGTCGTCTTTGACAATCCCATTGCGGCGGTATACAGCCACATGTCAGGGTATAACAAGATGAAGTAGTCGTGAGTCATGCGGTCGTAGTCGATACCGCCGTCGCGATTGTGCTGCGCTATATCTTCGCAGTGAAGACCGAGGCCAAACTCGAGCTCTACTTCTGTCAGAAACGGAGCGACTCGGGCTGTGGAGCAATATACTGATCAAATACAGAACGTTGTAAGCGGTAACAAAGAACTGTCGACGTAAGTACGACGCCATCATCTTTCGGAACGCTTTGAGCCCTACAAATGCAACCGCGGAGACCCAGTCCCCGGAAATAAATGGAACACCATTCCACCTCCTGGCAAAGAATCTCAGAATAAAGGCTATAAGAGCTGCAGAATAGGTGATCGATATCGCAGCTCCGACGTTGGGTTGTAAGTTCTCCATGTTACGGAAGTATTTTGAGCGCCAGGAAACAGGAAACGTAAAACATGGGCGAGGGTGCACTTTCAATAGTACAAAGATCCAAGTTGTTGGCATTCAGCGCGCTGGTTCTTACGCGTACGCGACTGAGAATCGTGAAGAGCCCAACTCCAGGATTCACAGTCCTTCTGCACAAAGTCCAGATGACCAGAGCAGCGTGGTGTGAATATTGCGGAAGTCACAAGCACTACCGTGAATGACCACAACTTCACGCGCAGGCACCGGCCACCGTTCTGAGCTGTCCCTCGGTATCTTGTAGCTTTTGTGTTTCGATTTGTCGCCACAGGGTGAAAGATGGTGCCATGCGGAACCTTGCCTGCGCGCATACCAAATATTAGAATTTGGACGTGAACAGATAACAAAGTTCTCCTTGAGCTGTGCTCCAACTCCTTTAAAAACCGCTTTCTGGAATGCGGCGTCTTCCAGTGTAGGGAATCTTTGGTCGAAGTTGCAGCTTATGCACTTACGAACCGCGCCCGCATACTTTTCTCCAGCATGGTCGTAGAGTTCATCCACCAGTCTGTTGGCGATGATGTTTTCTGTCATCAAATCTATCCGAGCACCTCCGGTTTCTAAGAGTCCATCTTCAGGCCTGTGCATTTCAGATAATCGTTTGTCCTCGTTTGTCCAACTGAGGCCGAGCCATGGTGTCTCATGTAATTGTAGAACACTGGACGCCAGCGTGACAGCTGTTTGGGCGCGGTACCGAGGGAAGAAACCGGTATCTGCACTCACGCTGCGGAGATCTCGAATCGACCAGTTTGCAGTATCTTGTGGTGGACGTTTTGCCGGGTAAATGAGCATGCTGTGCTTCTCCTTAGGGTTACTGTTTGTGAGGAGGGGCAAACAGATCTCCCTCTGAGTCGGGTGCAACGTGCTGATGGTTTCACACAGACTTTAGATAGGCTGCATATCGTGAGTTGGCCCCAAAACTGCCTGGATGGCTGTTTTGGCCTGTTTTGCGAAGCGGACCCCTCTGGAGCCATCCGCACATGTTTTGAGTTTTTCAGGTGAGGGTTGATCGTGAAGTGTAACCTGTACATCGGCTTCTTCCCAATTCCACGGCTTTTGGGAAGTCGGAGATGGGTTGTTGTTCATTAGTGCATGGTGGTCATAGCGAAAAATGACGTGGAAGGGTGTACAGGCTCATCCTCGTCACTATCTTCGTCCAACATTTGGTCCATACGATGCTCCAGGCGCAGATGGACTCCATGGTTGGCATGGCATGGACACTTCCAACCAGACTCTATCGCGAAATGGAACCCTTGGGCGTGTTCATTGATTTGGTCGAACTCAGGCATCGGAGACTTTTCTATGGTCTGGCCTTCCAAGGATATACTTTGGTCTATCATGATCCTGAGGGAGCTTACGGCGCGACGTAGGCATTTCATCAGCTCGTCATAATCTGATTTTTTTCAAGCTGAAGTCAAGTCGTTTGTAGTATTCCCTGAACTTCGCGTCGTCGTTGAATTGTGCTATTCCAGATGGATGTAGCTTTAATCGTAGCTTGACATCTTCGATGATTCCTCGTACTTCATCAATTGCTGCAAATACCGAGTCATAGCCTGTACCCAGACGTTTTCGCAGCTTGTAGTCGAACTGGCGATGCTGCCAGCGGTGTCCGCCGGGATCCGCCAGGAATTCGGACATGTCCTTCTGTTTTACTATTCCTACTTATACATTTCTGGAGAAATTTTCAGTACGACGCATTGGAAATACTCACGAGCAACTTATGCAAAGAGTTCTTGCAGATTGTGTTTTCAATTTGAAGCTCAGTGAGAAGGCTTTGAAACTGTTCCCGGTATCTGAAACATCGCCTGATTGTCGCTTTAGGTCTCAGTTACGACAGGTTTTAGATCTGGTCACTTACTTCGAGGCTGCAATCCCCTTCGCGTAAAACTCCATCGACGCAAGAACCAACGGTATCGCGCCCAGAACGAGGCCTGCAACTTCTATTCCTGACATACTGAGCGATGCGAAGACTCTGACACGATGGGCTACCCTGGGGTACGCTAAACGAGACGAGGAGGGTGACAATGATGCTGAAGAGACGATGCAAGCAAGAGAAGATGATAGACGTGGCAGGCGCCTTGAATTCGCAGTGTGTAGTACAACGTGCGGGGTTGTGGAACCTTACGATAACCTGTCAGGCAGGTACGGCCACAATCGCGTCATGCGCATCACATCACTTATCTCACTGTCTTCACGCACTATTGCTCCTTCTCATTCTCCCCAGCGCGCCCTTCTTTCCCAATGGCCACGCCCTCCGCCATCTATATGCGTGTGCACGGTCTTGGCGGCGATTTCGTCAGCCTCACAGAGACGCTAGGCCAATCGTCGCAGTATGCGGCTCAAATCGCCCCAGAGCGCATCGTATGCGAACTCGGTCGTTTCAAAATCTGAGCCGGAAACATTGCCGCTCACCGCAAAGGCCGACAGTCGTTGGAATACCGTCTACGGAACGCGGCTCACTTACAAGACGCAACTAACAGCCTGCTAACCGGTTTAGAGCGGACGCTCAGACGTGGTAATCACTCTCTCATGCTTAAACCCGATGTGAGCTTATAGTCGAAGCCTTATCTATAGTTAGAGGCGAAGAAGCACCGTGGGAAGCGCTTCAAGACAGCGATCATGACTCGGATTCAGCCAGCAACGCGTCTAGCGATACTGGGGAGGACACCGAACTCAAACAGCTTATTGCAAGCATAAAATCATCGGTCACTTGCCTATTCCGGCCTTCTATGACAATAAGAAATCCCGTGTCGGATGATCGTCTACAAAGAACAATCACTGTCGACAAATCTTACTACGAAGAACACGACATACTGCACACCAGAGCCAAGTACCCTGATTGTGCCGACTACCTGACCGAACGGCTTGGTCGAGCGATTTCCGCGCGGCGACAGTACCTCAGTTATCGAGAGCTTCATCATCAGAAACTAGCGAAAGACGTCGACCTAATCGGGCTGGAACACACTCGCACTGAATGCACAAGCAATAGTACTGAAGCGACGCCCCCTACCTATAGCTCGGACAGAAAGCTTTAATGTCCTTGAAGAGGACGACATCTTATCCCAGACATCATACGCTACACCTGTAAATGCAGCCATTCGCGTTCCGCCACTACCTAAGGTAGCTCGTGAACAACAGTATTTTGAATGTCCACTGTGTTTCATGATCGTATCGATACCAAACACAGCGGCTTGGAAGTGGGTCCAGATTTTCTCCAGCCAAATATCTGTTTTCGAGCTGACGATATAGGCAACATGTGTACCGGGATCTCCAACCCTATTCATGTACCTTTGAGCAATGTCCCATCGCAGATCATCTCTACGAGTCCCGCAACGCTTGGTATCGGCATGAACTTGAGAGTGTATACCAGGCTGCGATGTCTTGCTAGAGCATGAGACGGATTTCGACGCCCACCTTGTGAAGCAGCATCCTGAACTAACTTCACCACCTATGCTTACTGCTCAACGTGGCTAACGCGCGGGTTGACGCGTGTCACATAAGATTAACGTGTTGAGTTCGCCTTGCTAGACTCATCGCCGTGCTCTACCTTCGGGCCGGCCGCTTTTCAGTCACGTGGTAGCTAAGCCAATTGAAGTTTACTCCTTCTCTTAACCTAGCTCTCTAATTGGCTCTCAAGCCGTTCCTTTGACACGTGACTGAAATACGGCCGGCCGAAGGTGGCCTACGATCCATTTGCATCGCGACGCTGCTTGCAGACACAACCACGGCTGCACACGGTCATCAGGACAGTCGCCAAGCGATCCAACCATCCTGCGTAAATTACGCACGTATAATTACGCATGTACGAGTTTAGACTCAGTTGATAGGTATACTGCCATCGTACGTGTCACGACAGGCGCCGCACTCAACACAGCCATCTGTGCGGCTTGATCTACACTATTAACCACCTTGAGTCTCCGCGATGTTGGTGCAGCCCTTCAGCAACGCCAGCTCGAGTCGGCACGTTATAGTTTCCATAAGCTGCCGTGGAGCTTTCTTGCCTTACTGGACAGAGCTGCTTAGCAAATAGACAACTTGCTGCTAATACTCCTATACGGTGTACACCCCAACGCTGAACTCATCGTTTCGAGCGCGTACACTGCTGCTTTGCATCGCATATTCCAACTGTGGACCCGACCTACGATGATAGGAACACCAAAATGAGCCTCCTAATACGACAAATATGGGCATTGGTTCGCAAGAACCTGCTGTTGATTTGTTTTCGACGGCCAATTGCGACGTTCATCCGCGCTATAGCGATCCCTCTTGTGGTGGTTCTGGTTGTGTCCCACACGAAAGATTTCTTCGCATCACCACTCAAAAATGGAATTTCATCACCGCACAATGTAAGTAGCTATGTACCAGTGGAGTGCTAAGCTTTCACTAACTGTGCTTAGACACGCTCGCTCCAGGAAGGCTTGGCAGCGAGCAATGGTCGTGACATTGTGGGTTTCGTGAGCAATGGGATGCAAGGCGAAGTCTCCCAGGTGATTGATGCACTGTCGAAAACCATCAAAGATGCCGGGAAAAGTCCGAAACAGTTCAACAGCACACAGGAGCTCTCACAAACCTGTGTCACCAACGAAGTCGTTGATGATAGTCCGAAGTGTTTTGCGGCTGTCGTATTTCTCTTTTCACCTAAAGAAGGAACTGATCTGAGTTCGAAAGGAACCTGGAACTACACCATTCGCGTAGACCCCCCCGGAGGGTTTGCTGATGTTACACAAGATCGGAACAACGCTGAGATTTACACCGTTCCCCTCCAACGCGCTGTAAACGCGGAAATCGTTTCACGCTGGAAATCCGGCCAGCCTTTCCTAAGACATTGCAAGGCATCCTTGTGGGCTTCACCACCTTTACCGGGCTCGCATTGACCTCGTTCTCCAGCAAATCCCAACTTAGCGGCTCCATCATGGTAGTTATTGCTTTAGTCTTCGCCGTGCTTCCTCAGACGCTCTACGAGCAGACGAGCGTTGTCTGTGGTGTTCTAAGCTTCATATTTCCCTTGGCGACATACACCTACTTCATCACGGGCCCAGCGGTGTTCGAAGCATACGATTTTAAGATGCGGATGTGGAGCCAACCTCCAGACGACACGGAGGACCCCCACCATTGGCGCTTGAATAATGTCATCCACTGGGTCTTCCTGGCCATACAAATCGCAGTGTACCCGATTCCGGCATTTCTCGTCGAACAAGCGCGCTTCTCCACAGCATCGCCATACAGCACCTTCGTACAACCGCCACACGAGCACGCTCCAACCGTTACGTTGACTTCGTTCTCCAAAACGTACAAAGCAGGGCCCATGGGAGGAATCTTCAAGCGTCGCAGGGACGTGCACGCCGTTACCGACATGAGCCGCAGTGCATATCGCCGGCAGATACTTTGCTTGCTTGGGCCCAATGGCAGCGCGAAAAGTACAACTATGAACTGCATTGCGGGGCTGCACAAAGTAACTTCTGGAACCGTCGCCATCGACCCCAGCCGAGGCTTGGGCTACGCTCCCCAGAACAATGTTATCTGGCCAGACCTCACAGTCGAAGAGCATATCGCATCTCGTCGCGGGGTCTGCGCCGCGGACTACGGATGCCGAGCTGCAGCGGATTAAGGCGTGGATTGCGGCGACGTTTGCGAATGCGATGATCAGCCGCGAAACGCAGGGCGGGCAGGTGCGGTTCGAGGTCCCTGCCGAGGGGCCGAGTTTAGGCGGGTTGATTGCGCTGCTGGAGCGGGACAAGGACGCGCTGGGAGTCGAGTTTTACACGGTGGGCAAGGCGACGTTGGATGAGGTGTTTGAGAAGATTGTGAAGCGGTATGGGGAGTATGCTGAGAAGTGAGCTGGGGGGTTGGTTTGATTCGAGGGCGTTCAAGGTGTTGAAGATACCATGGGAGATACTCGACCGAAGGGGAACGTACACTTGGCCCCCTCCCGGAGGTTTACATCCAGGATAGCACCAGCGTGTGATCAACACACATGCACGCAACAAACAAGACAACACAAAACAGTTTCCTTCTCGCATGTTTTGTGCCAATCACCCCACTGCACCCCCCTAGCACTACACCAGAGTATGCCCAGAACAACACACAGCGTCGCTATATGTACAATCGAATTGAATCGACCGAAGAATAATTAACCTGCTCCCCTCACCCTTCCCCCCTGCTTCCACGTCAAGTCACGTCAAAACCGCACCAAACGTGGACTGGACCACCCACGCAAAGTCTACTCCTGAATCTCACCACTATCACCAAGAAACCTATCCCCTCCCCAACTAGTTGGTTGACACACCAAGTCAGCACATCACAGCACAGCCCAGGTCACCCGCACAACTAATACGGCGCCCTCCCCACGCTACTCCCATCTTCCCCGTCCTCCCCACCAACATCAATACTATCCAAGAAGCCCGAGAAATCCGGCTTCTTCGCCTTACTCGCGCCAAACCCATTGGCGCCTCTCCCCCTCGACGCACTCCGCTCTTTCATACTCTTCCCCGCATTCGTCCTCACACTCCGACTCTTCCTCACATCCACGCCGCCATTCGCATTTGCGCCCGGCGCATTCTTCGGTCTGTCCGTCGCGGGGCTGAGACTCTTGTCGCGCAGGGAGTCCGGGATGGGCGGCACGGGCGGCACGGCGTCTCTCGAGTACGCGCGTGCGCGCGCGGTGTGGGCGTTGGTGGGGGAGGGCGGCGTGGCGGGCGCTCCCGAGGTGGAAGGGGGGCGGGATGCTGTGGTCGGGGTGGAGGGGGACTGGGCGGGCTGCTGGGCGGCGCTGTGGTCTACGGTGACGAAGGAGGCGTCTGAGAGGCTGTGGACGCTAACCAGGGACTCGGACGCGGAGGAATCGACCGAAGAGGTGTGGTTGCGGTGGCTTGGGGCGCGCGTTGAGTAGGAGGTTCGTGGGGCGGAGCCGGAGAGCACTCGCTTGAGGTCGTCTACGCGCACAGTGGAGCGGACGGAGGAGTTGTTGTCGGCGGTTCGAGCGGGACTGTGGTGCCGATGGGGAGAGGCTACGCGCCCGACAAGGCCGTATGCCAGGGAAGGAGGCCGGCTTTGAGCTCGTCGAGGAGAAGGTACAGGCGAGTTTGTAGCGCTGTCGAAGTTGCCGTTAGGGATACTGACGCCAAGGTAGTTGCTCTTCTGTCCCGAAGCCGCTGTTCGTGAGCCTGTCATGGAAGCCGACGAAGGGTCCTTTGTATTCGTCGCGAGACAAGCCTCCCTAGTCCAGTCGGCAAGCAGATCTTCCTTGACTTTGTACGAGAGCATCAGCGGAGGTGCGAGGGTCGCAGGCGCAGTCATCGCTATCGCCATGGAGCGGCCCGCTCCCGACAATGAGCGGGGGCGACCGGGCGAGGAGGGCGGACTGGACGGTGGAGAGCGCAGAGAATCGGCGTAACTATCTGCAATCTTGTCGACAAGTGCATCGCGATTGTCAAATGGTTTGAGAGCTTCGGTTTGGACGAGGTCAGCTGGCAACTGGACCGGCTCTGAGTGCGGAGTCTCGATCCGGTCTACAGGCACTGGTGGGACGTGAATGCTCTTGACCCACAAGCTCTTCTCGTTTCGCCTGGAAATCTCGGCGTGTATGATCCTGCCGATCGTTGAGGTCTCAAAGTCCATTGCGATGCTGAGAGCCCACAGATAGCCATGAACCAGACTGCCTAACCGTACTTTTGCGCCAGGATTTTCGACAGTCGATATGTCCTCTTGTAGCCGCAGAATCATGGGCAAACCCGACCGAATGGCGTTGACCCCGAGTTTGTTCACCAAGGTGGTAAGTAGCAGGTGAAGCAACAAAAAGTCCGGTTCTGAATCGACAAACTGTAGGGCGTGTTCGTAGACAGCAAGGTGTAACAGTGCTAGGAATGTGTTCTTTCCTCTTCGGGGAGACTTTTCTCGCTGTGACGCGTTGGATACAGCTCGCCTCGCAAGTACGTTTTTGTCATTCTCTTTCTCTTTCTTGCGATAATCATCCACGAACGTCAAGTCCTCCTTCTTCTTCTCAAGCGTCAACCAAGTAACCAGGGCGTCAACGTAGCTTTTGCGAACTTGGCCGCTGGGATCGCGTAACAGCCATTGCGTGCCCTCCCAGGCTCTGACGCTTACCGAGGCCCGCGGTACAGACGCTGATGATCCATCTGGTCTCTGGGTGTTTGCGGTTTTGATGATGTTCTTCACAGTCTCCAGTGCTGTCAGCCGAGCCGTCTCGAAAGAGAAGAATCGATCTACGTGCGGCGGCCGCTCTTTGAGAGAATCTGCGATCGACTTGACAGCTCCGGAAGGATCCTCTATCGCGTCTGCGGTGGTGGATGCGCCTGCGATACTCAATGGCTTGAGCCGAGTTAATATCGCCGAGACCATTTCGGAGATCTGATCCGTGTAGTACACATGGACCGCCAGACTAGCCATGCACTGTTTGACAATGTTGAGCAGCTGCAATCGGAATTGCGAAGGCTCCTTGACGACTTCCAAGACCACACCGCCTAAGTTGCCAGAAGCCCTGGGTGTTGGGTCCTTGTCCAATACAGAGGTTTTTTGTTGGTGGTGCGGCATTACCGAGGTCCCAGGTCCGCCGAGTTGCAAAAGTAGTAGGGTATGAGAAATTAGGCCAATTAATACGTCGTTCACGCTGAGTCCAATGAAATTAATAGTCGAGCTAAGGAGGTGGTTGATTACGGTTGCGAGGACAAATTGTCGTTCGAGGTCGTCTTCCAGAATGGGGCTGCGTACGAGAGCTTCGACGGTGCAGACCAAGATGGCATATCTGTCCTGGACCGGCGCCCACGAGCAGATCATGGACAAGAGAGTTGTCGCCCAGTTTGCGATCCCATTCTCTTCCACGTGCTCCTGCGAGTTTAAGTGGCTTCCGATGAATTTGAGAACAGCGGAGGTGGCAAGGCGCAGTTGTCCCTGGTTGACGCCCAAAAAGATGTGTCGCAGCGCTTCCAACGCAATCATGCCAGCCTCCTCTTCGGCAATCTGGTCTGCCTCCTCGGTGGTCCCCGAAGCAGCGATCGGATCGGCTTCTTCTCCCTCTGTCCGCACGGTAGATATGCTCTGCCGCCGCCGTAGCTGCTCCACCTTCTCGTGCTCCTCCTTTTCATTTTCGCGGCTCTCGAGGCGGCGCAGGTACTCTCCGGTCTCGGAGTATATGTTCAACAGAATGACGGGTATGATGACGGCGAGTTGGCGGCCAGTCTCGGATCCGAGCGATTCCGAAGCGGCGACTGCCTTGAGCGCCTGCAGCCCGGACTTGCGAAAGCGAATGGCGACGGGCCAGCTGACGGGTGTTTTGCCGGGGTTGGACGTCTCCTTGGATGCGAAGTCGGCGTACAGCTGCACAATCTCCTCGTACTGCCTGATGTAGTCCTGGTCGGCGGTCAGGCTGGCGGGGTCCTGGTGGGCGCAGAGGGCCTCGAAGGTGGGCACCGACCCCTCGACCATGGCGACATCATTGGACTGGAGGATGGTGCGTAGCGTGCGCAGGACTGCGCCGGCGTAGAGGGGCAGGTCGCGGGGGCACTTCTCGATGAGGGCCTTGAGGATCTGCAGGGTGACGTGCACATTCCTGGCGGTGTCAGTAGGCTCCCGGGCGGGCGGCGCAATTGGGCCGGGATGAAGGAGAAGAATGCAATTTACCCCGTGCGGACCTTCCAGACGTCGGCGGTGGTGCGCTTGTCGAGAAAGTCGGTGACCTTCTGCAGCTTGCTCCGTCGCGTGCTCGCATAGTACAGCAGGTAGCTTAGCTCGGACGAATTGGCCTTGACGTCGACATTGTTCTTGGTGGCCGTGGGGTAGCACTTGCGCACCAGCACCTGATGCTTTGGGCGGCACGCCTGGCGCGCGGCGTTCATCGGTCGTGTCGGGGTGCGTGAGGATGGCCGCGGGCTGGGACGGCGGGCGGTGTCGAGGAGCAGCTGGTGTTGCTGTCGCAAGCGGGCGTGGGAGCGCGACTATGGCGGGAAAGCATGCGGTTTTGGGAAAGGAAAGATAAAGGGTCCAGGGGCGCGGGCGTGCGGGAATGTAGGTAGGGGTCGGGGTCGGGGGTCGAGGTCGGGGGTCGAGGTCGAGGACGGGGACGGGGACGAGGTGTCGGGCTGATGCTTTGGGCGTCTGGCGTCTGGCGTCTGGCTCCTGGGGCACGACCACGACACACGTAACGACCCCCATGGAAATGTCGTCTCTGTCATCAGCCTTGGGCTGCGCCAAGCCCCACACGCCTGCAGCCCTTCGTCATCGCCCAAACACCCCAGAGCGGCGCCGTTGCCGTTGCGATGCGCTGCGAGAAACCTTGTTTACAGCTCCGTTTGCCAATGCCGCTGCTGTGTGTCGCGCGCGTTTTTCCGTTTTTCCGTTCCGTCTTCGTCGGGACGCACGCGCCGATTTGGACAGAGCATGTCGTCATCACACTTTTTGATTCCACCACGTATGGCAACAAATCGTGCGGCCTCTATCTAACTAGGCAGCACCCAACTTAGATAATGCACCGTCTCTTGATTTACTGACCTCCCTCTCCTACTTCTTTACTCAACTACCTCTAATCAATCCTTTGTAGCATCTGCCTAAAACATTCTCTTCCACGGGCCCGAGGTGCTGTTTGATGAGACCTCTTCCGAATAACGTTCCAGTGAAACAAAGGGGCTTTCACAATGGACAGATATTATGGGTTCTTATGTTTACAATCTTACATCCCCATCGACTACTTCGGCGGTCAATGCCAGCAAAGCAGATTTTGTACTAGTCAGATGCGAACAGGTTTACAGACAGTATGCAGTCTCGATGAAATCGCCCCCTTGGCGACGACTACCCGTTCGATGCCAAGTAGCCTCGATGTCTGCATCGAGTACGGTTTTATGACCTTGATTGGTCGAAATCCATGTGTTGTTTTCTTTTTCCTTTTTCCCATCTTGAACTGCTATCGAAATCACCAAAGATGCAATCGTGCTTTCGCTGCAGTCACAGTCGACAGTTCCTGACAGGCTCTGGGGCTCTTTCCCATCTCTGGACATAATCTCCACGGGCCTTTTAACGCACCATATAAACGAAACGAATCAGCCTACTGAGGTTGCAGCGTAAGTCAGGGACCTTCTGACTATATATAAAAAGGGTTAAAGCTTAGCTACTATTCTTTATAAAGTATGTATTTAGCTACTATAAGTATAGTAAGTCTTACTAGTATACCTATCTAAACACCCTCTCCGGCGGACCTACTGCCCTGACTTACCGCTGCAACCACAGTAGACGAAGCCACAACAGGCAAGAGTGCGCTTTTGTGTGCCTTTCTGTTTGCAGCTAAAATGTCTACGTCATAGAAGGCATTGCGCACCTGTTCGCAATGGTGGAAACTGCGGATAAATCCCGGGTGGCACGGTGGTGTATCTAGGGCTAAAAGAGGCAATGGCATCGCTTTCTGCGCACTTCTTATTCCAATTACGCATTAATCGAGCAACACTGCCGAGATATTGGAGACGATAACATTCGCCTGGGGTTGTTCCATTTGGACCCCCTTGAGGAGACAGCACGGGCCTATGCTTGATTTACGTGCAACGCTTGAGGAACCTCGGTGTCGTCTCCCCGCCGGCGGCCGGATGCCTTACATGCAGGTTGATTTTCTTGCAGCCCATGTGGTTTCTTGGCGAACCAAATGATATTTTCGATATGTATATGCTGTTCTAGATCTGTTCCATCATGTCCCATAAACGTTATTCAACTCTGCTTTAAAATGTGCGATATCAGAGTCAAAACATATGCGAATTGTCGCCGAAATCCTCAGCACAACAACAGGCACGAATACCTCCGATGTGCGGCGGCAAACGCCCGTCCTGATCGTTCAATTTGTGTGCCTGCAAGTGGGCAACAGCGAGATCTGCCACTAAGCCTCGATGTTCGCGACGCAAACTTGCCCGGAGATTGCCCTGTATGCCATGCAGAAACCCCAGGCAATTCATCAGATTAAAGACGGTCAGTGCCCCAGTAGAGATTTCGACAACGTGCCTTAGCCAGCTTACACGCATTGTCTTCGAGCTTTCGAAAGACGCTGACATATTATTAATATATAGATATAGATATAGTATTATGTTCCGTGGAATTACATACAAATCAGTCTTTTTTTCGACAAAGAGAACCTCATATGGAATTGCATCAAGGTCAACGGTGGGGTTCTCAACGTGATGAAGATCGAGGACGGTATGCATTTTAGAGGATTGGTTGGGGGGTATTGAATGGATAAAAAAATGCTTGATTTGTTCAGACTGGGTTGATGCGAGATATTGCTTGACGATAGCTGCCTCATCGCGCTCGTATCTAACATGAAATCGAAGAACAGCCCGTCTCGGGTTATTTGTGGTTGCCATTGCAACAAAGTGATGGTAGGTTTCTGGCGTTACGATCAGGTAATGAGTTTATATTCTTTAGCTAGATCCTCATTCTTGGCAACATTAGGCGAAATGTAACACGTTAGCGTGTACATGCCCCCTGTAATAAACGGGCAGCATTCCTTGGCACTAGGCTTTCACACGATTATTAAATCATTACGTTTTCCAAGGCAGTGCTAAAACAAAAAGCGACACAGCTCTATCGAATTCGAAGACTCCTTCAAAATAGAGGCATTCATGGTAGGTAGAGGCGTTGTCATTTGACAGGTCTCTTGTTGTGCCGGCATTAGCGCAGACCAGCCTTCTGCGCCTCCATCGCCTTCTTCTCATCAATAACTCTAGGTCCGCGAAGTCGTCCAGAACACCCCAGTCCAAATCGATAAAAGATGGATTGAGCAATGTTCACAATTCTTCCAATTCTATGTGGAAAGATGTGAGTTGGATGTCGGCTTCGTAGACGACCCGCGCAAGAGCAAATTTGTTCCCCTCACCCATGCCTTCGCATCCTCGCGACCAACCACCCAAAGCCCTAAGCATGGGCTTTCAAGACTTCACTTCTATTATTTTCCTCAGAGGACTCTTGCGTGCTTGGAGATTTGGATCAAGTGTGAGTGTGGATTGAAGTACACTATACAATAACATAACACTACTTTGTAGTTCGAGTTAACAATCAGAAAACCATACAATAACAGAAACGATCAGAACAACTGCGCCATCTTCATACCCTTCTCTACTCATACCTCAGGTATCGTAGAGTCAAGTAATAACAGTCGAGCTGATAGTAAGCGATCTAACCAGAAGACAGTAAAGATTGTAAAAGTGCGGTAAAGGGATGATGTAGTCGTGTTGGTAGCTACACAATCCGGTAATTGAAAAACTCCACAGCATCACAGAACACCTCTAGCAGCGCCCTCACGCCCCATCGAGCTAGCCCGAGCCTCGGGAATAAGCACCTCTGCAGCAGTCGGAGTGTTACTACCTCTGGCTAGCGTAAGGTGGAAGTGACATTCCAGTAGGCTACCAACACCCGGCTGGCAAGTCCAGCGCGTCGAAAAAACGTCAGATACTCGCAAGAGAAGCAATGTGGAGTGGCGAAAAGCTGTGCCGGTAAGCCATGTTGTGGTGCTTTGGGGGCGGAATAGAGGAGCTAGCGAAGCAGTTGCCCTTGTTGGAGAGCCGACGACCTGTATAGCAGACAAGCGTACGCTTGAATTTACCGGGTAAGGTGGACATGATTCGTGGGGGCTTAAGACGTATCCTGCCTTCAAGGCCGTCAATACCGTGACGGGTCGGTTGTCGGCATCAACATCCAGGATTTCTCGCGCATCGTGACGCAGGAGCTGGTGGATGATGCAGCGGGCTTGCAACGCATCAAGGAATATCTCGTGGACTTGCCCGCGGGGATTCCGTTCATTTGGCAGAACTGTACGTGCTTCGAAGCCGGATTTGGACGGTGAGGAGCGGAGTGCTGATCAGGAACAGATGTTGGAGGCGTGGCTAGGAACGTTGCGACTGATGCGGTATGTTGACTCGGCGTGGCCATCTTGAACGTCGCCTTGGACTAACATATACTCTAGACCGCGGTTCACCCAGCCTGGCGCAGGGCCTTTGCCTTCATCGATGTTGTGTACGCATCTCCCCACCCCCGATGATCTCCGCCGCAATGCCACTGCTGACGTTAACGTAGAGACTTTGGTAGTTGGGAGGGGCCTACCGCGGCACAAAACGCCTCGTTCACTGCTCTCGTTGCGAACATGACCGAGGTCTTCGGTCCAGCCGCCTACTACAACGAGGCCTACCATGAGGAGCAATGGCAGAACTCATTTTTCGGAAGCAACTACGGGCGTCTTTTGAAGATCAAGAAGAGCGTGGATCCCAAGGGCGTGTTCAGCTGCCGGATGTGTGTTGGTAGTGAGAAAGGTTTCTAGGGGGATGGGTACGGTGCGGAGCGCTCAAGTGCCGGAGAACTCCAATTTCGGCTTGTGAATAGCTTCCTATGTTACAATGCGCCCAGGGACGCTTAATGTACAGAATGTACAGTGTAGAATACACCTCATCCCACAAACGCCGCGCAATAATGCTGTTGGGAAAGGTACTCCCTCTTAGCCACCGCGCGCGGAACGGAAAACAGCACCCCGCTATGGTTTCTGCGTCCCTGGGGCCTCCTCCGATATCACTATCATCTCCTCTTCTTCTTCTCCTCCTGCCCTAACCCTATATTATGGTGGGTGAGTGTTCGTATCAGGGTGCCTGCGATTGTTCATAGGGGTGCTCGCGATCACTTGTCCCGACGGCTCGACTTCAGAAAGCGTTTCAACCCCTTGTCTACTGGCTTCCTCGCATCCTTTGTGCGTGGAACATAGTATCTCGCGTCGTTGCCTTCGCCTCCCGCGGTCCACGCTTTCCACAATGCTTTTCTGTCCGCGGGAACATCTTGGGTAGGATTGGAAGCCCGGCGCGCCTCTTTTCCCGCATCCGCGCCTCCATCCTCTTCCACGAGTCTCTCGCGCGTCGCTTCCTGGACATAATGCAATGCCGATTTACGAACGCCCTCTTCCATGGGTCTTTCGCGCGTCGCTTCTTGGACAACATTCCGTGCTGTTTTACCAACGTCGGACTTGGAGGAGCCGTCCTCGTCGCCCCGATTGATGCGCGTAGGTGCAGAGTCTAGAGAATCACGCTGGCCGGACACTCTGGAAGCTAGCGCAGAGCGAGCTCCCCTGGGCAGTTGTTGTATTCTTCCTTCCCCGACTCCTTTCAGGACCGCCTTCTGCACGTTCAATACGCGCTTCGTGAAGTTGCTCATTCCGAACTCATCCCGTTTCGTGCCGCGTCCAAGCACGAATAATACGTGTCTGCCATTCGAGAACGGATCTACGACCCATCGCGTCCCTTCCGGCATGCTTTTGAAGATGAAATCGGGCCGGAGGTGCGGAAAGTGGCTGTACACGTAGTCGAGAGAGTCCTTCTGGGGGCTATCTGCAAAGCGAACGGCAGCCTTCTTGTCTGTGATGTGGCGTATACATATGTCGAATTCGACCGGGGATCCAAGTTGAATGAACTGATAAGCCCTGTCAAGCATCTCTCCAAAATGCTTCATCGGCGTATGGAGCTGGATCTTGATCTCGCGCAGACTGAGCATGTGTGCAATTTCTGTCGCGTTGCCTCTTGCCTTGGTCGCCTTCTTTCCACCGACCTCGGCATGTGCACCTGTGCTGAAGGCGTCAATGATGGAATAGTCTCTGTGTTTTTCCGCGGTTTTTCGTTTAACCATTGACTGCTGGTCCGGGGGTGCGTCGATTCGTGGCACCGTGTCGACGAGCCGCAGAATCTTGCCAGGCCCGATGTAGTCGTCCAAGAGCTGCTGCAACGTGAGGCCTTCTGCAACCGTCTCCCGGACGTTTGCTCCTGCTTCGTTTTCCACGAACTTTACCAAGTTGATGGTGTGGTCTGACTGGGCGATATTGGGTGGGGAATATTGGCTAAAGGCGAGGATCTTGTGCATGCCGTGTATTGTCGTTGCTCTAGCCGTCTTGTATAGGTGGAGCGACCGACATTGCGGCGACGACGGGCGAACGAGAGGCGGGCGGCGGGTGAGCCATCGCAGCGACTGCACCGAGATCCGGAGCGGCGGCGACAGTAGAGGCACGAATGTCGCTGAGAGGCGCGCGGTCGGCGACATCAATCGGTGTGAGGGGAGGGATCGCGCGGCAAGTACATGCGGTAAGGAAACTTTGGAGTCGGCGCATCGCATCGGAGCCAGTCTACGAGTAGCGCAGCCGAGCGCGTCCACCTTCAGCCCTGTCGCGTGCGCGCTCAGACCAGCACCCATATCTTACTCGTACCTTGCATACAAAGTGGCCCGCACCGAAATCCAAACTTCTCGCAAGCATAGTAGTCATGCACCATCGTGCTAGTGTTGTATGTACGCAGGAACAGTGAGTTACACGGGAATAGTCCAGCTACTCGGAGAAAACATCTCGTCTCCATCATCGCGTCCACACAGGCGCACTGAATGCCAGCATCGCGTCCTCGCGCTCCGTGCTCTGCATGCCTGATCCAGGAGGAAACGAAATATCCCAATCGATCCAATCGCTCGTGGGGAAGATGCCGACACCGTTCCACGGATCGACCGGTGCTGGAGCCCCCGGATCATGCGGGCTTACTGGCTCAGTCTGTGGTGCTGACCTCGTCGGAAGCTGGCCCATACCAGCGTCGAAGCCGGACAGTGCTCGAGACTGAGGATAAGAAGCGCTGTTGTCCATAGGGTTAGCGATGGCCGAGGGGCGCCGAGACGGCAATGGTGACGATGGCTGCGTGCGAGGCGGCGCGTAGAAAGACTCCAGGAGATCGCTTTCGCATCTGCGGATAATGCCAGCTACCTGCCGGAGCAGCCGTTGCTCTACGGGTCCGGGCTCGCGTTCAGCTGTGGCAAAGAGCTCTTGTCGAACGCGCTCGAGGAGTTCGCGGCGGAAACGGCGCGATTCTTCGGTGGGTGAATCGCTGTCGTAGTCTGATCATTGGTAAGCATAGTACAGAAACTCGCAATGTGTTTTCAGACATACATGGCGAGGGAATATCGGCGACGGCTACTTCTGGGAAGAGTAGTTGATAAGCATCCCTCCATTTGTCCTCTTCCAATCTCAACGCTGGAGATCTTTTCTTCAAGCTCTCAAAGGTCCTTCGATCAATTCCTTCAATGGGCTGCGGCGCAGATACTTGACAAGGGTTTCCGCGTAGATGAACAGCAAAGTCGGCATCCGAGTCGAACATTGTATAGCAACGTGGACAAAAGATGGGCTGTGCATGAGAGCGGTAAAGATGCTCCTTCATTCGATGCACAGTGGGCCATCCAGGGCCACCACACGTTCTTTTCTGGCGGTAGCGATGAGGGTCGTGCTTGAAAAATGGGCACGCAAATCGAGGCCCAGTCTCCGAGTCTTCCGTCGTGGTGGTGACCGATACCCGGCGCCTCTTAGCGTCGTCTTCGTCGGGGTCGTCGGGCGGAAGACCTTCGTCTGAGTTGCGTGCTTTGCGCTTGCCGCTAGATGCTTGCGAGGAACGGCTGCCACGCGATACATTGGTGCCGCCTTGCGTTCGAGAGGCGTGACCCCCGGCACACTGCATGTAGGCAGCGTGGCCAAGGTTGACTTCGATCTTCCTAAAAATGAGTTCAATCGTTTTCAGTGTCGCTTTTGAAAGAGTCCCAGGTACGGCAGTGGTGCTATTTTCGTCGTCACTGTTATCGTCGGGGTTGGAGTACATGTCGCAGCTTCCGGTAGAATCCAACGATACTATTGAAAGATTTCTCTCCTGGGGCCGGTCGTTTGGATGGAGATTGTCTTTGACCCAAAGCTCGATGTTGTCGTTACGCGAGGACTCTCTCGCTGAGTGTCTGAAACCTGATGTCCAGTAGTCGCAGGTTAGGTCAACTGAAGTATCAATAGGCGCTGGATTACTCGTGACCTCGATCCTGGGGGTTGAAGCGATTTCCTGGGTGATCTTGTGCTTCTTCGCCTGTACAAGGTTCAGTGGCGTGGCAGCTAATCGTTTTGTTCTGGAACATGCGATTTCCTTTACATCGAACAGGGCCGAGGAGTCATAGGTGAAGTCAGACGATGTGCGAGGTACTGAGCGCCGGTGTTAGCGGATGCTTCAAGCCAAATTAAAGACTTACTGTTTGGGCTGACAAAATCAAGCGGCGACAGTGAGAGTTCTGCGTCACTAATGTATCCCGAGTCCTGAGTCTTGGATGAACTCAGGGAGTCTCGTCGGGGGCATTCTTGCGCAGTTCTGAGCTTCAGTAGCGGCGCAGACCCGTACGAAACTTCGCTGAAAGCTACAGGCTCCATTGCGCAAAAGCTCAGATTTTAGGATTCGTCCGTATGTTGCAAGCAAGACACGGTGTGCGTGGCAATAGCGGCCGAAGGTTTGCGAGCGATGGTCGCGAGCGCAGATGATGATATGTCTGCCTGAAGGATGCCGAATCATGCCTGCAACTGCGCATTCGCGCAAACAGCATGTACGGTCGGCATCTGGCCAGCTCCGCCGACACCGAAAGGCCAGACGATCGCCACGACATCTCGGGCACAGGGAGCTTAGCTCACGAGGGGCGGGATGGCCTACGGTGGCTGTGAGAATGCGGGCGGACCAAACTGGTGAGCTGTGCACCACCGCGGGTAACCTCGTGCTAGGACGGATGTGGTAATCGTCCTGCCTACAACGCCTTGTTTATATATTGTATATATTGTAGATAATCACTATGAGGTGGGGTGAATCCATAAATTAAGGGGCCAATAAGGTGTTGTGCTTTGCCAATGCGCAGGAACCAAAAAAGCGGCTAAGGCGCGATCGCCTTGTTTATCATGGCTGCTGAGTGATCGTCGTGCGCTGAGTTGGTGTCTATTATTACTGCGAGGCTGCATATGAGCTGGAACACGGCCAGCTTGCGCATTGTTGTGGAACTTGCAACTCTAGGCAAGCATGACAACCGCAGAGGGAAGGCTGGGCCGAGGCAGTCGCCAACGGTGTCACAAGAAGCCCCCCACGTCGTTGCGCGTGCGATCGAGTAGTGGCCCCTGGAATGTAAGCTACCGAACGAGCTGGGAAAGGGTCAATGTGCGGTTCATAAAAAGCCAAGAACTGTGAGTGCTTGTTGTACATTTGGACTCTAAGATTAAGCCTCGACCGCGCTCTTCTTGCCTTTCCTCTTCCTCTTCTTCTTGCGCTCGCCTTCGTGGACGTTGCCACCCTCTGCCTCTGCTCTCGAGTCTCCATTGCCACCTGCTTCTCCCTCATCGTCCTTGAGTATTGTCTCAAACCCTCCCTTGGGCCCTTCACCGTCACCAAAAGTCTCCTGCCTCCACTGCCTGAGCCTGGCTTTCTTGCTAAGCAGCTTCTTATCCTTCTTTTTCTTAGCAGGGTCTCGAAATGCAGCGAGCTTTTTGAGGCCAGCAAACTCGTTGAGCTGCTTGTCGCTGGCAAGGAGGATATCGCGCGGCGTCATGCCGAAGGTGGTAGGTGACGTCTCCCGGTAACGGAAGCCCTTTGGTGCTTTGGAGGACGATGCTGCTAGGGCCGTTTCGTATTGCAGGCTGTCATTGACGAGGTTCTCGACGAGGCGACGATCACGGCGTGCGGCACTCTTCGCATCTGCGCGCTCCTGCTTGCGCTGCTTGGTTGACTTTTTCGATGTCGATGCTTCCTCCTCGTCTTCTTCATCAACGTCCATATCGTCTGCGCCGCCCTCGGCATCTTCATCGTCAGTTAGAGTAAATTCAGGTTTCTCCTCATCATCGTCCTTGAAATCTGGAATGAGATCCTTGATGTCGATATCATCGTCGAACTTGGGTTTCTTGGCCTTGGTTTTCTTCTTGCTTGCTTCATTGTCTTCGTCGTCGCTCTCGGACATAGCATCGTTGTCTTGATAGTATGCGTCGCCAAAGCGCCTCTGCATCTCCCTGTCCCACTGATCATCCGACCAATCGGCTTCCAGGACGTCTTTCCATTCGTCGATATTAAAGTCCCTGCCCTTGAGCCCTCCTGTTTGACGAATCTTCTGCACTTTCTGTTCCATTTCATCCATTTTCAGCTTCCGCAGCCGTGCGAGGTCTTCCTCCTTTTCCCTCCTCTCGGCCTCTCGTTTCGCTCGTGCGGCCTCGCGGGCCTTGGCGCGGCTGCTCTTTCCATCTCGGCGGACTGTGGTCTTCGCAACAGCGTCACGGGCATACGTGACAAGCTTCTCGTTCGCACCGGTCGTATCTTCAAAATACATGTTGTACGAGTTCTCCCATTCCTCAGCGGCAGCATCCTCTTCGGACTCGTCTGATTCGAGCGGTTGGAAGCGCCCATCGCCTTTTGGTACCCATGCGCGAGAGGCCATGAAGTTGGAGAGGAAGGTCTCGGGGTCTTTGTCGGCGTTCTCGATATCGGCTACGGTAATCTTGGTAGGCTTTTCAGGCGCTGGTGCAGGCTCAGACCTCGATTTCGCGACCAGGAAGTCGTCCTCCTCGTCGTCTTCTTCTGCGGCCTTGAGCTCCTTGACAAGATCTTGGCGGGCATCCTCCTGCTCCTGTGCGTAGGTTGGCCGCGGGGTGTCCTCCTCGTTGCCCAGATTACCTTCGAGCAAATTCTTGGTGTGGTATTGCCTCAGCGTCATGGAGGGTCCCTTGTCGGTGGCATCGGTACCACTGGAGGCGCCTCCCTCTTCCGGTCGGAAGAATTTCACGCTCGTGTCGTAGATGCGCGGATCCTTGGAGCGAAGAGCTGCCAGGGTGGCGGAGATCTCCTGGTCGAGGTCTTCGGTGGCGAGTGCGCCAGCGTCGTCCTCCTCTACGCCTTCCTGGGAGTCTTCTGACTCCTCGCCCGCATCTCGCAACGCCCTGCCTTTGCCGTACTTTTCCTCCACTAAGAACGGTTAGTGCTTCGTTCCGATGCACGCCGGTGTAGTCACATACGCCTGTGCTGCTCCTCGCGCTTCTTGTTGTGTTCGAATCGGCGCGCATAGTCCTCGTTGATCTTGAGCGATGCGCCGCCGTCCGCTTCGTCGTCGCTGTCGTCCAGCAGCTTCGTCTTCTTCGCAAAGTGGGTTTTGAGAGTTTCGGCGTCTTCGGGGAGCTCGCGCTTCACGCCGTTGGTCGGCTGCTTGTTCCTGGGTCTGCCCATGGTGCGTGATGTTTCCTTGCTCGAGGCTTGAGAAATTGTGTCGCGGCGGCAGGGTCGACCCACTAAAAAAAGAAGGCGCCAAGATTTCGCGCTCCGGGCGGAAAAACCGCAACCGGACTGCGGGCTGACGTCGAAGCGTCGAGTGGCATGAGCTGGGGGCGGCAGGCAGGACACCTCATTACATCTGGGCAATAAGCATCCGGCGCCCAAGGAGGCACGACTCTACAATCCCGCCTGCCACCATGTCCAGTAGCCCCAATGCATCATAACAGTAGAACATACCCACCAAACTGCGCATTCTACCCCCCCGTATACTTTCGCGACAACGACTGAACACAACCATGGCTGAGGGCGCCGCAGCACCGCCCGTACTGGAGCCCGTCGCAAACCCAGTAGCCCTCATGTACGCCCCCGCACTCTGCTTCGCACTGCGAAATTGACCGTAGACAGCCCCGTCGTGATCAAAGAAGCCGCGCTCGACTCCCCCACCTTCCGCGCGACGGCAGTGCATTTTGGCGACCAGATCGACCTCATCGAACGATGGCTGACCACGTACCTAACGGCCGTCTCGAAGCTCGCGAGCGAGATGGGGGCGCTGCAGACGCTGGTAGACGCCTATGTGCAGGCATCGCACCCCCCGCTGCAGCTCTCCGAAGCCATCATCGACCACGACTACACGGTGCTGGCTCTGAAGCGCTTTGGCGAGGGGGCACGCGAGTTCTGGAACACCACGCTGCGGGGCATGAAGAGGGCTGAGACGACCGTCTGCGAACCCGTCCGCGCGTTTCTGAACAACGACCTGCGAGTGCTCAAGGAAGCACGCAGGAACCTCGACGTTGCGCAACGCACATTTGACGGCGCCATTGCACGCTATGCCGGCCAGGCCAAGACCAAGGAGCCCTCGTCTCTGCGAGAAGATGCATTTCAGCTGCACGAAGCGCGGAAGGACTACCTCAAAATGAGCATGAACTTCTGCGTCCTGGCCCCTCAGGTGAGGTCAACGCTGGACAGGGTGTTGGTCAAAGTTGTCAACGAGCAATGGCGCGACATGAAGTCTGCGCGCGACGGTTCTGTCAAGTCGTTTGCGGGCTGGAACACCGACATAGATCGCGTGCGCGGCTGGAGTAAAGAGATGGAAGATGGCGAGCGCGTCTTCAAGCGGGAGCTCCATCTGGCGAGGCAACAAATCGAGAACAGCGCTGAAGTTGCCGCACGACCGGCGCGAGAACTCGACTCGTACGCAGCCTCTACTGTTCCATATCTCGGCACTCAGGCACCCTCCAACGCCAATCTCGCCACACCAGCAAAACCGGACCCGGCCAACGAGAAAGCAGAGAAGCAGGGCTGGCTCTTCCAGCGTACCATCACTGGGAAGCCTGCGAGAACCTATTGGGTTCGCAGGTGGTTCTTCGTCAAGCACGGCATTTTTGGTTGGCTCACCCAAGGCACGCGATCTGGTGCCGTCGAGGAGTCCGAGAAGATCGGTGTACTGTTGTGCGGTATTCGTCCTGCATTCCAAGAAGAGCGCCGCTTCTGTTTTGATGTCAAGACCAAGGACACCACAATCTTACTTCAGGCTGAAACACAAGCCGATCTCACCGAGTGGATCTCTTCGTTCGAAGTCGCCAAGAGAAAAGCACTCGAAGATACATCCAAGGACTCTGGCATTCCTGGGTCCATTGATGCCGCCTTTTCCATCAGTCCTCCTGTGGCTCCTGAATTTGCTGCCAAAACCTCGGAAGGCCATGTCGCCCATGGTAGCGAAGATGCTGGTATTGCTGAGCGTACCGAAACGCTTGGGGTATCAGGATCTGACAGCCTGGCCGTTCGTGGGAGCTTTGACATAACAAGGCGTAATACGGCCTTTGACCGAGAAGACGGTAGTCGTCGAGACCATGCCACGAGGATAATGGAAAAGCTTGATTTGACCCGGAAGTCTACAGTAGGGCCCCAGTTAAGTGGAAGCAATCCCTCTTCCGCTTCTGGTGGCATTGCTAGCCTTATCTCGGCGAGTCTCGCGTCTGCAAGTCATAACATTGTACAGGTTGGACAGATCACTGCTCCCGCGCCAGGTCTCCCAGACACTCGTCTTGTCCTGGGCCAGACTCTGCCATTCAGCAGCCTGGCTCCATCGACACTTGCAAACCCTCCCGCGCCCACTAACCTGAGCAAAGCCGCCGTCGCTGTGAGCGGTGAACGTGGCCTGGGCATTGGGAAATCAGGCAACATGCCTGGAGGTTTGATGGCGAATCTGTGGGGCTCCGTCAACTGGGGCTACGTCAATCGACTTGTTCGCGAAGATGAACCCGAGCTGCGCGACCGCAGCATGTCGGGTCCTCCCAGCCCCATACACCCTCCGCTTGGCTTTGAACCTTTCGAGAAGCCCAGCGATGTGTCCTCCGGAGCCCCTGCGCCCTTTGCGCATCGCAAGACCATGAGCCTTGGAAGCCAAACAGCTATACAGCAGCAACCCTCTGTTATTACCGAAGACTTCCCGAATTGCTATCCCCTTGCCTTGCGCATGCAAGACGCGCAATTCCGTATACTCTTCCCGACTGTACCTCGTGCAGAAAAGGTCGTGCTTGTATTCCGTGCGGTTTGGAATATGACCGATCAGCAAGAGTTTCCTGGTCGAGTCTACGTCACGACCAAGGATATTTATTTTTACAGCAACCATATGGGTTTGGTTCTGATCACCGGCGTCAGCATGGCATCTATAGACGAAGTAACAGCAGCGCCGGGTAAAGACTGTGACTTCTTGTTCCTGCATTTCAAGTCTGGCACGCGGGAAGATGGTGCCACGCGAATTACAATCAAGACATTCCTCGAGCCGCTGAAGCTACTTCTTCGACGCCTGAACTTCTTGGTTCGTAATGCGACGTCCGGAGAGCATGTTCTTGAAGGGGTTGTGAAGAGACTGATCAAGATGGAGGCCAGCGAAGACAACTCCCCTAGTGCGGACAGCTGGGAGGAAGTGCCTTCTCACACACCCATGGATCCCGGCTATGGAAAAGATCTCAGGACTAGCCTGAGGATAGACGGCAATCTTTTCGGACCCTCGGGCATCAACCGGACTGCCAGCAAGTTCAAGCTTCCTTCACAGCCTGTCGTCTTCGTGCCTCAAGGTATGACACAAGTTGCAGTGGAGAAAGAGTACGAGATCAGTGCCAAGGGCCTCTTTCACATCCTTTTTGGTGACAAGAGTGCCGTCTTCCAGATGCTGTATCGAGAGCGGCTGGCACAGCGCGTTGTGCAAGGGCCATGGACAAGGATTGATCAGAACCATCAGCGGCGCGACTTTGAATATGAGGTTATTCAATCTGACAAGGCTGGGGCCGTTATTATCAATGACTATCAAGTCATCGAGGTTCTAAATGATCACCTCTGCTACGTTGTCGCGGATAGAAAGACGCCGTGGTACTTACCCGGGCACGACCGCTTCATCCTACTGAGTAAAATTATCGTAACCCACGTTTCGAAGTCTCGTTGCAAGCTCGCAATACATACGAAGATTGATTGGGCACAGAATCCTCGATTTGCTAAGAAACTTATCGAACGACAAGGTCTCCAGGACATGGAACTCGAAGCACAAGATCTGCTAGATGTCGTCAATGACCAGGTTGCCCGACTAGGGCATAACCGGAACACAGGCAAAGTCACAAGCATCTTTGGTCAGGTTGGCATTGCCACGCAAGCTGTCCAGGTCACCGCTCAGGATATTCCACCGCCTAACCGACCACGGAAGTTCAAGCTGCGACCGCAAACGACGGCCTCATTCGTCGCCCAATTCATCGGCAATATCATCGTCAGCATCTTCTCCACACTGATGAGCTGGATACTCGCGGTGTTCGCGGGACTGGGCAAAGTCGTTTCTGCACACAAACTCCTTGTCATTCTTTTAATTGTCAGCGGTGGCGCAAACTTCTTCCATACATCTCGCGATTCATGGCTATGGTGGAACGAGCGCAACGCCGCAAGCTTCATGTCGCGGTTAGGTGTCGGTCCCACAACTGTAATGTCAAGATCGGTATACCTCCGAGATCTCGAAGACGGCTTCGTCACTACGAATGGTACAGGCATTGCGCTGCACTTGCCCGCCGATGCAGCTGCGAACAAATGGTACGTCGCTCCTCCCAACCTAAACGTCTCCTCGGTGCTGACTTAATCCGCAGCCACCAAACCTTCACATCTCTGCTCACGGACCCAAGTGCCAACCCATCGACACCAATTTCACCCTCGATTCATGCACCACGCCGTCTGCACCGTACACGTCAAAATCTCGGCTCCCATCGACACGATCTGCTTGTAGCGCTCCGTGTCGTCAACCGCATCGAGAAGGAAGTCGTCGAAGCGGAGTATGAGAACTGGCTACTTGATGAGACGCACAAGTGCCAGCGTGTACATACTATGCTGGGCGAGGATGGGCGAAAGTCGACAAAGGAAGTAGAGGCTTGGGTAAAGGGGTATTGTGGGGACTGCGAGAGCGCGCTGGGTGGGGTTAGAGCAGGGAGGGGCCTGATATAGGGTAGCGAGTGGGTCGCGGATTGGGTAAAAACAATGCAGTCTGCATACAGGCAACGCAGAGTTGGATGTGGATTGTATGATACGACAAGGCTAGGTAATGTTGATACGAGAGACACAAATCGCCGCACGTTTTCGGTGATCGTCTGAGACGTACATGCAGACTTTGCCGTATACAAAGACGTGGTGTGAGCTCGAGTAGAAGGTACGGCCGCTAAGCAATAGCGTGGGAGTTACAGTCTCAGAATTTTGCACGCCTGCTTAGTCTCACGCAGGGCCCGGATTTGCGGATCACGGCTGCGGCTGGAAGGTTGCTCGGCCTCGGGCTCGACGTGACCTTGGATGTCCCCCGCTACCTAGGTACTGTGTCCATGTCACGTGTATGGGGCTCCGCGTATGTAGGGCTGGGAACACTTGCCAACCAACTTTCCGCCCGATTGCACCACAACGAGTTGGAAGGCATCTCCGACGAAGTCTCGCATCAAGGCGCATGAAGGTTCTTACGGCTCGGCACCAGCCGAGGCATGCCAACGGCTCGTCGTCGTAGGGCTGAAAAGATGGTTGCGCCTAGGCGTGTAGCGCCGATGTCGTGATTGTTAGCGGGATTCGCGAATGATGGGATGGCGACGACGGGGCAAATTTTCTACACCATGTAGACCAGGGTAATGGGCGTGGGCGTTTATAAGAACGCGGTGGCCGGGGTGGTTTCTGGGACTTTGAAGACTTGTTGTCGTTGTTTGTTCTTGTTACGGTCGTTCCTCCTGCGGTCGTTCCTCCCCGCGCATTGCTTTGGGTTTTGAAAAAGATTGCAATTGCTGGTTGTAGCAACTACCCCCGATATTTGGAAGACAGCCGACGCATACTTTCTGGATTCCTTCGAGAGGAAGAGAGGCTGCCGTTGAGGTGACCTTGGACAATACGCCCTTTCGACCAGGTGTGATATCTTTATATCCATCTGCGCCATGTCGTTCATCGACGAGCCCACGGGCCCCATCAAATCGCATTCGATATGGCGTTCTGTGCCATTCCAGATCATCGTCGCATGCGGTGTCTCCTTCACCGCGCCAGGCATGTGGGATGCTCTCGGCGGTCTCGGTGCAGGAGGAGCAGCAGAGCCCTACGCTGTGTCTGCTGCTAACGCTCTGGTCTACGGACTCTTCTCCGTTGTCTGCGTCGCTGCGGGTGCCATCAACAACCGCATCGGCCTCAAGTGGGGACTCGCCCTCGGCGCGATTGGATATCCTCTCTACGGCGCTGGACTGTACACTAACAATGTACACTCGACGACCTGGTTCATGCTGTTTGGCTCTGCACTGTGTGGTATCTCAGCCGGGTTCTTCTGGGCTGCGGAAGCGGCAATCATCATCGGATACCCCTCTCCCGGAGACAGGGCCTTCTACCTCGCCGTCTGGCAAACCGCCAAAGCCGCAGGTCCCATCGTAGGCGGCGCCATCAACCTAGGCCTCAATGCTAACCGCAAAACCGCCGGCTCCGTCTCCTCTGCAACCTACATTGTCTTCATCGTCATCATGTGTCTCGGTCTGCCGATCGCGCTCTGTCTTTCCCCCGCGCGCAAGGTCTGGCGCAAAGACGGTAGCATAGTCGTAACGTCCATGGCGCCGACTTGGGCCGCAGAGTTCAAAGCCGTCGGCCGCCTCATCGTCAGCCGCCGCATCCTGCTCCTCCTCCCGGCTTTCTTCATCAGCTACTTCTACAACGGCTTCGTCAGCACGTGGCTCACGCAGTACTTCACCGTCCGCGCGCGCGCGTTCTCTAGCTTCTTCACTAACTTTGCGGGAATCTTCAGCTCCTTCATCATCGCGTTTCTGCTCGACAACAAGAAGCTGCACATCAAGACTAGGGCTCGCATCGCCTTCATCGCCATCGTAACCATCCTGGTCGGAACTTGGATCTGGGCCTGTGTCCTACAGCAGCAGTTCTACGACATGCCCGAGCCCCCCGTGCACGACTGGTTCACCGGCGGCTTCGGAAAGAGCTACGCCCTCGTCTTCTTCTGGCAGTTTGGCGGCCAGGCGTTCCAGCAGTTCCTGTACTGGCTGGTTGGTCAGTACGCGACGGATCTGTCCAACCTCTCGCACCACACGGGTATTCTACGCGGTATGGAGGCGCTGGGCCAGACGGTCGCGTGGGCGATGCAGAGCGAGGGCAATGCGAACCATTTCGTGAGCATTGGGCTGAACTTTGGGATTACGCTCCTTTGCATTGCGCCGACGTGGATTGTTCTGAGTGAGTTGGAGGGCAGTCATGAGGTTACGGTTATGGAGGAGGAGGTGCACACGAAGGGGGATGTCGAGGGCGTGCACAAGCCGTGAGTGGAGTGTAATGGATTGGATGGAAGCATGAACTAATGTGGCGGGTCGGAGTACTAAAAGTATCGTTATCTTGTATTTTTATGATAGAGGCAAATGATACCCATTTCTATTGTTGCAAATGCGAAAGGACAATTTTGCGTTCACAAAGATGTCCAGACTTCGGCTTTCGGCCAGCTTCCCAATTCAGCATAGGAGGTCATAATTTTTTGAGTTCGTTATCTGCCTTCGGGTGTCCAGGGGTGTTTCAGTCATGTGGTTCTTAGCGGTTATTCCTTATAGGGATGTTGGTTTGTCAGCTAGATAATTACTAGCTGGCTGTACTATAGAGGTCTCATTCAAATTACCCGTTTAGGTAGGTTATATCACGTGACCGAGAGCCCCTCGACATTTGAAGGTATCTCTTTCGCAACATTCGCACATTTTCGGCGCGTGATCCAGGGTCATGTTTAGAGATCCCGTCCCCGGACCATTCCGATGAAACGAAACGTTTCAGACTAGCATCGTAGCGGAGATGTGTTCCTCAATAAGCGTAGCGCACAGGTGCCTGTAATTTCCTGCGACGTTCGCAAGCAATCTTCAAAAGCTTCGCGATACACAACATCCGTAACGGAATGGATTACTCCGTTAGTGGTCGATCATGAAATGCTATAGAAAGTCTATCCAGGACTACCCCTCAAGACTTCGGGACTTCTACACCTATTCCAACTAATCTACATTCATTCTTTCATCCCAACTTGGGATACACATTCGTTTTATTAATCTTGCGAGTCAAGATGCCGTCTATCAAGACCATCCTCGTCTGGGCCATTTCTTTTGCGCCTTCTGTCCTCTCCGCCGCAGTACCTGTCAAGCGCGCCATCTCCTCCGTGGTCTCAGGAACTCCCCCCGGCTTCGCGGGCGGCGCCACGGGCGGCGGCAATGCAAAGCCCGTGTACCCTACCACCATCGCCGACCTCAAGAAGTACCTCACCTCCAAGGACCCCCAGGTCATTGTCATCTCTGGCCAGTTCAACTTCGCTGGCTCCGAGGGCACGCAGACCCTGAAGGCCTGCAACACATACCAATGCACTCCTGAAAAGGGCGGCCAGGCCATGCTCAACACGCTGAACGGCTGCACGACCGCGACCTACGACGTCAAGATCGACACCGCGGCGTACCAGGGCATAAATGTGCAGTCGAACAAGACGCTCGTGGGCAAGAACGGCGCCACGCTCAATGGTATGTTTACCCCTTCTTCCCTGTCCACCCCAAGCCCAGCAACACATGTCACTAACACAACGCGTCTCCCAGGCAAGGGCCTCCGTCTCGTCGGCGTCTCGAACATCATCATCCAAAACATCAAAATCACCAACCTGAACCCTAAATACGTGTGGGGCGGCGACGCCATCACTATGTCAGGCACCCACGACATCTGGATCGACCACGTCGAGACCTCCCTCACCGGCCGCCAGCACTACTCCTTCGGCCAGACGGCCAACCACTGGATCACCATCTCCAACAGCTTCATCAACGGCAAGACGACCAACTCGGCCAGCTGCGACGGCCACACCTACTGGGGCGAGGAAATGGTCGGCGTCGACGACAGCATCACCTGGTACAAGAACTACGTCTACATGACCAACGGCCGCAGTCCCGCGCTCAGCGGCGGCACCCTCCTGCACGCGGTCAACAACGTCTTCGACGACAACACGGGCCATCTGATCGAGGGCGGCGACGCCAACGCCCGCGGCATCTTCGAGGGCAACGTCTTCAAGAACATCAAGACGACCGTCGACGCCGGGTTCAAGGGAAAGCTCTTCGGCGCTACCTCTGCCAATGCGGCGAGCTGCAAGACGGCGCTGGGTAGGAATTGCCAGGCTAATGCGTATACCAGTGCGCCGGCGCTGAATAGGGCGGATACAGCCTTCTTCACGCAGTTTAATGGGTTTTCTATCGTGGGTGCGGCGACGGCGGATAGCATTGCGGCGGCGGTGCCTAAGAGTGCTGGTAACACTTTGTAAACGGGTGACACTCTGAATGGGTGCGGGTGCGGCTTTGGGATCGGGTTCTGAGGGGCTGGGTATATCTGTTTCTCCTTATATATTTGACAGATATTCCTTCGAGTAAGATCGTATGGCCGTGGTGCCTTGGGAAATTAGATCATAGCAGGGTTGAAGTCTGGCATATCGCACCCTCACGAGCGTCGGCGGATGGAGAAGTCAACCTCAGGTGCCAGGTGCTGCGATAAACTCTTCGCCTCTGTGTTGAGTCTGTGAGAAGAAAACGCCCTGGCTGATATTTGTCTGTACGACCTGGACGGTAGAGGTAAAGATCGATGCCACGCTCAATTGGCCGAGCCAGAGGCCGTCGTACAGGTGGCTGGAGGGTGTGGGGTGTTTCTCGGAGATGTGGTTGGAGGAGGGGTCGGTGCTGGGTCCGTCGAGAAGCTGTAATCAGAATGCTCCACCTCTATTGCGTCGGTGTAGATTCACTTCACAGCCATAACGGGACTGAGGTGCACGCGCTGAGCCGTGAAGGACAGGGTGCTTACTGCAGAGCCTCTAATGGCATGAAGAACGTGTCGCGAAAGTCTGCGTAGAACCATAGGGGGCTGTTGTCTATCGATTAGCATAGAGGAAAGTTTGGTGAAGCATGTCGTGTTGCTTGCTCTGGAAGCAACGAAGGCGCTGTAGTTGTGTAGGAGGTCATCTCGCATGAGTCAGGAGGCGGGTTGTCGACACTCGTCCCTATCCGGTAGGACGTAAATTGGGTTCCAGTGGCTCTATCTCGACAGCGTATTCCTGGGCGCAAGATGTCTCTTCGTTGTGCGCTTTTACCAATTGACGTTTGAGAGCTCCACATCGAGAGCGCGTACCCCTCTCTTCCTGGAAATTACCAGGTACTCCTCAGCCCAATATCTCAGCAGCCAATCTAGATCTTATACAATCCGTCTGTGCACTCCACCCCATTGGTCCAGTCGATGTTCCCCCGCGAACAACCTTACCATGGGACCAAACGGTGGGGTACCGGCAGATCTCCATCGCCTAAAAAGACCCCAGGCCCCGCCCAACAAGCCGCAATCCACCCAATACCGACCAGTTTTCCAAGGCCTACGCGCATGTGCGCTTGACTATATACATGTCCTACATGGAAGTCGGTTTATCGTTATTGGGGTAAGATGCAGGGCATTGATGGCAGTCGTACTTAAGCGGGGGACGCGAAGATTTGCCTCAAGCTGTTCCTGGAGATATTCGTTTCCCTCAGGGCTGTTCCAAAGAAGCGTCGTCTATCTTGCGGCGACAAATCCGCAATGGCACTGGGTATCGTAGAGCCGAAGAAAGGCGCGCAGCCACCGCCGGGCACGGAATATCTGGTGGATACGACACAGACGAGCGGCGAGCATCACTATGAACACACTCACTTCCTGCATGGGAAGGGGAAGGTTGGTTTGCGGGGCATATACTGGGTGTTGTGTGTTGACACTTTGTGACAGAAACACGATATTATTTTAGTCCCACAGCCATCCAACGACCCAAACGATCCGCTCGTGAGTGACTCTTGGTCGGTGCGCAACATGGATTTGACTCGTGTAGCTCTGGCCCACATGGAAGCGGGAAGTCGCCTTCGTGGTTCTGTTCTTCAATAGCATTATTTTCGCCGCATGTCCTGGTCCGATGATAGCCCCTGCGACCGTCGCATTGGCAACGCAACTCGAGGTTCCCGTCAAAAAGGTAGCACAACTTTCCGGCTACCAGCTTCTAATCGTCGGTGCACTTGGGTATGAGGACATATCCTTCTTCGATCATCATCTTACATCTGCCTCCCGTTCCTCGGCTAATTTATTCTTCATGTACAGCCCTATCGTATCCGTCCTCGCGGAGAAATACGGGAAACGACCCCAATTCCTCTTCGCCAGTTTTTTCGGCGCACTCGGCACCGGGATCTGCATCGCAGGCTTTGACCAATCTAGCCTCTCCAAGTCTTACACCGTGCTCCTTGCAGGACGTATGGTCCAAGGGCTCGGTACGACAGCCTACGAGTCCCTCGCAGTGGCAGCAATTGGCGACATGTTCTTCCTACACAAACGCGGGATACGTACTTCTCTGCTCGTCTTGACGACCGCGTGCCTTGCGTCCTTCGTGGCCATCTGCGCAGGTCACATGTTCGAGGTGCTCGGGGCGCGCAACTTGTTTGTTGTCCTGCTGCCTTTGCAACTTTTTGGGTTTGTCTGCGCGTTCCTTTTTATTCCGGAGACCCAGTTTCGACGGAATGAAAGGAAATTTGGTGCGGCGACGGAACATGGTGGATTCGCAGTCCAGGAGAAGGCAGAGACGAGCACACAATCCGTAACGCAAGAGCCTGTGGAATCGACTGCGAGTTCTACCACCCCCAAACGTACTTTCATCCAGGACCTGCGCCTGACCTCCGGCGTCTACAACCATGACGGCATCCTCAAACTCCTAGGCCGTGTCTTCATACATCTGCTAAACCCAGCTATCGTATGGATTACATTAGTGGCTGCCATTTTGATTGTACGCAACACCGATCTTCCTCTACTCTTCCTGCTCTTTTTAAAACATATTTTCATGCCACCCTGCTAAAATCCACCCAGTCCTTCTTCGTCGGCACAGCCTACACCCTCGCGCAAATATTCTCCCCTCCCCCCTACCTCCTCACCGTCAGCCAAAACGGCTACTTCTTCACCGGCGCGCTAATCGGAGGCATCCTCGGCGTCATCTCCGGCCCACTCTGCGACTTCTCCGCCAGAACCCTCTCGCGCCGCAACAAGGGCGTCTTTGAAGCCGAGTTCCGCATTCCAGTCAACATCCTCGCAGTCACCATGCTTTCAATCGGATGGTTTACCTTTATGTGGGCGCTCGAGCGTCCCGGACTGAAGGGCGGCGTGTATCTCTGCTCGTTCTGCTACGGCGCGGTTTGCTTTGGGACGAGCGTAGCAGGGACGAGCACGGGGCTGTATATTCTGTGAGTCTGGTGCTGGTTTCTGAGTCCTAGACGTGCACTGATGGTGCTGGCAGCGACGCCTTCCGTCCCTACGCTACCGAGATATTCATCTTGCAGATGATGATCAAGAATTTCCTATTCTACGCGTTCTCAACGTTCATTAATGAGTTCGCGGCGGAGCATGGCCCCGCGAATATGTGTAAAGTCTGGGGAATTATCACGGTCTGTGGATTTGTGACGTGTGTGCCGATGTGTAAGTGCCCTGGCTGCGTGGGAGGAAGAATTGTGGTGGGGGAGGAATTCAACTGACAAAGCGCAGATATTTTTGGGAAGGTGAATCGGTCCTGGGTGCATCGCATGCATATGGAGTATTTGGGAGATAAGTGAGAGAGTAAAAAAGAGGTGCAAGGGTGTGCAATTCGGGGCATTGCGGGTGTAAGCATAGGCGTGAAGAGGTGCATGTTCTTCCAGACGTATGATTTTGGGTGCACTTTCGATGTCACCGCTCGAACTAAATATAGATGCAAGGCATCCGTGGTCCAAGCTCTCGGACTTGAGCGCCGATCGCCAACGTCTCCTTTTCTTTAGGCAGCATCACTTTCGCCATCAACACAATTGTTGTGTACAATGCGTCATTCAGGGCCCTATCGTGCGCTCAGGATACTATCTTATGTGTGGCTTCTCACAGTTACCTTCTGGTCGTTGCTACCTTCGCCAACGATACCCTTCGCGCAAGAGGCTCTGCATAACGAGGAGACGCTAAAAACATCGCATACTCTGACAGTCGTCGACAGCCTTCCAACGGTATTCGAAAATTCCTCCAGAAGCAATGGAGCCGGCCATCTTATTTTCCAGTTACGGATTGTGAAGCAGCTGAACCTGCAGAGTGAGGTGGAGCTCACGCTAAAAGTAGCCGAGAACGAGCCGATCAACCTCGCGGACCTGATGAAAAGGTCGGAAGCGTATCATTTCTCAAAGACGAAACATGATGCTGTCCGGACGCCCTTCTTTGATCCCACACTTTTGGACTTCGAAGTTCCTTGGGTGGATGATATTGCGAAATTTGATGTGTGTCTCCCGTGGTTTGATCGCAGCGACAAGGCACTTTTCACTCACGGTATTCACGGCGGAACCAGCGCTATTTATCTGCGCATGGTTGTGGACGAGAACGGGGCAGTAGAGATCTGGCCAGCATCGTTCGTCGAGCACACCCTTACAGAGCTGGAAAAAGTGCGGTTGAAACCAGAAGCTGCGGACTATGAAGAAGGTCAACTGCTAGAAGAAACAATGCAATTCCTGCGGGAAAGTGGTCACCCGATCCTCCAGCTGAAAGGCGGGGATATGACGAAGCTGGAAGAAGTCTCCGTGTCATACGTGAGAGGCAATCTGCCCTCCAAAACGTATCATATTCGGAAAACAATGCTGGCCCGCCTAGGTCCCGCCCTACGTATCGCTTTACTCCCTGTTGTCCTGGTCATTTCCCTACTGCCTGCTTTTTCTGCCGTCATCATATTCATACTATATGAGGGCGGACTTGCGTGTGCGGGAATAATGCTATCGGCTTGGCTGCGGGCTGGAAGGCCAGAATTCTGGCCATGGACTCGAACGTTTTGGATGACGAGGTGGATGTACTTTAGGTTGCAGAAAGAAAAGAGGATGTGGGGACCGGCGGGACCTGTTGAATCGAAAAGAGCGGTACGCAAACAGTGGGTTGGAAATGGAATTGTTGGGTTGCAAAGACCTAAGACTGCGAGGCTCGAGCCAGGAATCAATGCGGTATGATGATCGGCAGGTCAGCACCATAATTATCTGCCGAAGGTACGCCCAGTATGTGCACAGCGAGCGCATTGTGGCTGAGCTGTCGTTGTGGTGTGTCTGTAGACAGCGAATCGTCACGATAACCCTTCAGCGGCGCTTGTTCGTGCCGGCTAGCGAGCTAAACGCTCCCGTTTCTCTGCACTCAGCCTACCGTGCCACGTACAATGACGCCCTTTTTAAGAGACCTGCAGGCATGTCTGCAAGTATGCAGCCAAGAAACGTAAACTGCCGAGATGTTGGTGGAGGAGCATCGCATAACCTCGAGCAAAATACGCCCCTTCGAAAGAGTTTGAATTTATGTTCTATCTCCTATGGGCATCAAACAGGGAGCGCCGTGTAGGCTCAAGTCCGTGCCAAAGCGACGGCGGATCAGCACGCACGCGAGCGGTTCTGCGTGCCCAGAGGAGATAGAAGGGGTCGAAAGTGGCCAACAACAAGCAAATGCTGTGGAAAAAGAGGCTGTGGAGATGGATCGAACACCTTGAACCTATGATGCCACTTGCCACTGGACGTAACTGGAGATCAACACGGCGGCCGGGGAGGATGTGGTGGACTGAGACGGCAGTGGCAACCGCAGGTGCTCGCTTTCGTGACTGGACGCATCAGAATATTGCAGTCCCTAACCCGATTCAGAAATCGAAAACACCGCGTCTGATCCAACTATGCATGGTTTGCATATTTGGCCATGCGCGTCACAGAGTCGGACTCACATATCTTGTCTCTCGCCAGGTGCTACTGTGATCTTGAGGAAAAGAACACTAACTTCGGAAGCTGCGTTGTACCTTGGGAAGGAAGGGTCAGAGGATCCCCGCTGCTACCGAGCTACCGTTGCAAACAACATCGTCGGTATCCACCATATCACCGTCACCATTAACACTCATCGCACTACATATATTTTATCGCTACTCGACAATCGTGTAGCTATTGTACTTTTCCAACCACTGGTTCCTTCGCTTCGGCGGATATAGTCCTTCCAACAATATTGTTCCACAAGTTGTTCAAGATGATTTTTCGCATCAGCCCCGATCCAGGAGAGCCAGAAGATCATCAGAAGATTCACCACCCCCTCCGATGAACAACCAATTAGCAGCAGGATCAGAATCGGTCACCAACCCACAGACCTCTCGGTCGCCAAGTCCCACCTCCTCTACGCCGCCATCCAACAACGGATCATCCAATTCGAAGTATGGCGGGTTTCGCATTCGCCGTCGGTCCAGACGTGTCATTATCAAACCCATGGTCGAAAAGAGAAACGTCTTGGCATTTTGCGGATGGCGCTATCAAGGAGACGTGGAGGCGTTCCGCGAGGATAAACCACAATACGATTCTCAGCTGGCGGCAAATAGTTGGGATCGAGAGTTCATCACCGTTTTCATTAACGCCATGCTGGAATAGGAAGGCCAACAGGGAAGGATTCGATTTCGATCCGGTTTCAAGAAAGATTTGAGAAGATTTCTGAAGCAGCTGAGTGAGTATGATGTGGACTGGGAATTTCAGGCTTGGAAGGAGGTGCGCAGGTGGATGCGATTGATTTATTCTTACTATGGAAAAATCCATCTGGCCAGAGGGAGTTCGCCTCAAGATATGGTTGCCCTGCTGGATCCACACTACTAGAGAGACGGCAAGCTGTCTAGCACTTTGACAAATACAGTACGGAATCAAAAGTGCACAATCGGTCTACGTGTTGCCTACCCTGAGGCCCCACGCTAAAGTCTACCTAGTCACGTAGCACTGAGCCTTTCTTGCGAAATGAGACAACATCATAGCCACTGTTTGTTACCGAACTGAGAAACGAAGTCGCCGGCGTTGCCCTTCTCGATGCTAGCATTCACGATAACAGTCCTCATAAGCGATACGCTCTGTTCCGGCGTGAGCGGTCCCTTGAAATCCGGCGCATACTTAGGCACAAGCTCACCAAAGACAGCTGTAGATTTCTGCAGCTGTTCCGGAGTTGCTGTAGCGAAAATATCAGCTAATCGATCAACGTCATCTAGACAGGGACTCCACATACCGGTGTCATGGTTCCCCACGTCCACTGTTCCCGGCGCAAGCGCTAAGAACAGAATCCCATCTTTCTTGAACTGCGCGCTAAACTTCGCGATAATCATGTTGAGAGCAGCTTTACTAGCTGAATATAGGGGCGCGAGCGTCATGTCCCAATTGCGCGTCAATTCGATGTCGGAGTAGCCGCTCGTGATGGCAATAACCTTCCTGACCTGGCCTTTTTGGATGAGCGGGAGGAAGAGGTTGAAGAGGTGGATGTTGCCGATAACGTTGACCTCGAAGAGGTCCCGAAGCTCTTTGGTCAGTTGTTCGGGCTGACTCCCACTGTTGGTGTCAGTCGCTGTCCAACTCGAGGCGGAGTGGTGCTCACAGGTCGCCGATGCCGTCGTATTGGTCAAATGGGGCGACGAGGCCTGCGTTGGCGATGATGTAGTCCAAGCTTCCGCCGGTTATTTTGGCAGTTTCTAAGGCGGCTTTCTGATACTTCTGTCAGTGTTCCTCTTCGACGCCGATCAGTGCGATCTTACCTGTAGTCCGGCATAATCTGTGATATCGGCGGCGAAGATGTGGATGTTGGAACGACCTTTCAGATCCGGGTCTTCCGAAACCTTCTTGTCAGTTGTCGCCTTGTTGCGCACAAGTCCAACAACGATGTTGTTCGTATCGCTCGAGTATTGCCGAAGGAACTCGTACTAGGAACGTCACTGGCTGTTCTATAGGACTCGAGGATTAACCTTACTCCGATGCCTCTCGAGACTCCTGTGATAAGGTAGGAAGGCATGATAATACGATAGCTGTAGAAGAACTGGAATGGGTATACAAGCTCTGCGATTCTATAACAGAAAGAGCACAGTCTTATATGCTCTTACCATCTTGAAGTCTACGGAACCGCTTCGGCGCAAAGTCCGAGTATAATCGACGCCGTATGTACTTGGTGACATTTTTGCACAACTCAATCCATTTTCGTCCACGATAATAACGTTATTCCCAGTTCTCTAGAGGATGATTGTCAATCGATTATCTCATACTTGCCTGTTGCTACACGAATACCAATACACAGTTCGTATGGAGCTAAGCCAAATCGAGCTTAGTCTTGTCATGCTTACCCGAGAGTTGCCCAAAAGTTGATCTGCAGCTGGACCTGCATGATTAGCGCCTTACTGTCTTTCCTCTTTCTAACTTCGTCTGTCAGCCCCACATCTTACGATGGCTACCGCAGTTGCCCAAAATTCCAAAATTCTTCCACTTTGCAGCTACAGTCGAGACTTGTGCAGAATCGTCAGTCGAGTGGTCTCATCATCGCAAAGGAAAGAATGGCAAATCCGAAGAAAGACATGATAGGCTACAGACCTGCCGCTCCAATCTGCGCTCGTCTGCAATCGCCAAGGCCAGATATAGAAGGATCAGGACGCGGTCTGCAGTTGTCATGGCCGTTCGGAAGTCAACATAGACGTGCAATCGTAAGCGAAGGGCCGGAAGGAAACGATGCGCTCAATGTCCGCGAGATTCTCCACACTTCGAGCGAAGACATCCAGAGGCATAGCCATCTAACGAAAGGCTCGCTCGACAGTAAGCTGATCACTTAACTCTGCACTTGATACGAAAGACTAACGTGTTCCAGAGACGGAATGGCAGGTGTTGGAACTGGCAATACCAATGGTTCCTGCGGTGAAGGTCGAAGTGGAGAACCAAGATCGATTCCAGTATTGTAAGTCTCGCTGGCGGTTTACATGACCATGCCAACTGTATACAAGGCCATATCGGGCATGGTTGCATTACTCCTTGCACCTGCCATATACTGCCTACATGAGATTGATCACAGTACTGTATTTAATCACGTCATCACGTGATTGGTAATTGGAGACTGACGAGTACAGTCCAGCATACTGCGTCAAAAGCACTTGCTATCATTGGGCACGATCCAAAGGCATTAGGAGATGTGCTGATCAGAATTGCGCTGGCCAGCAACACAAGCTCTGCCAAGGCAGTGCGGGAATGTCTTTTGGCGTACTCTGCACTTCATCGCCACGGCATACACGCACAGGCTATGGAGAGCAAGATTGCTGGACTTAGTGCTTTGAAGGTCGCATCGTTTACAAGAAGAAAAGAAATCGATGTGTTGGAAGCGATACAACATGTTGCCGCTGGGATGTTGCTGTTGTCATTCGAGGCAAGTGTCAGCTCGCTACATTGTAACGCGATTACTTTAGGCTAATACAGTTCACAGATCCATCTATCATCTTGCACTTCAGATGACTGGACAAAGTATCTATGCGGTGTCAAAAAAGTCATCAGAGCTGCTGGCTTAGACAGACTCGACAAAGACAAAGACCTGGCTATCTTGTTGGATTGGGTGTACTACCAGGATATCCTTGCTCGCTTCAGTTTACGCCACTGGTATAGACAGCATGGAATGCCGACTCTCAACTGGATTACAATCACTTGTACGCCTGCCGATACATATATGCGCATGACGAATTGGATTGACCAAGTGAGATTGATACATCTCTTCGCTACTGGAAGAAGCGCTAATGTATGAATTTGTAGCCCATGCGTAGGACGTCGCCTAGTCTGGAGCTCATTTGCTTGCTGTCAGAGCTCTGCGACGCGGTACCCCAGCCGCTTTGCGGCTTGTCTGACACCGAGGTCGACGAACGCAAGGGCTTTCTCGAAATCCTCGAATGGAAGATCAGAATTTTCAAACCGTCACCCGTATTACCCGACAACGAGCGATACTCTCTGCTACTAGAACTGTACAAGCTGGCCATGCTTGTGTACCTCCATCGAGTCACCGCGGGCCGGCTTAAACAAACAATCAGCATCCAACTACACATTGACCGGGCATTCGAGATACTGGTACAGCTTGGCTCGTGTGAACGGCAGTTTCCCGTGTTTGTGTTTGGTTGCGAAGCGAAGAGTGATGCACAGAGAGCGATCATATTGGACGTAATGTCGAGAACTGAGAGCTCGGTGTCTTCGCGATCATTAAACCATTCACGCCTCTTACTCCAGGCTATCTGGGCACAAGATGATTTAGCGGAGGGAAAGACCCTTTACTGGAACAAAGTGAGTTATGTGATAAGCTGTTGTACGACAGTGCCTTCATTTACGTAGAAATGCCACCCAAAACCCCTGTATTATAATCGCTGCATCGCCGTGGGACACTCCCTACATAGCCGCCTATTTACCTCATCCATAATTTAGTGTTTCTTGGTCCACTTTACCCTAATATGGTTGATGACCACGCAAAAGAAATACACGAAGCAAATCGTCGGTATCACCCACGCCGAACCTGGAAAATTCTCCTGGAGACCCTCGTTGTACCTCAATGTCGCAACAAGACACAAGCCTACACCAAAGACGACGTTTAGGCTGAAGTGGATATACGCAGCGACGCGATGCTGAGATGCAGGCAGCGAGAGGTAGCCTAGAATTGATACGATGATGAGCGAGAAGCCACCCTGTCATAATCAGCTCATGTTCGAGTAGTGGGAGAGAGGCATGATTTACCGCAACAAAAACATATATGAAGACCAGCTGGAAAACACCCAGGTAATCATCGAAAGCCCCCATGATGTCGAGTTCTTTGTCAGCTCCGTACATAGCCCTCTTCCCTGGCACCGTTACGCTAAAGCTGTCGAACAGTGTCTTCGTCGCTGCCCCTACGAGATTTTTGATACTCGATGAGAAGTCTTCCCACGCTATGGCGTTATTTGGGTCTTCGACCACATAATGGAAAGACTCGGCGATGGAGTGAAGTGCGTTTTTGGAGGTCTCAATCTCCTGGCTTGCATCGACGCCCTTGGGAACATAAAAGAAGACCGAGTTATTTGAGATGTTGCTCAACTGGCCGGCCAAAGTAATACCGTTGGGGAATGTCGCGGCCGCAGAGAGGACGTTGGCGAACTCGGTATACATCGCAAAAAGCGTCATTACGATCTGCGTCCAGATGATGAGTAGACTGACGCCCTGGAGTACGAGGACAAGGACGATGTGCAGCGGGAAGTGTGCAAACGACCAGAGCTGCTGCTTTGTGCTGCCGAAGTGCTCTTCCTGTATGCGGTCGAAGTACCGAAATCGAATTGATGTCTCTCTCTTCCCGCTCGCTCGACATTCACATGTCAAAGTCGTCTAATACATACACAGCAAACGCCTACATATATCAAACCCACGCAAACCCAACACTGCCGTCGCAAACTCAATCAAACCACACCCCACCTTACTTCCACCGTCGATTTACCAAGTCCTCTACTTCCTCCCTCCAGGCGGAAGCGGTGCCCCCGGCGTCGCCCCCGCGCCCGCAGCTTGATTCCCCTTCGACGCCATGCCCGTCCCGCCCGACGGCGAACTAGACACCACCTCCTTCACGCCCTTCGACGCCATGCCCGCAGCACCTCCCAGTCCCTCGTTGCGAGTGCCCTTCGAACCCTGTGATGGTAAGCTTCCTCTATTCATGGGGGTTGGGTTGTGTGCTGCTTTGAAAGAGGGTGCGCCGATAGTGTGCTTGGGCGCATGTATGATGATACCGGGGGCGGGAAGGGTGAGAGGAGGGTGGAGAGGGAGAGATGGGCTTACCATCGATGCTGAACTAGCCTTCGTACCCGGGCCAGCAGCCGCAGGGGCGACGGGTGCGCGTGTGTCGCCGGCCATGATGACGATCTGTTCGGCGGAAAAATAAAGTTGACTTGAGTTGCGCCGGTGGGACGTTGACCTGAAGTGCAAGTTAAGCGGGACTTGCATTTTCCTTTCTGGCCTGTGTAAAACACTCCTTTATATACACGGAGAGGTGAGGGAAGGGATGGTTTGCCAGCTGCGGGGTGCGTCGCTAAAAACTCTGGTACTCCATAGATGCTACCTGGAGAGGGAGGCTAAGAAGTTATAGAGATGTTGGGTTTTAGCTGAAGGGAAGTCAAGACTTGGGGTCGAGACTTTGTTAGGCAGAATGCTGATGCGTGATGGGGTGAGCCAAGATTCCACATAAGGGTAGCGGGGGATACTCCGTTTCACCGGTTACAGATACACCCCGCATGTGGCTGCGTTTCTGCACGTGTCGGATACAGGTACCGAATAAGGCTGAGTCTTTAAGCTTATGTTGTAGGTTAGGGTTCATGCAAAGCGTTGTCAGCATGGGGTGCAGGATTTGTCAGATATAACGCCAGTATCGTGATGATGAGGACGACGAATGGAATGTGTATGGTGCCTCCGAAAATTAGCACAATATGCAATTATAATAACATTCGTCTCAGCTATCCTGAGCGTTCAGCTCATTCTGGATGCGCATGGCCTCCTGCTCCCAGAAATCAGCCATCTGCTCCGCGCCGCGTGCGCCGCCAAACTGGACCTCGCCCTCGCCCATATCGCCCTCCACCAGATCCATCAAGCGATTGAAGCAGCCTTTGTTCCTCGGATTGCTGAAATGGCCGTATGGGTTCTCCGGAGGGAGCCATGCGCCGCATAGGTAGCAGAAGTGAGACTTGCATTGGAAGCATGTCATGTGGTTGCAACCGTACGACTTCTGGCAAGGAACGGAGCAAGTTGGACATGGTGATGTGTTGCGCATGATGTAGTTGAGCGAAGCTTGGTCTTCCTCTGTAAGTTGGTTCTTGTCCCGCGGTTCGCAGCGAACGAAGTCGCCGTGCCAGGAAGCCAGACAGACCTTGCAGAAGGCGAGGGTGCAGTCTTCGCAGACGGCAAGGCGGTCCATGCCTGCGACGCCCACCATACGCTTCTCGAGTCCAGATACTGTTGGCTGTTTGTCTGAGGGTGGCTCCACAGGCTCTTCCGGTTCGGAGTCGGAATCGTCCATCTCGCGTACGTCCTTGATCTTGGGGTATTTGTCTGTTCGCATGGCGCCTTGGCACCATGAACGCGGGCAGTAGATAATGGTGGGGTCGGCCTCAATCTTTTTCTTCCGCTTTATCTTTGCATAGCGTTCTACCGCTTGCAAAGGTAAGGGAATCCGTAGTAGCTCCTTCGGTGATAGCAACCGCTCCTTTTTCTTTCCGTTCGGCATGGTCTTCCCGCAGTCCGTTGACATGCACTTGACGTTGTTGACGTCTCCCTCCTCGATGCAGTTGTTGAGGTAGTCTTGAAGACATTGAACGCAGAAGACGTGGTTGCACCGTTCCATGCGATAGCACACGGACCCCTTCTTCGGCTCGAGGCAGACCTCGCAGTCGAACGTCTCCTTGTCGAACAGTTCCCGCTTCATGCGCTTGCTGTACTGTAGGAGCTCGTTTTGCACGCTATCCAGAAGCGTGAGCTCGGATAGCCCGAATGCTGTCTCGGCGGCTTCTTGTAGATAGCTGACATAGGCAAACAGCACCTGCCCACCGCTGTATTCTTCCCACAGCGCGTGCGCCTCTTTCTCCAACTTTTCCACTGTGTCTGGCGGGAGCCATGAGAGCGAAGTTGAAAGCTTGACTTTCGGCGGGGCTTCGGCGGGGTAGTCTGCGGGAAGGGCGAGGTGCAGGCGGAGAGGCGGCAGGTATGCTATTCTATGCACCTCCTGGATGGGCTCGAAGCTGACCGGGAGTGGTACAGTGGGCGCTACCGGGAGATCGATGTGTGCGGCGAACGGGGCGTCGATAACCAGCTCAGGGTAGATGGACTGCAGCGTCTCGAGCTCTTCGGTGCGCTCATCCTCGCCAGCGGTCGCCATGTGAGATAGGGTCGTGCCTGCTCTTGGATGTTTATTGGCCTCTGAATCCGGTGTGTTCGTGTTACACGCAACGCGCAGGCCTTAGCTCTATCTCAAAAAAGTCGAGAGGCGAAGGTTAGACGTGGGGCGGAGGCAGAGGCAGACGCGGAGTTTGTCCGTGGCGTAGAGGTATGTCAGGTGTCGGGGGCGGACAGGTGGTGGTCTTTTATGGGCGCCCCGGCGTTCCAGCAGTCGTCGGCAGCGGGGGCGTGCATTCTCGGTCGCGTCGAAGAATCACGTTACGAAGGTGAAGGGCGGTGGTGAAGGCTAGGCTCGGCTGGTCACTGCCGCCACCTTTATCGCCGTGCCAAGCCTCCAGGACCGTCATTGCCTCGCGTTTCCGAGTAGCTTCACCATCGCATTCACCACCACCGCCATGGACGAAGCCCCGCTCGCGTCGCTGTCTTTGACGCATGTGCACTATGTACGCGGCACATTCATCACATGATACATAGACTGACAATCTGTAGAACCCCGCGGACCGCGTCTCGTACCTCTGCGCATGGCTCGCACTCGTGCCCCAAGGGCTCTGTGTCATCTACGCAACCCTGATATGGAGCAACCGCGAGATTGAGATCATGTTGATGTTCGTTGGCCAGATGGGCTGCGAGGCCCTCAATTGGTGTCTGAAACGCTGGATTAAGGAGGAGCGACCGCGGGGTACATGCACCCACAACCCTCTGTTTAGGACACTCAATTGATGCGCTACAGAAATGCATGGAAAAGGCTACGGCATGCCTTCCTCGCACGCCCAGTTCGTCACCTTCTTCTCCCTCACGCTGGCCCTCTTCCTGCTCTTCCGCCATGTTCCCCACCCGACTGAGACGCATACACCTTTCAGCTTTTTCCAACGCTTGGTCCTTTCGGTGCTCGCACTCGTCTCGGCTGCGACGGTTGCTATGAGCCGGATATACTTAAACTATCACACCCCGAAACAGGTACTGGTCGGTTGTCTCGCCGGTGCCATATGCGCCGTGGTATGGTTCGGCTTCACGACGTATCTGCGAAGAGCTGGGTGGGTTGAGTGGGTATTGGAGACCGAACTGGCTCGTCTCTTCAGGGTGCGGGACTTGGTAATTCAGGAGGACTTGGTCGATTCGGGATGGGCACGATGGGTCGAGAGACGGAAGAGGCAACCATCATTACAGGTTCAAGCCAAGAAGACCAGGTGACCGGCTGCTGATGCATTACACCATGCACCAATTTAGCCCGGAAGATGTTGCATGCACCTATATACACAGCACATGCACGGCTTCCACACTTCACCATCATGCCAACTACTCAAATAAGGCATTCGAATGTCCAGGATTCGCCTCTACGATGTTACTCAAATATAGCTCTGTTGACTAACTCAGTGTTGCTAAACTACGTCTAGGTGCTGCGCATGAAGCGAGCGATCTGGAAACAGGAACGCTACAGCATATGCCGCAAACGATGTGCAAGGTGGAATCGCCGTGACAAGCCCGCCTTGGATTGCCGATTTCTGGACCAATGCCACGACACACAAACTCAGCCCTGCGAATGCCAGCGACATCAACATGTATCTACAGCCGTTAACTTTAAGTCCCACGGGTGAGTAACTTTGACTCACATTTTATCATATGTCACCCTCCGGCATTGGAGGTTGAGATACATCAATGTGAATACCGACCAAGCACCGAGTACACTGCAGGATTAATCAGTTGTCTATGCGCGGTGTGAACAAACTAACTTACCCCCATGCGAGAACAGGTTCCACCGCTGCATCGTTCCGCATCATGAAATATAGCACACTCGAGACTCCCATCAACGGGCCGACAAGACTTCTCGCTGCGCCCATCAGATACCCTCCACACAGAAACAGCATGCTCGTCAGTGTTCCGATAGCTATCATCGGTACCTGGTGCACCTCCACGTCCGGTATAGGAAAGGCCCTTCCCAGTACCAGTTGATCATCCATGGCCGCCGCTGGTGCAATGAGTACAGCGCAGGTTAGAGCAGCAATACATTTCGACATTGCGCCTGCTTCGAGACAACGAATCGTTCTCATAATCAGCTCCATGGTTGTCCCGCCGACGTCCAAGCTTGGCAAAGATTCAGCCTTGCGATCGTGGCCGCTGACATCCTCCTCTGAGATATCTGGAATGCGTAGTCCGATCGTCTGCATCTCGTCTCTTGCCTCTTTCAGAGCCCTCGTGCGCAACTCCAATTCCATCATTCCATTGTCGAGGCACATATCCATGAAAGCCATGTGCATGAACAGTTTGTAGGTTGACTCGTGGATCGATGACTCCAGCTTCGTGAAGTCTTTTTCGTACAGAACTTTCCCCCGAATAAGCTTCGGCTGATTTGACATCAAACACACTATACTCACTGGACGACATGTTGAACGATGTACGGTAGACGTGCGGAAAGATCGGATTCGCCCGCTTACTCGATTTTCGAGGATGAGAAATCGTCTTTCCGAACAACTTGCTGAACAACGGAGCTTTTTGGGGAGCCGTGTGGCATTGCTGGCGTGGCCTTCCCGCGGGTTCAAGGGGAGACGAAACAGGAACCTGCTCACCGGTGAACAAGGGTTCAATACGAAGGGTACGCACGTCACGAGTCTCCTACGATACAGGTTCTGCGCATACCATTCGTCGCAGAAGAAACAACACTGCTCTATGGCGCTCTTGGCATCGTAAAAGATGCAAGGCTGAGGCACTCCAAGGCTTCCCGCCACGCCGTCCGACGCCTCGTGACCTCGTGTTCATCGGTGGGCTGTGCTGGCACACCTACCACCTCGCATTCGGCCACACTCAATTACCCGCATTGCCGCATACTTGTCTCTATGCCTCGGACAGATTTGAATCATCCTACAACTCGACAGAGTACGACAGCTATGCCATACATGCTCCAGCTCGGTAATCAGCAGAACAATATCCTCAAGGAAGGAGCACAGTCGCACGATACAGGGACTGTGAACAGGTGATTTTCCACTCCTCGCGGTGCAGTCTACGGTTCTCATTGCATGCAGAGTTGGTCGTGAGCATGCGCCGCTCGATTCTCCGGAAGTGGGCAACAAATTCTCAGTGCCTAGATGTTGTGCCAATATCGAAGAGCGCACGAAAAGCGACAGTGAACTGGTACAGATTGGGTTTGCCGATGCGAATTCAGAATACAGAGAAACCATCATGAACGAGAAGACTGTTACGCCCACAAGAGAAGCGCTCGATCCACGTGATTCACAGCTCGCGAAGAACTGGCGACTAGGCTTCTTCCAATGTCCAAGTTTCGGGGAATCCTTATTTCGCCCTAAGAGGACGAGGCATGACCTCGATCACAACGAGCTAGATCTGATTCTCCACGCAGAAACCGGCCACCAGCATGCTGTGCTCTTTCAAACCCCCATTTCACACAACCGAACCGCCATTATATCCGCTTGCTTCCTCCTCGCTGCCGCCTCCGCCGTTTACGAGTCCTCAAGACCGGGTCCACCACATCATTTCTGCGTCAATGCGCACAACAACCACATCTCGTCTCGCCTAGAACTACTGCAACATCTCACACGCAGCCTCGCTCCACCATTCGTATTCACCCTCGCCATGGCCATAGTATACCACCTCAACGTAGGCCATCGTTTCCAGGACTTCTTCATGCTAGTCGGCTTATTTCTCGGGGTACTGGGCGGGATGGCGAAGTACCGCGATTTGCAGGATACGGCGCTGAGGGTAGTGCCGTGGGGACTGATTGCGGCGCTGGGCGCGAGTATGGCTGTGCACAGGGCCTGGGAACACAGGAAAGAAGTGCTGCAAATACATGTCACGCTGGTGTGAGGCCTGTTGACTGTCCTCAAAGATAGTACTCAATCCACGCATTTTCTTTTCCGGAAGCGGTTGCTTGATTCATACAAAGAGAAAGAAAGAATTGATCGCATATGACCCTGTGCGGTCTTTTCCAGTAACCTTTTTCCTTATATGTATCGCGTTTATGTTGTACGCTAGCAACCTACGCCCTGCAAAGGTTGCTCTCTTCAACGAGAACTAGCCCAACGCCTCCTCTCTTGAACGACAACGCTGCTCTCTCTTTCCCTCTTCTCTAGAAAGACATACGCTACGCTATACGACGCGACCGACGTACACAGTGGGATTAATTCAATTGATCGGTAACCGTGTGGTACTAAAACCAGTGTTCATATTTTTCTTGTCGGTCGAAGGTGTCCCTTAACACCTGGCATCGCCCTAGCTCTATACGATAAGATACCGACGGTATTGGTCTCCGTCACCTGAGCGACTCAAGACTCCCCAGCTCACTTAACACTTCATTACCCTTTTCTGTTCGCCTCTGCTCCAAGTCATGTGTCGCAGGAAGCAACTTTCAATAAAGAAAATCTTTGGGACAACGCTCGTATCTTGCCTAAGCGGGAGTCGATTCTTGTTCGCAAGTGGGAAGCTATTAGCTTTTCAGCCTCATCAATTGTTTTATCGTTATTTAGCTAGCTGTTCTGTTGCACTTCTATAGCTGTGCACTTAGTAACCGGATTGATCTTGCAGCGTGGGGCCTAGGGCTGTGCTATAGTTGGGCGTTGGATTATGTTTATAATACCGAGTGGGCGAGTCTTAGAGTAGCTAGAGCTAGACGGCACAGTAGCGAGGCTCTCTAACCAACAACTAAACAAAATATACGCAATCGAAACTCTCCGCAGAGTAGAGACATGGGCAAGGCACGCGGAAAAATCTATCCGTCTTCCATCAAGCCCCATTGTTTATTCATGGTATGAACCGCAGTGTAGTAGCAAGACTTACGATTCCACACTCATCGCTAGAAAAATTTGCCAACCCTCTAAGCCTAAGGTCACCCCACGCTACTTACGGAGCGAACCGAGGAGAGTGGTGAAGAAGCTGTACTCATCACCACTTCTTCAATTCCGTGGCCCCCACCCACATCTCCATCTTCTTCCATCACTCTGCGATCAACCTCTTCCCTGTAGATACGATACTCTTCTTCTTCCTTTTCATCTTTCACTTCGACCTCTTCTTCCTCCGACTCACTCGACTCCTCCTCCTCCGTAAACCTAACCTCAGGATGGCCCGCCTTCTTCGCCGCCTTGATTTGTTTCAGCCGATAAACCGGAAGGTCGAACTTCTTATCGAAAGTATCCTTCATAGCATTCCGAATCTTGATCTCCAGTTGCTGATACCGAGCCCCATATTTCTTGAACGCAGCACGAGCCATATCGCGATAGATACGAAACGCCTCTTTATCCTTGGGATGAAGCGCTATCCTAGCAGGACGAGGATCCAAGATCAGCCCATTCAGCCTACGAATCTCATTCGGCAGCGTCAGAGGCTTCCCATCGTACTTCTTGCCACCCAAGCGCAGCGCGCCTTCCGAGTCGTCTTGATAAGCCAGCGTGGGTTTCCTTTTCGGCTTCCGCTTGTGCACCCGCTCGACAGGAGCTAGACCTCGCTCCTCAAGCCACTGTCTATGTTTGAGTTCCGCGACCTCGGTTTTGGCGTCGTCGCCGGCTTCGGTGTCGGCGCGGACCTTGTAGCAGCCGACTACCCTGCCTTCGGTCTCTTCAATTACGATGCCTGAGCCTCGGTATTGCTCTTTGATGGGGTGTACGTCGTAGTAGAGCAGTTTCTCGGGTTGATCCGGGTAAGGCGAGTCCGCGTCATTTTCGCAGTGCGAGGTGTTGCCCCAAGGGATGAACCACCATGTATCGGGAATAGGGACCTCGCGGAACTTTACGTCTTCGAAATCCCACCCGAGAGGCTCCACCTTGCTCCACGAAGTTAGTGGTAGTGCCATATGTTCAAGTTTCTAGTTTTGGCTTACCTCGAGGAGGGTGGATTAGGTGAAGGTGGTGAAGACATCATGTATGTAAAACGTCGCGCTTCGATCTTCTCTGTGTTTATCAATGCCGGTGCTGGTGAGGATTGCGAGTTGCGTGCAGCACGTGAACGAGAGGTGGGTTTGTGGAAACACCTTAGGAGAGCGGGAGTCTTCTATGTTTGTGAAGTTGATTCTGCATTGATCAAGCCTAACGTGGCCAAGGCCAATTTGGTGAATTCTGAGGTCCTTGCGAGCAACCTCAAGGCTTTCGCGGGTCCAGTTCGGTATCCTTGCGGTTGTGTATTGAGATAATGTGAAGGAACGTGAGGGACCGTGCATGCGGACACAGAACCACTGGATTGCAGACTTCAGTGTACCTGATCCAGGCGACAGGTCCATCGCAAACGGATAGGCATAGTGAGCTACTCTCGATCAAGCACTGTGCTTTTCTGCACTGGTGAGTGCATTCCGGTAGGTGGCAACACGAAGTTAGACCATAAAAGCAGTGTAGTATAGCTTGATTACATTCTAACGGCGCATGTGCGCGTCTATTCTAAAAAATTACCGCCTCCAACGTTGTTGTCGGTGAGACATGAACCAGAAAACAAACAGATGCGAATGCTTCAAAAAGCGCCAATCTGTGACAAATTACCAAAAAGAAACTCTTCAGCAAAAGGTTGGAGATGCGTGCGAGCCGAAAAATGGCCTCGCGATAAGAAATCTACGAGTGTGGGCAAATTGCGATCACTCGGCCTTCTTGCTGGACTTGGTACGCAACTTCATCAGTAGGTACACCAAGGCATAGCCAGAAAATACGAAGATAACGCAGACACCAGCATCACGCCAGCCGTAGACATATTCGCCCAAGTTGATCGTGGTGAGGTAATCTTTGCCAACGGTATACTGGCATACTTTGCACTGGCTCGTGGCATCTGGGTTGACGAGGTTGTTGGTCGAACCGGGTCCTTGGAGCCACGCTTCGAGATACTTGGCGCATGTCTGGCCTGACGGTGGATCGAAGCGTGCGAACTCTGTCTCATCGCACTCAACTTTCCAGTCGTAGTTTGAGAACACGAGTAGTGAGCCCATCAGGTAGTTGAAAGGGTTCAGGTAGTATATCCAGAATCTCCAGAAAGGCTGGATTTGACTGTAGGGAACCAAGACACCGCAGAACGAGACGAGGGTACCGATGATCAGGGGGTTGACGAGCGAGGCGAAAATGGCGTTTGGTGAGTACGCGGCAATGAACTGGCCGATGCTGGTGTAGATGAACTGATACGCGAGCATGACGAAGAAGATTGCGCCAGCTTTGTTGGATTCGCTCGGCAGACCAGATGTGTAATAGAAACAGACGAAGTAGAGAATAGCACAGATGACCAGGTAGGGAAGTTCGGACACAATGAGGCCGGTGACGAATGGGCTCCAGTGGTACATCTTCGACTTGCGTTCGCGGGTTTCGTAGATATCGCGACGTTCGATGAAGAGTGGCTGCAACTGCGCGATGACACCAGGGGCAACGAAGATGTAGTTGAACAGAGCGAAGAGGATGAGTTGTTGATCATGGACCGAATTTCCAATGTTCCAGAAAGAGAAGCCAACAAACAGGGCCACGCCAATGTGTAAAGCGAGCTTGTTGTCGACGTAATCGATATTGCGATACAAGCTTATGTTGGCTCTGCGGGTGACGATTTTTGTTTGTGTCCAAATGGTAGTAGCAAACTCATTACCATCATCTTTGGTCCCGGGTTCTTTGCTGGCAGCATCGGTGATGATGTTCTCCAGGTCTCGATGCATACGGGCAGCTTCTGGCGACTCCAGCCAAGTTTTGTTCCAGTCGTGGTCAGACTTGTGCCCGGAAACCACATCAATCATGTGTTCAGCTGGGTTGGCTCCAGGCGGGCAGGGCATGCCATGCCGACCGAAGTATTCTTTGATTGTAGCCGCATTGTCGCCTATATCACCGAAGTAAACCGTCTTTCCACCCTTGGCTAGCAAGAGCAGAGTATCAAACTGGGCGAAGAGCTGAGCGGAAGGCTGATGAATGGTGACCAGAACAGCTTGTCCAACATCAGCGAGCTTTCTTAGGAACCGGACAGTATTGTATGCTGCTTGGCCGTCGAGTCCACTGGTCGGTTCGTCTAGGAAGATCAATATCGAAGGTTTTGAGACCAGCTCTACACCAATAGTGACACGCTTCCTCTGCTCAACAGAAAGACCGGCGCCAAGTCTCCCGATGAGAGTATGTTCTAGGTCGTGAAGCTCGAGTAGGTCAATGATAGTATTCACGTACGCCAGCTTTTCGGCGCGCGGCGTATCTCGGCTTTGGCGAAGGAGAGCTGAGAACTCCAGAGCCTCTCTGACAGTCGCGAATGGCTCGTGTACGTCCAACTGCTCGCAGTAACCAGCGGAGCGTTGGAAAGACACTGGGAGTGGACGGCCATCAACCAAGATTTCTCCGTGGATAGTGCCTTCGGTCTTGCGTTGAGCAAGAACGTCCAATAGAGTTGTTTTACCAGCGCCCGAGGACCCCATAAGAGCGCCGAGCATGCCAGGCTTCACATACCCGTGAACGTTGTCTAGCAAGGTACGATCCCCCGTCGGTGTCTTCACCACGTAGGTCAAGTTCCGCCACGTAAAAACCGATGTATTTCGCATGAGGGAGCCTTCGCCATTGCCCTGGGAAGCGTCGCCACCATCAGCGGACCGAGGAGCCTTCTCAGTAACTTGTGCTTCCTCATCAGCCGGCGCATTCAAGTGAGCTGGCGTTTTCTTTGCTGTCTCGCGAGGAATAAGAACAGTACCGGAAGATCCTGCGGAGTCGTCCCATCGGAGCGTGAAAAAGATCGTGAGACCTATGTAGAGAAACCACCAGGCGAAGAGGATTCCGACATTGCGCCAGATGTGAGATGGCGAATATGACAGACTGGCGAGATACTCCTCACCGGAGACCGAAGTAGCGCCTGGGGCAGCTCCGCCAACACCAGCGCAAGACTGGTGCGCAGGATCGAGGTACTCGGGGAGATAATTCGGAATCAGGTTGTTGAATACGCAAGGTATGTTTGTCTCCTTGAACTCATTGGCCATCACGGCTTCGAATCCGTAGGACAGAGGGTCAATCCAATAGATCCAGACAAACCAAGGATGCATTGCAGGTTTCGCGATTTGATACCCGATGTAAAGAATGAGGGCCGTAAGGGAAAAGCCGGAAACCTTGGAGGCGGCGTCGAAAGTCGGGAAGGCAGCGCCGATCATGCGAAAGAATGCAGTCATAGTGAAAGTGGTCAAGTAAACGATGAACCAACATGTAAAGAAGGCGGCTGCAGTCGCCTTCAGGAATGTCATCCAGTATAGAATGACAATGAAGGTAGTAACCTGAAAGAACAGGATTGGGACGTCTGCTGCAATTTGAGCAATACAGAAAGCAGCAGGATTGTAGAAGGCAAAGTTTTTATGTTTTGCGAGGATGGGTCGACCAGCAAAGGAATCGGTGACCTCCGACATGGCCATCAGGGCGTTGTACAACAATCCCATGAAGAGGGCACCGCCCTTGACAAACAAACCAGCTGAATTTGCTGGAGCGTTGTAGAATAGAGAACCGGCGATGAGTGCCTGGACGATAGTGGAACCTTGCTTAATGATAAAGGTGGCCTTGTCTCCCCAGATAATTTGATATTGCCTGGTGATGCAGGCCTTTATTTGATCCGTGAACGAGACGGTCATGGGGGATGACTTCGGGAGGCGAGGCGATCGGTCGAGCTGCATTGCCTCACAGAAGCTACGCGTGTTTCTTTTGGCCTCTTCAGTAGCGGGGTAGTCCAACTGTTGATCCATGGTAGCCTTGATGTTGGACTGGCGGTATGCCAATTCAAGTTCACCGGCGTTGCGCGGAAAGCGAGATTCGAAGTCTGGGTGGATCTCGCGCTCGCTCGGCACAGTAACACCCGTTAAGAAGTCAGCAACGTTAGCACCATCGCCACAAACAAAGCCTTGAGCCTCCATGAATGGTCGAGCCTCTTCTCGTGGCCCGTAGTAGACTTGTTTGCCTTCATCCAAAACAAGGACCTTGTCGAAAAGATCGTATATTGCGTTTCCGGCTTGGTATAGGGTGACAATCGTAGCAACGCCCAGCTCGTCGGTTAAGCATCGAAGCGCTTTTGTGTATTCCAAAGCAGTCGAAGCATCTAATCCGCGTGTGGAGTTATCCCAGCCTACGACGCTCGCTCTTGTGGCCAGCGTCTCAATAATCGATACTCTCTTTCTCTCGCCACCGGATACACCACGGACATAGGCATCTCCAACTTTCGTGTCTTCAGTGTGCGAGATGCCCATGGAATCCATCAAAAAAGATTTGAACTTCAACCGATACTCCTCAGCGTTGGCGGCATCTTTTGGCAGGTGGTGTGGTATATTAAGGCGGGTGGCGAAGTCCATTGTCTTGCCAACAGTGAGAGTAGGAAAGAAGAGCTCTTCTTCGGTATTGATGACGATTGATCCACGATGTTGCAGCGCTTCTTTAGCATTAAGTGTACCCCAGTGCACGTCACCCTCGACTTCTGCGTATCTGTTGGTAATGTCAGCTACTTGGAAGCTTTAACTGGCATCGGAAAACATACCCTTTGCGCTTGTTCGCTAGCATCTTCAATAATGTGGTGCAACCGCTACCTGGTCTGCCCAGAACAAGAAGCATCTCTCCGGGCTTCACACATCCCGAGCTTCCGTCCAGGATGGCTCTCAGACCCGGTTTGTGTCGTCCTTCCTTTATCTGTTGCGGGATGTTGAACTGGCTGAGCACGTTCTCTTGTATCAAGGCGTCCGATGGCACTACCTTCACTGTCAATCCCTGCCAGGTTACGCCCAACTTCCTGCCCTCTGCCTGATCGTTGAGCGGGAGCTCCTTCACAAATGAGGCCAGTTTCCACTCTTCGACTTTGGTCTTGGCGGAATCATCGTCCTCGTCGCTGGCTTCAGCGTCGTCCCAGATCCGGTCAGCATCGTGGTGGTCGGAGTGGTGCGATTTGCCAGAGAAAGGGTGCGATAATGTCCGCACCAGCTCCTCGCCCGTGCCTGAAGCTATCCCATAGCTGCTACTGCGTCGCAGCATGGTGTAGGTTGGATAGAGAGCCGGAAATGAAGGTTGGTACTATAGAACTAAACACAGAACGAGCGTAAAAGAAGCGAAGAAACGAAGTATATCATCGGTGATGATTCGTCCCGATAAGAGCCGCAGACTCGATTATGTCGAAGCTGAACCTAACGGTCCGACTCTTCCGCACCCTGATTTTAAAGCCTCCAAGCACATGTGCGCGTCGTACATAGCTGCGTACGAAACATGTTGGTTGATTAAGGCACTAGCGCAAGTTATGGGTGGATCGAGTGGGTTTGCGATGGAGGAAAGACCCTCCGATTCGGGCTTTCGGCGCTGCGGGTGCCAAGAGACCCGATTCCGCCCCTTCGCTATCTCGGTCTTTGCGGTCTTTGACTGTTTGAGGCGTATTGTATCTTTTCAGCCTCCACTGACGTATCTATCGGAGCCAGAAACGCCCTGAAGTGTTCTAGCGGCGGTCCAGGCAGAAACACCACGTTGCGTAACGCACAATGTGGTTGTGGGTCCGGCCAAAATCTCGTCCGCATCCCGAAACGCAACCTTAAGGCAAAGATGCTCCAAACACATTTTATGATTACTCTGCTGCCCCATCCGTGGCCTTGCATAGATTCCCTATCTTCGTATCTTCGCACGGCTGGACAGATGCATCAGCACCAAGGCGGGTACCTATGACATGAAGGCGCTGACGCAGGCATCATTGCCCATATGTTTTGTCCAGAAATGGTCCATAAATATGAGCATTCGGTAGGGTACAACGAACAGATTGACGGCAAAGGCGATTCCGGGCAGCCGGAATGGAGGAGTTGGTGTTCTTCGATGTGGGCTGGCTAGGGGCTTTCGCGAGAGGTCAACTTGAGTTGGCGAATTCCGGGCTGGCACAGCACCACATCTTAAGAGAATAGGAGAAAAGGCATTGGAGATTGGAGCCGAGGGTGCGCAAAGGATGTGCTGCCGTACACTCTCACCATCTCCACACGTTCATCACGCCACCTACCCTACTCAGGACTAGCGCGGGTTATGTAAGTTCACGTGGACGCGGGGAAACCTTGGAATCTGGAGCCACTGCCCGCTAACGCATGCCCCCTTGCACCCAACACAACAGCCGCTGCCCGCGACAAGTCGAACATGCTGGTCTTCCCTGATGACGACGACGACAAGAGTGCGGAATGCAAACATGACCGCCTCGGCGTCCTTCCGGATGAGCTCCTGCTGCAGATCTTCGAGACGCTCGCAAAGTTTGGTACGCGAAAAGACCTCTGCAACGTGTCACGACTGAACAAGAGGTACCATCGCCTGAGCGATGCGACACTGTACAAACAGGTGCTATTCCAGACCCCGGAGCTTCACCTTACCTTCAGCGAATCACTCGGTCGCCGCCCGCGCCGTGGATCCGCCATCAATGAAGTCACGTTGGCATACCCGTCATCTGAGCTCTCCCAATTAGCACTGGGTGCCCACGTACCCGGTTCCTACATCCATCCTTCCCGGTTCGATGGCCTGTCACGCACGCTTTCTATAATGTCGAATCTGGAGAAGCTTGACATCGCTGTTCCCAGCGCCCTACTGCATGGCATCGGCTCCCTATTCAACGGCCCGTTCGACCTGTCATGCCTCAAGTCATGCAAACTATTCTATCAATGTCCCAATGACGAGTACTGGGATCTTCGCGAGAACATTCATATCTTTGCGCATCCTGAGCTTGAAGAGCTGACCCTTCGACGTGCCAAGTTTGATGAGCAGGGCTTCAATTCCCTAGAGCGACCTCACGAAACAGCCTTGAAGAAGCTGCACCTGATCGAATGCGACATCAACGACGACGGTCTTGGGGATCTCCTCGAGCTTCCTGAAGCACTAGAGGAGTTCGTGATGACGCACCAAGAAGAGCCAGAGCCAGAGCTCGAAGAGAGCTCTGATAGTGTGGCCGATTACATTCAAGCGCTCAAGTCCCAGAGCGAATCGTTAACAAGCATTACAATCGACTCTCCATCCATGACAAGCCGGAAAGTGCTAAGGATGAGGGAGTTCGGCGCTCTCAAGACCCTGCGCTTGAATTGGGACTACCAGCTTTTCGCCAAGTCATCGAAGAAGCCGCGTCTACATTCTGTCGGTTTGCCTCCAGAGTTGGAAATGCTGGAGTTCTTCAACGAGCTCGGGACCGACGCGGAAGTCAATGATCTCTTGCTGGCTTTGATCGAGAGCAAGAGTATAGTGGCGAGACACTGGAAGACGATGGTTGTGATTGAGGGCGACGATGCTATTCTCAAGCAGGTCAAGACCGCCTGTAAAGAGAACGGTTTGCAATTGGATATCATCGGTGCATTTGACGAAACCGATTCGGAGGGTGACGAGAGCATGGGTTCTGACAGCCGGGACAACACGGACTCTGAGGGTGGGTCTGAATAGACTGCTCGTTACTACAGAAAGACTAATGATACACGACGACCGATACATGAAGACCTAGACTAGTTTCGACAATGCAAGCAAGACTGCTCGGCACTCATTCGTCCCAATCCAGTTTGACTTCTGTAATTCCTTTGTCTCTCATATTCTCATGTTCTCATTCTCACGCTGACAGCCAAGGAACGATACTAGCTCCACCCAGCACAAATAATAGGGCCCTGCCTGCCGCGACTCTAACGCCTGCGCCTGGCGCTGTCATACCAGTTAGCGTGCCAGTGGTCGAAGATGCTAGTGCAGCTATAGAGGAAACGGCATCACCACTGCGCATCGTCATTTTGCTTTCATCGCCAACAGGTGGTGCAATAATTATTGAGCGCTGTAATAATGACTCATACCTTACTAATACAATTCTAGTAATTCTACTGGAGGAGAACAATTCTCGCAGGGAAGAATTAGGTGGCAAAGTATTAGTCATCATTACAGCGCTCAATAATTATTGCACCACCTGTTGTCGCCGTCCCTCCGTACGAGAATCACAGTAGGATAGTTCAAGCCGCCACTCAACGTAGTTTCTCCAGTGCCCGTCGTCACAATTGCGCTCACAAAATCACCATATTCGCCGGCATTACAGGCCACGAACGCAGAGCCCGGCAGGGGCAGCCCGGATGTGAGCAGGCACATCGAACCGTCTGTTATCGTTACGAGCATGAGCTGGCTGCGCTCGCTCGTTTCTCCACGTGTTGCACTTAGATGGCGATTGTATACCTAGGACAGCACACGATCTCTGTCTCTCCACGCTTAGCAATCGATGACGCTGTCAACCACAGACGAGCACATATTCGCCGGCGAGAAGTATCCAACGGACAGCTGCCAAAATGTGTCTTCATCCGCTGCAGCGCAGCAATCAGTGTTGTAGTTGTACACATAAACATATGGACGAGCGAAGCGGCTCTTGTAACACGTGCCGTCGTTGCCTCCGGCTCCGTCCCGGTCCATAGTTCGAAGGTGTGGGTAAGACAGCTATGTGAGGCGAAGGAGAGTGAACGTCCTAGTTAGGGTGCCGTAATTAGTCGACCACGAAACGTCGCCGAGCTATGAATAGTCGCCCGTTGATGCCGATGGAGCAAATAAGATTTGTGCGATATGTTTGGCTAGGGACAAGGTCTCGACGGCAGTTCGAAATTATAAGGCACGCGCGACTCGCGAACCCCTTGGTCCTCGTACATACGGGTGGGGATCATCCGCGTGCCTAGTGCCGGTAATTTTGATTTTATTGGATCTCATTTTAGGCGCCCACAGGCCAAAATCGGCATGCCACTAGCTCCACAACGGTGTTCGTACAACTAGAGCACATGGGGCTAGCGGTTTCGGAACACCTCGATTGGCCCACATGGTCGCATCGTCGCGCTCTCATAACGTCTTTTTACAGCAATTTTTAGTTTGAGGAAACGCTCTAGATGCGAGCTTAGTTGGGCGTCGAAGTCTTCCGCACATATGACCTCCATTAAGGCCGGACTTCGTCGACTCGCGAGGTCAGAAACCTGCACCAGCGACAGGATAGGGCATTTTAATGTCTCGCTGTACTGAGCTCTCCGCATCCGTGGGAGCGAGGCTAAGTTTGAGGGATAAGACTCTTCGGACCCTAGGAGTGTCAGAGCCTCGGATCTTATAAATCTTGCACGAGTGCTAGCTAGAAGAAAAGACCTATCGTAAAATTAAACCGTAGGTAAATAATGCTCAACGTAGTTTTCCTGGATCTCCCACTAAACCATGAGAACGAGGGCTTGTTCACTGGTCTGGATTCGTACAACGACGGACCAACAGCTTGCTGCCTCCAGGACAAGGTTGATTCGGAGAATGGCGACTTGCTGTGTAACATGAGGCTAGAGCTGGCTTCTAGGCCTTCCCCTGTCACCGATGCTATGCTGCGAAAGAAGGACCTCGAAGGTTACGAGTCAGATGCTACACCTTCTAAGATTATACGATATGGGTCCCGAATGTGTTTGTAGGGGTATATGTGATGTCGAATAAGCGGTCTTCGTAGTCATCGTGTGATACTGTGTACGATGATGCTCTATGCATGGCAGCCAACTCGACCAAGTTTGCACGATGACCCAGAAAGTTCGACCCGATGTGGACCTTCAATGCAGAATTTTTGGTCTCTCCTAACCTTGGCAAGATTTCACTCTCCAGATATCGAAGTGGAGGTTTGCTGAGAAGATCATTCAATATTACTCTTCTTTCGCAACGCCTCGGGTCTTCTACGCGCAACTTCATTTCACCGTCCGCGCGGTCTACTGTCTAGTAATTTACCGAATGGCTGACCAATGTGAGCTTGTAGCTACAAGAAATCCTTCTGACCTATAACCTTTGAGCTGTTTGAAATGTTTATGTTTTGGCACCCCACCGAGTTCTTTTACTGTGTTTTGCCGCGGCTTGCCCGAGCGCGCGAAGTATCAAATTTGAAGAAATCCTTCTGATGGAGCCTACTATCAGCAGTATAATTAGAAGAATTCCGAATTGGAATTCTAGTACCAATACTCTACCTCGCACGACTACTCGCCAATTCTAGCTTTATTACCTTAGGGCTGGAGGAGAAGCATCATTAGGTCACACTATTTTTTCTCTAAAGGGGAGACTGTTTCTGGTCTGACTATCAACTGCAGGCTTCTTCGATGCCCAAGACCAAAGTGGCGATGATATTGCACCCACCTATGAGTATAACTCTTCGGTTCCATATTTCACTTTAGCTCGGGTAATCGCTCGACATGAACTTGTATGTCTGTAATATCTCGTTCAGTCTGAGAGGGTTCTTAGCACTCCTAAATAAGATGCATCTTTTTGAGACATTGAATGCGCAAGTCAGGAGCTGCGATAGTCTCAAACGCAGTTGCTGTGGCTTTTTTACAACTGGCCCCATCATTGAGTGGTACTTAATACAGTGGTACCACAGCTATCGCACTTTCGATTACAAGTCAAATCTGACTTGTGTGGTGGTCGCTGTTGCGAAACAAACCTATGCTGTTCGCTCTGGAGCGTGATGAACAACTTATTGGAGTTTCACAATAGATTGACTTGGAAGGGGACCGAAAAACGTTTTTTAGTGGCTCGCGTGGTTCTAATTGATACACAATTAGTCAGGGTCTTTTGTTCGGAGAGCAGAATCGGCCGCGGTATCGCTCTCGAGACAAGATGGACGTAAGGTTACCCGATGCTCTAGTGTTTTGGATCCTCGCAGTTGTACTTGCTGGATAGATGGGAGTGAATCTCGGTCTATAGGGGAGGAAAGAGCACCGAAAGTAACCTATCAAGCCATACGTGTATGGCAAGCAAAGAGGAGTTGGTACACCTCTTGCAGTGCAGTGGGGTCTATGCAAAGAAACAGTTTTCGCAGGACCTTGATACAGCTGTAATGTTGAAAGCCTCCAGCTTCCTTGGGAACTTTATCACGCGATCGAGCTCACTCTCACTCTCACCTTCGCTGAATTCCACGCGCAAAGAACGCGTTTAGGCTTGGCCATGAACGTTCAACTCCCACGCACCCAACTTCTCGAGCGCGCTCTCAAATCCGCACAAAGCTGAAATCCACCCACCGCACGAATCCCGTGTGCTCAGTCGTTGCCATGGGTGACGTTTGTCCGCAAGGTTCAGGCAAACGCCCGCCGATGCGGATTATCGACCAAGTCCCAAGCGCAAGTCCACCACAAAAAGCGGCTTCTGCGTCGCCCGATTTGCCTGATCTACCACAGGGAAAGAAGAACCGCGTGAGCGCAGCGCTGCTACAGCAAGAGAGCAAGGCGCATATTCAGACTCTCGAGTAAGCAGATGCGCCCACCACCCCCGCAAATGGTCCATCGAAGAAGCGCCGCCGGTATGAAGAGCCGTCAGGCGCAAGAGCTAGGTATCGACATATGACCTCTTGTACAGGTGTGATCATCCGATGACACTGCGCGCAGCGCCTCGAACGGACTGGATAGCGTTGACGAGCACATCCGCCGCCCACTTCGACCTCACGCAACCGGGAACGCTGCACACAATGCGATGGCGTTGGAACCGCTGACCAGCAATACTCATTCTTGCAGGGAGACTGCGCCAGCGTACACCACAAGATCAACGAACGCGGAACCCACGAACACCCTGTACACAATCGGCGCACATGCTGAGCAAGATACTGAATAGCTTAGTATCGGAAACGAGAACATACGTCCTGAATTAACGCTCTTCAGCCACCCTGGGAACACAGGCCATCTCGACGAAAAGCTACTCAGTGCTCCCTCCGTTCAACAAGTCGACCTTTTTGCGACGGGACCCAATGGGTATTCGAAATCTGGGGAACTTGTGCCCATGGGTACCTATGGTGGCCACTTATGGTCATCAACAGACGGCCGCGAAGAACATGCGCATGTTCACTTGGGCACAGCTCAGTATGAGTTGCAGGCCGAAGAAACATCTGCAAAGCTTTTCCAACGAGGAGCAGATGCAGATTTCGAATCGGAGTCCCTGGAAAACTACTCTCTGCCGGCTGAACCCGAGCTATCAACAGATTTGGTCGCCGTTGTTTCCCCACACTCTGTCACTAATGTCGATATACCCAACTTCACAGATAGAGACGATGTCTCTCCAGATGTGGAAGGGTGCTACAGTCCTGCCCTCAACATTTGTTCCAGTGACGATGGCGATTGGACCGTAGACGATGAGATATCTGCTAATCCTGCCAATAGTCACGTCACACCTGCAGTCCCCAAGCAAGATATAATCACACTGCCCCTCGAACTATGGGCTGAGATACTAGGCCACATCGAAGCGCTCTCCACCTCTCTGCAGGAAAACCCGAAGTATCTGAAGTGTTTGTCCTTGGTCAATATCCCGAATTTGCATTTGGCGGTCAAAGCGAAACAGTGGAAGAGGTGTGTGTTTCGGGCAGGTCGCTCTAAGCGACCCCTTGAAGAGTTGACGGAATCTGCGCAAGAATGTCTCAAATACGTCAAGCATGCTGCGATCACCGTGCCAATGCAAGGAGCGGGCAACAACAAAGGACAAATTATCGATCGTGGCTAAAGCGATTTGTCGCTTTCGCTGTCGACACTGGCCATATCGTCGTATGCTGCCCGGCTTATAGTAACCTCACAATTGCGTCCAAGCTGCTGAAGAGAAGGAGACAAGGTAGACTGAGTGTGAGTTTGCTGGGCGCAGAAGCGAGACGTACCACGCGGAACGATCTCCAAATTATGTTTCGACAAGTAGAGTTTTCGAACGTGAGAGTACTGAGCCTTCTACGCCTGGATGTGGTTATCACTGCCCATCATATCGAATTCTTCACAATCGAATGGCTCTCCATTTTTGAGTGCCTCAAGATGAGGGAGTTCTTTGGAACTCAAAGTTTGACGGAAACAGGTCTAGAGGCCTTCCAGTGGCGAGACCTGGCAGGGAAGACTTCAGCGGAGATGAACCTGGATCTTCAGAACAGTTTCCTGGACTTTCTGGCCTCGCGTAAGAAGCTCCAGGCTCTGGATGTGCATGTGTCTAGCAAATGCGCCGAGATCATCAAGACGTTTGCCGACAAGATCGATGGAGGACATATGAAGTCCTTGTCGATAGACACTGCTGACTTATGGAACAACCCTTCACCGCTACCTCACTTTCAGTACTGGGCCAGCAAGTTTCCAAATCTCAATAGTGTCCATCACCCAGTCTCCGGTGCAGATACGTGGTTGAGTGCAGGAGATCCAGATGAGTGGGAGACCGGAAGCGAATATGAGAGCTTGATCAGAACTTTTACGGTAAGCAATGGAACCCATCGGCATGACCAAATGCTAATTCTTTATAGAGAACGTATGCAGGCTGCCTAGGTTTAAGACACATGGCCATCGGAGCCTCATCTAGCACATCATACGGCACGAGAATAGTCGAATCTTTGCTCTGCCAAGATCTGGCTGAGCAAGTTGATCTCCTATTCAAAGCAGGCGGCATCAGTCTGACCAAGATCTCTGTGAATGTGCGTGAGAAGGACGGCTTCAGAGTCCATCACTTCATCATCGAAGAGCAGGGGACTATCAACCCTGCAACCGCTGCTCGAACATGCGGGGAAGGTTTGAAGAAGGCTTGGTCGGTGATGGGATTGGGGGCTACCCGCGAACTCGACGATCATCTGCCTGTGGAGATTGCAAAGCTCACACCCTCAAAACACATCACGTTCAAAAAGTGGTGGGAAACGCGGAGTTGTGTCGTCGAGGAACGACACAACGGAGAGGACGTTGAGAATGATCGTTAGCAGCATCTGGAGTAGTCCCTTTGCGCGCGTCTGAGCATTCGAAAGCAGCACATTGCAATTCACCCTGGGTTCGGGCAAGTACTTGAAACGCGCAGCAGGCGAAATCCGGGTATTCGACTTGAGCTGCAAGAAACATTGGAACTTAACGTCTCTATGGGATCCTCTCCAAGGGCTCGTGCATAGTTTGTCATGGTCCAATGTCAATACTTTGCAGCATCTCTATGCTATGAGGTTCAAACTTTGATCGAGTGATTGCGCCGTGATCATGGATATGTGATGAGTTAATTTTCTGCATATACATCCGGGTGCGGTGAAATCGAATAGTTACACTTAACAAACCGATTATTTGATTGATACTACTAAAAAGGATAACGCGCACCGCACATAATGCTAGCCGTAGCTCGCAAGGTTGCTCGCTCTATCTGGTTTCAAGCGAAGCGCAGAGTTTGACTGCGTAGCTTTCTATGCTGTCAATGACTGCGCACGCGTCCTCTAGCTCTGGTGCTACATGAACAGTCTTTCCTCAAATGTTTAATTCTACACGGCACTCCTGCCAACAGCACGCCGAAAAAGCTTGCAAGAAAGTCGAGCGAGCATTAACGTGAAGACCAACGCGTACCATGCTTAGGTAGATATGTGAACTTGACGAGCCTGTGAAGTCGAGACGCAGAATTGTACAATCGAGTCGTTCCTGTGTTATGGATCCATATTCCATGAAGCGCACGCCGCATATTAAGTTCATTTGTCAAAGTATCCTTTTCGCTGACTAAGGTTATTCGCACGTGACCTCGCGTAACGCGTTCCCACTAGCGCGTCGAGTCTGCTATAAAATCCCGCCGTCCCTCGACCTCGACACGCTCTCTAATCATAACAGCTTCGATCTAGGGCAACACCACGAGGCACCTTCACCATGGACACGACTTGTACAAATGAACGGCCCTTCTTGAATCGTTACTGTACTATCAACGACGGCATTTCATCCACGGCGGTATCTTTCCCCATGGACGGGCGAACGGACCTCATGCTGCGGTCGCATGTCTCGACCGAATATTGCGCTGCCCCCGTAGCGCGACTGACAAACAGCAGAAAATCTTCTTCTCTTTCTTTACTCATTCCCTTCGGCGTACTGGCAGCCATCCTTTCCATCGGCCTGAAACTCTTCGTGGTCGTGTGGTCTACGACTCTGAGAACCAGGCAAGATGACGTGCGGCGTCGCAGTCGGGCTCATGGCTATCGGTCCCGGCAGCGCTCCGCTATGATCCGTGATGTACTATCCGAAATGTTCGCCGGTCTCAATGAAGCACAACATGAGCCGGTCAGGCACGTGCTACCAATGACGCCGGGGAACCCTGGGCCTGACTATTGCTGATCGGGTGACGCCCTTGCTTTCGGAAAATATCCTGCGGGTTGAGGGACCGTGATGGAACCTCAGTCCGCCCAGCAGATAGCTGACCTTTTCTGCTGGGACCCGCCAAGGCGGTACCTTGGGTGCCACATCAAGCTATTGATACGGCCTTTTGAGCGATGCTAGCGTCTCAATTGTACCTATTGCCCCTGGGAGGCTAGGCTGGACCAGGTGGTGTGTTCGCCCTGCCAGCCGATACGAACCTGTTGATGGTAGCCACACCAAACTACTACACTGATGATCGACCGGATTCTTCTGGGTCCATTGTTTCAAAGGGTCGTTCCGTAGTGGAAGTCCTCTGCTGTAAAAAGGTGCAGGACGAACCTATTTTTCATCGAGTGTTGCCGGACGTGTCTGGCGCTCGAAGAAGAAGGCTCTGATTGGGTGACGAAAGGTGCGATCAGCTCTGGTTGTGTTCTGTGGAGATAATGGGTATAGCTATATTATGTATCGATTGGTTCTTGATTTCTGCAATGCAGTGCATGTTGTGCGAAGATGATTAGCTGGCTGTAGTACGCGCGATGTGATATCCACAATTTTGACAGCTGGGCTGACTCATCTAGCCTCGGCTCAAATCGGAGCGTAATGAACTTGCGATGATTCCGAGTCGGCGAGATCGCTTGAACCATAACAACAATAGCATGGCGACTCCCCGGTTACCTTTCCTATGGCCAGTGCTATTCAAACCGTTAAAAGGGCCTCGCACACGCGCACCGAATGTTACGCGACGCACTCCAGCCCGACGAAGTTTCGCAGCAGCGTCGCGCCCCCGACAAGAAGCCGTCACACAGCGCTATGGCACTGCACATGAACCCGCGCCGCATCTGCGAGACCAGGAAACTCAGAAAGAGTCTGACGTAGAGGCCAAGGCGTCACCGGAGCCCGAGCCCGAGCCCGAGCCCGTAGAAGAAGAGGAAGATGAGGAGCCGCTACCGCCCACGCCGCCATCCACGCAGATGAAGAGCGCAGACGCCGATCTACCGGACGAAGCAGCGCCTCCACCCCCTCTCGAGCCACCGAAACCACCCGATGCGAAGCCTCTCGATACAGTACTGCACATGCCTTCTCCGCAAGAGGAGGAGGAGCGCAAGCCCCCATACTTAAAAACTCCGCCCTACGTGCACCACTTCGACACCTACAGCCTCGTCAAAGACCTCACAAAGTCCGGCTTCACGGAGGACCAGTCCGTCTCGATCATGAAGGCAGTGCGCGGAATATTGACCGACAACATGGAGCTAGCGCGCGAGGGCCTGGTCAGCAAGTCGAATGTGGAGAACGAGACGTACTTGTTTCGCGCGGCTTGTAGCGAGTTGAGGACCGAGGTGGGAAACACGCGGAAGGCGGAGGTGGAGAGGATGGGGAGCGAGAGGAATCAGTTGCAGCACGAGGTGGACATTTTGAGTCAGCGCATGGGCCAGGAGACGAGCCATCTGAAGGACGAGCTGAAGGGGTTGTTTGATGATCGGAAGATGGCGGTCCGGAACGAGCAGAGGCATATGGAGTCTTTAGTAAAGTTTTCAAGGCCGTTCTTGAGTCGACGTGCTAACACATGCGCAGATCCAACGACTAGGCTACAAGATCACCGTAGAGTTGAACTCAGATGCGCGCAGCGAGGTCGAGGGTTTAAGATGGATTCTTACCCGGAGAGCAGCTACTGCGATCGGCATATCTGCCTTCCTGCTCTTCACATGCTTGCGGTTCATGAGCTACAGCAGCCACCTAACCCAGGAGCAGAAGAAGAAGGACGAAACTCCGCCCGAGCCATCAGACAACTCGCCAACTACAGGCAGGCTCATGCTGGGCAAAGACGAGCCTCTAGGCGGCGAGCTGCTCACCACCGAAGGCGGCGTCTCCCTCGCATAGACACAATGATACCCTCGATCAATTCAAAATTCTCCCAATTCCACTTCTACAGCTTATGCTTCTTCTCCCCACTCGCAATCTTCTTGAACTCCTCCTGCGGCACGCCCTTGATAAACCGATCCAGCCCCGCGAACACCTCAAGAACTCCCTGCCGGTCCAGTGTCTCAATCTCCGGCTTCCTGATCAACGCCTTGATCTTAACCAAACTCTCCCTGTTCAAGTGTGCTCCCAGCCTGTCATCCACCTCCCTCAGCACCTCGGCCAGAAACTCCTCGCTCTTATCCTTGCCGCCCACGTCCACAACCTTGTTCACAAACCCCGTCTGCACGAGGTCCTCGATCCCAATCCTCTTGCTCATAATCAGCGCCTCGTTCGCCTTGCTGATCCCCAGCCGCCGGACAAAGCCCACGGATGAATTGCCCTCGGACACGAGCCCGAGGGATGAGAACGGCGTAAGCAGGAAGGCGTGCGGCGCCGCGTAGATGAAGTCTGAGAAGGCAATGAGGGCGGCGGAGAGGCCGACGACGGGGCCGTTGAGCGCGGTGACGAGGATCTTGGGGTGCGTGTAGAAGGCGTGTGTGATGTGGAGGTTGCTGGCGACGAAGTTCTTGAGCCAGTGTTGGCGCGTGGAGTCGGTGCCTGTGCTGGAGGAGCCGATGGAGACGTCGGCGCCGCTGGGGCGCGTTAGCGGAGGTAGAGGTAAGGAGGACGGAGACGTACGCGGAAAAGAAGCGCCCTTTGCCGGTCAGCACGGTGATATAGATGTCGTCGCGCTCAGCGACCTCGCGCAGAGCGACGGCGAGCTGGAAATATCCATCTTGGTTTAGGGCATTCAGCTTCTTCGGCTGGTTTAATGTCACTATAGCGATGCCGTTGGGCTTGTATTCGACGGTGACAGGTGCGTCTGCCATGGCGGTAGCTGTCTCTATGTAGATGGAGAGTGTCGGGGAGGCTTGGAGTCAGGAAATGAGCGTCGGGGTGGAAGTACAGTCGGTGTGGGGAAGTCTGGGGAATACGACACCCGGCGAGAGACTCGACAGGAACAGCCGAGGCATATTGGGATGGATGCGGAGGTTCGCTGGTTCTGATAGGCCCATGGCGCGACGTTCATGTAATCGGGGTCGGTGGTGCGCTATGTTCGGAGCAGTGTGCCATCGTCTTCCACGCTCAATGCTGGACCGTGTGTAGCTATCCGCGAAGTTGCACTTTGGAGTGAAAACGCTCGCGAAGCTCCCATTACTCGGGCGAAACTTACCGCGCCTCCCGTCTGCGTGAGCGCGTTATCGATAAGATACATCGCAAAAGTGTGGAGCGAACCACGAACCATCTCCATCGCAAACTCACCTCACCTCGCACCACCATCACCAACCGCCCCCCAGCAGTCACCCTCCACGCCGCGCCCTACCCACACCCCAAAATGGCAGGCCCCAATCTCGAAGTCTTTAAGGTGTGCCTCTCCCATACCCTCTCCCTTCCGCTCTTCTCTGCCAAGCTAACCCCCCCAATCTAGTTCGGCATGTACATCATGTTCCCCATTGGCATCATGTACTACTTCGGGACGAACCTGGACGGCAAGTTCAGCGTGCCAGATTTCTGGCCCAAGCCTGAGCAGACGCACCGGATTCCGTTTGAGCGGGAGGAGATCAAGGCGGAGCTGGAGAGGCTGAAGGCGCGGAATGCGGAGATGAAGAGGGTGCGGGATAGGAGGGAGAGGGAGGAGGCGATGAGGGAGGGTAGGGATCTCTGAGGGGAAGCACCACAGGGGAGAAGTGAAGAGGAGGATGGGTTGTGGTTGAAGAAGCGAGACAGCACGACTGAGCATGGGAGGCGTTTTAAATGGAAATGTTGGTGGTTTTTGTACAGTATTGTACAGTATTGTGTACATGTATATGAACAAATATGGACAGGGAGAATCATCATATCGCGGTCTTGCTCGCCAGCTCTTCCCACAGGCCCTCGTCTATTGAACCTTTGGTCCAGTTCAAGTACACGCCCTGGACTCCTTGCACATCTTGCACCTTGTCCACGAACTTGCCTAGTTGCTCTGCCGATTCCGCGTCATCGAGCGGCACCAACGTATCCTCGTTGGGATCGTATATGATCTCTGCCTCTGCAACTTCCATATCCATCGACTTTGCGACTGTCTGCGCAATTGTCTTGGTGGTAGCGGGGTCCGTGAGAACGATCACGCGCCCGTCGTCCAGCTCCTGGACATCTTCTGCGCCGGCTTCAATCGCAGCCTCCAGCACCTCATCGGCACCCACGCCTTCCTTCTGGTGCAGGATTACCCTGCCCTTCTTCTCGAACATGTAGCTCACGGTCGAGACGGTGCCCCCTGCCTCCTTGATTATCAATCGCAGATCCGCAAGAGAGCGCAGCTTGTTGTCCGTCTGCGCCTCGATGACTGCTGCGACAGACGCGGGTAGCATGGCCTCCAGCACGATCGACTCCAGCGCGGCACCTGTCGCGGAGAGCCCCTGGCCGCGGGCTATCGCTGCTTCGATAGAGGCTTTGGGGACTTGGCTTTTCTTCGCGGTCGTGAGGGCGAGGGCAAGGCGCGGGTTCAGGTTGGGGTCGGGTCCATTGTTCTTTACGGCGTTGGTGATGTCGTTGGTGAGGAGCGCTCGTTGCTTGCTCCTTCCCGCGTCCGCTTTGGCCTTGTCATGCTTTATCGTCGCCCATTTCCTATGTGGTGTCAGTCGGTTGGCGATATCAAGCATGGGCAAAACGTACGAATGGCCTGAAAGCACAGCAGGTGAGTTGCTGAAGCATCGCGCCTGCTCAAAGCGTACGGCTCTCGGGGCTCGACGGCAGGCGCATTGTGCATAAGCATCGAGCGACAGTGAGGGCTTAACTAGCCGTCTGAAAGGAGTGGACATGGGTGTCAATGATCGAAAATGAAAGTGCTGCTGCAGTCTCTACGAATTTCTGGTGACCTGAGTTCTGCCAAGATCGGGGGTCTAGAGAGACACCTCCGCCTTGAACTCCGCACACCACAACCCCCGCGAACTGACACGCGCCAGCACGCCATGCCCGTCGCATACATCGCATCCACCTGAAGCCTTTTCTGACAGCCTCAGGGCGATCCCAGCATCATGGCGACCCAAGAGGCCGAGCCTGCGCCGACCAACGGGGCCACGTCGTCGAACCCAGAGCTCGACATCAAGAAGCTTCATGCGCTCCCCTCGGAGCAGCAAGAGCTCTACCTCCTGACCTTCTCGTCCGACCTCGCGCGCCATGTGGCCTCGCTCGACGCCGACGGTGCCTCTGCGCACCAGATCTACATCAAGAAAGAGCTGTTCCAGATCATCAATCTCGCTTCGCCGCCCCCCACTCGAGTAATACGGGAGAATCTTGGGAGAGCATTCAACGGCATATTCAGCAAAGGAGATCGGAAGCTGCTGTTTGAGTCGATAAATGAGCTGGTGGGCATACTCAATGGGGCTGGGAAGACGGATAAGGACATCAGGTCGAAGCATGCAGCAGCGCACTGCCTCGGCGCTGTGTTTGAGGCTGCAGGCGATAGTGCGATTGGACTGCACCCTGGAGCAGTGGGGTCGTTGTTGCGCCTCGTCAAGGTTGCGCAAAACCATACGGGACTGAGGGCGACGGTGCTCAAAGCGGCAGGGAAGGTGTTCAAGGGCGTGGGACGTCATGCCGAAGAACCTATCGCGAGAGATGCATGGAAGCAGGGCCGTGCTCTGTCTGCTGCCGATAAGTCTGCGCTTGTACAGACGAGCGCTTGTTACATGTTGGAGCAGCTCATTCGGTCTACGCCCTTCTTCGACAATTCTACCGATTTCGATAAGTTACAGAATGCCATCTGGAAGGCCATCGACAGCGCATCGGCGTCTGTGAGACATGCGGCGGCATCTTGCATTAGTGCGTCACTGGTCAAGAACTATTCCGAGACGGCTCCCATAGAGATACCCTTGGCGCGGTCGAAAACCAACAAGAGGAAGAGCAAGAAGCCGACTGACTTCGAGGGGGACGAGGATATCATTGAACGTCCTGATTCGCCAGCGCCGAAGAAGTCCGCTGCAAGGCTCTCGTTTACCGTGCCGACTCTCCTCAAGCAATTGTCGAATCAGTATTGCCGGGCAGCAACGAGCAGTAGAGCAAGAGCCGGCATTGTACATTGTTACTTGAAATCGCTGCGAGGGCTGGGCGAGCACGTGGTCGAGACCAAGTATGCGGACATCGCACGCCACTTCTTCTTTGATCTCCTCAGTAATCCGACCATCGTGCAGAACCGATACCGCACACTCAGCAGCAGAAGATATGTCGCCGTCGTTCTCGAAACAGTCGTTGGCCGCGAAATGCTTGGGGAGTCAGGCCAGCTGAACGCGGCGCGTTTCCTCGTCAACGAGATCCTCAAAGACTACCCACAAGCGCTCAAAGAACGACCTGAACCCAAGAAACAGACGCTGATTGGCACGCTTAGTACGTTGTCCTCGTTATTTGACAACCTTGGTTCAGCGACCAACGTCATTGCCGATTCGTGCCGCGATGCGCTGCTTCAAGTGCTGCAGCATCCGAGCTACACGGTTCAGGTGTATGCATCATCGTGTTTACGTTCATTCGTGTTGGCATGTCCACTGCAGCTCTTACCATCCGTCACGATATGCATGAACAGCGTCAACCGGGAGCTTGGACTGTTAGGAGGGCCCCGACAGTCACCTAGGAGATGCGTTGGTCTCGCAAATGGGCTTTCCGCTGTGCTCAGTACCTCTACGTCGCAGCCGCTCCATGGTTCCGTGGATGTTAACTCGCGGGTATTGTCACAGGCCACATCTCTGCTGAAGTCCAGTAGCAACTCTGACCTGCGCATCTCGTCTACTCAGATCCAGGTCGCTTGGATATTGATTGGCGGGCTGATGACTCTGGGTCCCAACTTCGTCAAGATTCACCTGTCACAACTGTTGCTGCTGTGGAAGAACGCGCTACCGAAACCGCTTAACAAAGACAACATGGTGCAACGGAATGTGCTCGAGTTGAGCTTCCTAGCTCATATACGCGAATGCGCGCTTGGTTCAGTGCTTACCTTCTTGGAGTTCAACAGCAGACTACTGACGTTGGACGTGACGAAAAGACTCGCGGCGATGCTGCAAAACACCACAATGTTTTTGAATACTCTCCCAAGCAAGAAAACCACCGATAACGTGTCCGAACGACTCTCGCCTGTCTTGCAGCTACACGATTTCGATCTCATGGTTCGAAGAAGAGTACTACAGTGTTATACCAAGTTGGTCGACTTGAATCCCGCCGGGAGCAGTGAAGTACTGCTCCAGACCAACCTACTCCCCTTTGCGGTTGCGGCCTTTGCCGATCCCGACCACTATACACCTAGCTCTCTAGGCATTGCTATTGCAAGTTCCGCGGGCAATTTTGAAAGCATTTGGGACGTTGCGGACAACTACGGCTTTGGTGTGACGGGATTGGTCAAAGGTTACGATATCGAGCCATTACCGGGCGAGCATGATTCTGACCATCAACATCATTGGGTGACAAGGCATGGTCCAGAAGCTACCATCGATCGCACGGTATGTGTCTGATATCGCGCAACCAAACATTCTCTGACATAGACAGCTTCTTTCGCCCATTTGCAGTGCTCGCGAACACGACTCAATATCACTGTACATTCGAAAAGTCAACGATCCCTTCAACCTACCAAATCCACCAGCCACCGAAGTCGTCAACTCCGCCCTCCAGCTGTTTGCTATCTGCCTGCCTCTCCAGACACCCAAGATCCAAGAAAGTATACTCGAACAGATTACGTCGTTTCTCTCCGCCAGCAGCCTGCAAAGAGACGTACATCGAAAGTCGGCCATGATGGTGAACATTGCGTATGCCCTTCTCGGTGCTTTGAAGGTGGCTGTGAAAGAGACGCGGTCTGCTTCTGGGGATCTCAAGGGCGCAGCTGTTGAGAAGGTCATCCAAGAACTTTTGCATCTGTTCATCGTTTTGCCTGATCCGTACGTGCGCAATGTTGCAGGAGAGGCTCTAGGCCGCTTATGCAACAGCTCTGGCAATGCTCTCACGACGACTGAGGTCAGGTACTTGGTTGATCAAATCGTGGCGAATCGTGAGCCAAACGCGCGATCTGGGTATGCAGTGGCACTAGGCTGCATACACTCTCAGCTTGGAGGAATGGCTGCCGGATATCACTTGAAGAATATCCTTGGAATACTTATGTCGCTTGGTAACGATCCGCATCCCGTCGTACATTTCTGGGCTTTGGAAAGTCTGTCCAAGGTTGCCGACTCTGCGGGCCTTACATTTTCCAGCTACGTCACCAGCACGCTCGGTATGCTCGCGCAACTGTACGGCGCGGATACGCACAATGCCGAAGCAGCCAATCTGGGTAACTCAAACCTCGAACTTGACCTTCCAACCCCAGCGGTACTCGCACGCTGCATCGATAGCACAATCAATGTTCTTGGTCCGGACCTTCAAGACATGTCTAAAGCACGAGACATGATCATGACGCTGATCAGTCTCTTTAAAGCCGAGTCTGACATACTCATCACTATCGAGAGTCTAAAGTGTCAGGAACACCTTTCTCTGTACGCGCCGGGTCATATCGAGTTCTCCGTCTACGTCAAACAGTTGCAGCATGCGGTCGAGAGCAATGCCACACAGATATCTGACATGGCGGTGGATGGTCTTCACAACCTCATGCGAAGAGATACGGAGGAGGTCATACGGTCGGGCGAGCCGGGGCTTGAGGACCAACTTTGGCATATCCTGGACAGAGAACCCGAACACGAAGTTGTGCGGAATATTATTCGCAATTGGCTGCATCAGACTGGTCTTACGGACACGGCTACCTGGGTTCAGAGATGTCATTCTGTGCTGACCAAGACTAAGAAAGTGGTTGAGGCAGAAGAAAAAGTAGACAACAAACCCAGAGGCGGCCAGACTGATTTGCAAGATGAAGAAGTTGCTGGGTTCGCTGCCGCGGCTAATGCTACAGGTGAAGATGGAACCGCTACCCAGACGAGCCAGGAGCTACTGAAGTGGCAGGTCCGAACTTTCGGCATGGACTGCTTGAGCGAGCTTTTGGCGATGGTGAGTAAGGAGGCGGCTTTCAGAGAAGAAGCACCGTGTGTGATGGCGCTGCAAAAGCGGATAGCAGATGTCGTCCGCATCGCGTTCTCGGCATCTACTGCAGGCGTTGTGCAGCTGCGGATACGTGGTCTGAAGATCATCGACCAAGTTCTTAAGGTTTGTTTGATTCTCTCGGCGCGAGATAAGTGCTGACAAAGATTGCACAGCTCTTTGGGAAAACGCCAGACCCCGATTTCCCGGAAGTAACACTGCTTGAGCAGTATCAAGCGCAGATAGGATCTGCTTTGACACCCGCTTTTGCGGCAGACTCCTCGCCAGAACTGGCCGCAGAGGCTGTCAATGTGTGCGCGACCTTCATTGCCACGGGTATTGTGACGGACGTCGATCGCATGGGACGTATACTTAAGCTCCTTGTTTCTGCACTTGAGAACTTCTCCAGTGAGTTGATTACCTTGTTCGCAAGATGACCCTCCTGACACATTCCAGGTGAAACGGAAGCCGCTGCCATCGGTGATCTCAAAGGTCTCAGTTCGAATGCAGCAGTCATGGTCAAAATGTCGGTGTTCTCGGCATGGGCTGAACTCCAGATTGCCAGTGCAGAGCAGAAGTACTTGGTCGACGTTCTTAGGCCTCATATCGCTCAGCTTACTCCACTTTGGCTCGCCTCACTACGCGAATACGCCCGTCTGAGGTTCGAACCCGATATTTCGTCGATGGGCTCAGCATCATTGTCCGGGAGCTTGGACACAATATACGCTGCGCTGAATAGAGAAACACTGCTGAAGGTAGGAGATTCGCCTATATCCGAGTATTTTTACTTACACACTGCAGTTCTATCAAGAGTCGTGGCTCAACCTCGTCGATGCAATTGCTAGTTTGATCGACGAAGACAGCGTGTTCGTCTTCGACGCGCTTGATGGCAAGACCGAATTCGACGAGCAGTCATCAACGCCCAACAAAAATCCTGATCACATCAACTACCGGGACGAACCCGTGGCTTTCTTCTTCGTTCTATTTGGCCTTGCATTCGAAGCACTGGCAGGCCGTCCGGGAGATTTACAAGCGTCGAAAGAGCAGATCCTGGAGATTCTCCAGGCACTAAAGAAGATCCTCCGACCATCAGTCTCTGGCCACGCCATTTATCAAGAGGTGGTGTTCTCAGAAACGATGGACATGCTTGACCGCCTTGTCCTCACAGAGGGTTTGCAAGTTCAAACTGTTATTGTCGAAATAGCGAGGAATCTTTGTCTGGGCCACCCATCAGCGAAGAGATCCCAGTACGTGCCTCACTATCATCCAGGGAACAGCTCGCTAACTTATCAACAGTACCTCCGATGGCGATGAGCGTTTATCCGACGATATCGAACAGCTGTTCGAACTTACCCGCATCATGGTCCTCGTCTTGACCGGCCTCGTACCCAGCCTCGACGATGGCAAGAGCGGTGGTGCGTTCCCCTTCCCTATATATGCCCACTATCATGCCTAACACTTCCACAGTTCGTCACGATCTCAACGAGGAGGCCGTCGCTCTCCTTACCACCGCCCTCTCCGCCCTCGTCGACGCGGCCCACATCTTCCCCTCAATCATCAAGACAGACTTGCACGCCTGCATCCTTCATATCTTTGTCACCATTCTCGGCACTGGCTCCTGCCAAGCCACAGCCATTCCGCAAGCCCTTCCCATCTTCAAACGCTTCGTCACGAGCATATCGCAGATAGCGGAGCCCGGCTCCGACACCAGCACCCAGCTCCGCGCGACACTCGTCCGCTTCCTCCAGACACTCAAACGCGCGCAAAACCGTGACTTTGACGCTGCACTCGCATGCGAGAAGAACACAATACTCACCACGACCATCCTCCTCAGCTCCGCAGCTTCCGCCTTCACCGCTGACGACCCGCTCATTAAGCGCTTCATCGAAGAGCTCTTCGACTGCCTCGGCAGCAGAATGACAAGCAAAGTCGCCGCGGGCTGCTGTCGCTCCTTATTATTGCTCCCGAAAAAAACACCCGTCGAAACCGCCATCGCCGCGCAGATCCTTCCGCAGGTACTTACCTTCCTCGCCAACCCGTCCGACGCCCAAGGCCTCGACGAATCCCGTACCACGCTCGCGCAGACGCTCGTGGCGTTCATATCGACTCTATCTACCCCCGCGCAACGCCTCGTCGCGTCCAAACTCATTATCCCCGCCTTACTCGCTAGAGTGCGGAAAGAGCCCAAGGCGAGTGCGGAGACGGCGGGCAGGTTGCTGGAATTTGCGGGCGCGGATCAAGCTAGCTTTAGAGAGGTTGTGGGGGCGCTGGCAGTCGAGGAGAGGGAGTTCTTGCAGGGGGTGCTGAAGAGTGGGCAGGGGGTTAAGAGGGAGGTGAGGGAGGAGAGTGGGGAGCCGAGTATTGCGTTGAAGATGAACTTTGGGTAGAGATAGGTGGGGCCTTTGGGCTGAATTCAGTGTTTTGTTCATGTTTGATGAGGGTGTGGTTGAGGGTGATGCCGTGCATGCCTGTCAAGCGTTGACGGCACCTTCCCTGGCATATGCAGTAAGAGCCTGCCTGTAATTGTTCTTCAATTGGGAGGATGGAAGACAATTGGGGAGGGGTATTTCCTCCCATTCGAACTGGTTGAAAAACAACGTTACCAACTTGATCAAGGCTAAATATTGAATTTGTGATAATACACCATATCCATAATACAAAATCCACTTATAGTATTATCGGAATAACCACGAATCTTGTATTGATTGCGAAGAGGCCGCTTCAACCCGAAGCCCCAGAGCTACAAGCAATACCCGGATTCGCATTATCAACATTCGCACACAGATACTTCGCGGTCCCGCTCGCCGCCTTCACCGTCCACCCCGAGAAATACACGTTGCAAGTTCCTCCCGCAGGACAGTTCAAATTCGCGACGGTAGGCGAGTACTTTGAGCTCGTGGTGCCTTTGAAGTTCTTGAAGTAGACGTCGGTGATCTGAGCAGTCGACGGGTTGGCCGAACAGTATGCGGCGTCCTCGTTGTAGCACGACTGGATCTGTGCAGCGTAGTCGCTCGACGTCACCGTCACGCCATCGTATGTGACGTTTCTCACGACGGCGCTCCCGTGGGAAGAGCCCCCCGGATATACCTTGATCCCTACAGCTTTTGTTGCGCCCTCCATGGTCGCGTTGGTCACGTAGATGTTAGATACGGTCTCGGTCTTTCCTGCACTCCCGCCGAGCGAACCAACGGAGAGGCCGTGCGAGCCTTTGCAGTGGATCGTGTCGACGGTTACGTAGTCTGCGCCTGGCTTGAACGCCACGCAGTCGTCTGTGTTGGAGATGACGATGTTCTTGAGGGTGGTGTATGTTGCGGGGCCGACGTCGATGCCGTCGGTGTTCTTGGCTGGGTTGGTGGATTTGGATTCTGCTGTGAGGTGGAGGGACTCGTAGGAGATGTGGGAACTGTCGCCGTTGTTGGTGATGAAGAAGGCTAGACTGTGTGATGAGAATTTTTGATCCGGAGAAGGGAGAGTGGTTTATGTGTCGCAACTTACATGGCGGGTTCTTGAACCGCAAATTGCTTACTGCAATATTCGTCGACTTCCCGCCGATGTTCAACAGCTTCGGTCGCTTATAGCTCTTGTCACTGGCGAATTTGTCGTAGCTCGCCTGCCCATTTCCATCGATGACCCCGGTTCCGGTCACGCTGCGTATTTTCGCGCCGCTGATGCCGCTCACGGAGATGATGGCATTCACGCCATTCCAAAACGTAGTGTCGTCTGAAGCTTTCAAAGTTCCTTCAACCTGAAAGTCGCAGTTGGAGCAGCCAGTCAAGTCGAGCGTGCTACGGATCATATAAGTTTTGCCGGCTGGGATAACGATGGTGCCTCCGGCGCCGCATGACTTGAAGGCTGCTTCGATGGCGGGGACATCATCCGTGCTTGCGCTTCCTGCGGAGGCGGGCGTGCATGTTGCGCGCTTTGTCACGCCATCTATGCTTCGCGAAAAGAGTGGATTGGACTGGATGGTGGCGGCTAGTGCCGCGCTGGAGAGAAAACTGACAAGAAGGACAGCGTTATGCATCATGACTGTGTAGTCTGGGCAACTACATTTCCAAGACAATGCTTTCTTATAAGTTTTCGGGATAGTTGTATTTAGAGTAGGTGACGCGGACTGTCGGGTTAATGCAGGTCATTTACTGGTGGAAATGCTTATCATTAGACCAGCCTAGTTTCATCTCCATAACGTTTCAAGCGACTGGAGGGGCAGGAACATTCGCTTAAGATTTGCTAAGTAAGAACTCTGAAGTGTTATTGATCTGCACTAGTCACTCCTTCGCCAGCTTATTATTGGCTCCTCTCCGTCCACATGACCATACTCGGTGAATATAAAATCTCCCGGTGGTGTATAACGGAAACATTCTAGGCCGGAATCCGCACACAAGCATGGCTACCGAGGCACACTCTCCGACCTTCCGGTCGGTCTTGAATGGCCCGAGACTAATACATCAGTCTCGAAGAGCACATCTCTGAAGTCGCGATCTCTGTGAAAGTTTCAGTCGAAATGAAGATTTCAACCTTTTTGATCGTTCTTGCTTCCAGCTTCGGTCTGGGTTCGGCATCACCTCTAACGAAACGTGCCAGTCGCACAAGTCCTCCGAGTGGATGTAAAGTCGTACGAGGATCTGGGACGCAGTCCGGTGAATACTCCACCTTAGGTGCTGTTATCACGGCTTTGGGAACAACGTCCACAGCCTCAGCTTGTGTTTTCATCTACGGCGGTACATACACCGAGCAAGTTGTGATCCAGTACAAAGGACCGCTAACCATCTATGGTTACACTACCGAGTTGGTCTATATCTTTCCTCTAGAGAACACTGCTATAGGATACTGACCATAGCAAGCACGAGCTCGTACCAAAACAACGCCGTAACAATAACCCACAAACTTTCCAGCCCAGACGCAGGCTCCCTTGATGCTTCAGCCACAATCAACGTCAAGTCCTCCTCTTTCGCTCTCTACAATATCAACGTCGCAAACACCTACGGAAAAGGAGCACAGGCTGTCGCACTTGTCGCCAATGGCTCCAAGCAAGGCTACTATGGCGTTTCCTTCAAAGGCTACCAAGACACTCTCTTCGCCAAATCAGGTGACCAGTACTACTCAAACTGCTACATGGAAGGCGCCGTGGACTACATTTTCGGCGATGCAAGTGCCTGGTTTGGAGAGTGCACCATAGCTAGCAACGGTGGTGGATCGATTACAGCGACTTCGCGAGAGACGAGCAGTGACCCGGCGTGGTACGTCTTCGACCATAGCACGATTACTGCTGCACCTGGCGCTAATTTGAAGGGCGCGGTGTATCTTGGTCGTCCGTGGCGCGTCCTTTCGCGTGTTATGTACCAGAACAGCGTTCTCACGGATGTCGTCAATGCAAAGGGCTGGACAGATATGGCTGATGGAGCCACACCGTAAGTTACCTCGCTCTCGTGACCGATAGACAATATCGCTAATAGTGATAGGTTGTACTATGAATACAACAACTCGGGTGCCGGCGCTGGCACTTCGGGCAGGAAGTATCTGTCGGCTTCTGGCGCTGCTGTTACCAAAGCGCAGATCTGGCCCAACTCAGGAACAGTCTGGTACGATAAGTCTTACTAGGCGGAGTCTATACTATTTGGAAGCTGTGGGAACTGTACACTTATAGCGTGACTTACATGTGTCAACCATTCGAAGTGGCATTGAATAGCGGTTGAGAAGGATCCCTGGTGCTTGTTCTGTGAGTTCACATTATGTGCTGTACGATGCGACCCGAACATTCCCGACCGAGTCAAGAGCATTTTGGCACGACACGAGGAGCTCGTTTTTCCCCACCATCACTCCAAAACCCAATAGGGTTTCTTTATTTTTGGACGAGATGAGAGAAGAGGAAAAGCGCTATTTTACTAGTACTGTAGAATCTTATACTAATTGAACAAAGTCACGTCAGTTAGCGAGGCGCTATTCCTCAATAAAAACGAGCTCTTCGTATCAACACAAGGCCAAGGATTGTAAGATGTTGCACCAACTGCATTAGGACTGGTGGTGGGGCTGGAGCATATCTCGCGTACTCAAAAGAAGAAGGTCCTCGCACCGGCTCCCCACAGCAGTTGAGAAACTCCCTGTCCCAGCTGAAGCAACCCTCAAAGGCAACACCAAAATCATCAAATCCGAACTCGCCAACTTAGCAGACGTTGGACATCCAATCACCATCTTCTGCCATTCTTATGGAGGCGTACTTGCATCAAACTCCGTCGACGGCTTCCTGTGGACACAGCGCAAGGCAGCCGGTAAACAAGGCGGAGTCGTGCATGTTGTATACATGGCGGCATTTATAATCCCGCCTGGAGCGGCGCTCGGTGACACTCTGGAAGGAAATATACCGGAGTGGTTGCAGGTGGATGGAGCGAATGGTATACTACACATAAGCGATCGCCGGATATCCTTTTACAACGACCTTGATCATACTGAGGCCCTGGAGTGGGCAGAAAAATGCGTGCATTGCTCTTTGCACTGCTTCCAAGATAAGTTGAGCAGTGCGCCTTACGAGTATATCGGGAAAGGGCTGGACGCAACATATCCGGTTTATAAACAGGATGCCCGAGCCATGATGCCCATTCAAGAGGCCATGGCGACATTAATTGGGGAGCACAGGAACATGGAGTATATAGATACTGGACATGCGCAATGGTCGGTGCTTCTGAGGAAGTGGCAAATGTAGTGTGGAGAGCTTGGGAGACCAGCAAGTCTCGTTTAGAAGAGTCAAACGCACAGTAAAACCCCCCCTTTCCTTCCTAGAACCATTACAGTGAAGTCGCCAAGATATTGCTGTATCCCACAGTGATCGTGCAGCATGAAACGACAGACTCCTTGTAACTTTGTGGTTTCGTTATATGACGTCGTTTCGCATGTAATATCCTAATCCTAGCCAAGCTCCGATATGCCATGCTCTAACATGAGTAATATTATGTGCTGTTGAAAATCATGTATTCACCCAGATAAGGTATTTTTGGACGCGGGAGGGAAGCAACCCATGATATGGTGGTTGATTGATTTCTGAGGATACCTGTGCCGCCGGTTCTAGTGAGACGAACTCCAGGCCAGCCACATGCCTGGTCATTAATCAAGCTTCTGGGACACCAGGAGGCCGTCGCATTTTGTCAATCGTTGAGGCTTTTAGAGACCAGGGAAATGTCTCATTTTAAGACGTAAGTTGCTTTTAGAGGAGTTGCATGTCCCCTCGTGGGGTTAATTATGTGAAGACCGTGGCGCCAGGAACCGACCATACTTTAAGTTGTGTTCATCTCAAATGCTCCTGAGGCGATCGCATAACTACTTCGTCCGAAACGTTTTTGACGGCTCAGGGAATCAGCACATAGCTCCATACGTGTGGGTCTTAGAGAAGCAGGGGAGGCAGCATGTAATCGCCTTGTATACATTCATAGAAGCCCCAAACACCAAGTCCAGCACATTCCCAGTAGGGTTCGTGCTTTCGAGACTTCCAGCGGGAACCACGTGAATCCTTCGATCAATGCATCTTGGAGAACCCAGGGAGCAGCATAGTTGATGGCGATGCCTTTTCGGACACACCAAGGACACTGCATGTTAATGCCATGTGTACATTTGTATATATTCCGAAGACCACAAGGCGGCCACCCATATTTCCTAACCCCAAGCCGGTTTTGGACACGCCGGAGTCCACCACATATTTTTTGTTCACCCCGCCTTTTTGGACGCCCAAGGAAAGAAGCACATAGTTACAAAGTCGCCGACTTTCTAACTCGCCATAGAAGTAACACATACTGCGCTTGTCCAATTTCAAGACACCGAGCCCGACACATGACTCATCTTCGAATACATCTAGAGACGCCACGCGGCCATGTCATAAAACGGCAAACTTTCTGTTTCTTGATACGCCGTAAGGTTACCGCATGACTTTTCAGAGTGGGATATTTGACACGTCACGGACGCAGCATATGGCAATCCCCTTTTCGTCTTGTCACTTGTGGAGAAGCGGCGGATACAACATTTCGCCAACATCTAGTAGATGGGCACACCAGAGGCCGAGGCCGCCACATTATTAGACGCCGTCGTGATTGTAAGACGTCCAACAGACACCACATGAGCTCTCTTCAGGCTCGAATTTCGAAGACACAGGAGACGCAGCACATGTCCGCACATTGGCTGCCATTTTGGAGAAGGCGAGGACAGAACATAGAACCGTTTGCTTTTCACTTGGAGACCAGGTAAACCTACCCCAACGAACCCCTGATGTACCTGTGGAGACCAGACGCCGAGGCCAGCACATTTGGTGTGGCCAGGCCTTTTTGAGACAAAGGGAGGCCGGGACATGGTAACTACGCTGAAAGGTTCAAAGGAAGCGGAAGACACCACATCACGAAGACCTCTTCTACTTTTGGAGGCGCCAAAACCCGCACATGGGAGGGTATTAGGCTATCTTCTAATACGCTCGGGGTCAGGACACACCATATCACCTTGTGCTGCTACTTGAAGAGAGCAGACGCCGAGGCCAGAATATCCCGGTTTGTACACTCGTTTTAGGGAACAGACAATTGTAGCGAGGCATGGTGACGTTAACGGTACTGGTTGCGCATCGTCGTAGGTAAACTTGACTCTGAAACACCCAACACCAAGACCAGCACATTGAACATCGATGTTGGGGTTTTGAGACTGCAAGAAGCTAGGACATGCAGCCACATCAATGTGCCCGAGGCCAGCATATCACGCTCGCCTGCTAGGCTTTGAGACCGGAAGAAACCAGGACATGCATCATCCTCTGCCCATTTTCGAGAATCCAGGAGGCCACCGCATGCCCCCTAGGCCTGCTTTCTTCGAGACGCCGAAGTGACCACATGATGTCCATCCCGACTTGTTTCGAGACGCCGAGCCCACCCCATGACTTGCTTCGATATACTGTTCCAAGACACCGAGCCCACCAAACCCCTCCTCAGCACTACCCCTCGACAACGCCAGGAGCCCTCCCCCTTTTATTCTTTCTCTACGGCTCCCAAACGCCACCCACATGCAATCTTCTTCACTGCCTTTTCGAAACCCAGGAAGCCAGCGCACATCATGTGCCGTTACTTCTCATTTTAGAGACACCCGAGTCCACCACCAACATTCTCCATTGTGGGTTCTGTTTCCGAGATGCCAAGGCACCGCATCCGATTCTCCTCCCCTTTTCTTCTTCTTGAAAAAACCAGAACTCCACCGCCCACATGCCTATATCGCCGTCCTTTTTCGAGATCCCAGAACTACCACATGGTTCCTATTCCACCGTTTTTTTCGAGACACCAGACACCAGACACCAGAGACACCCAACACTAGACCCTCGTTCCGCGCTTTTTAGAGACCCGCCAGGAGGCCACCACATGTGGTTATCGATTGCTGTTTTGAGAAACCCAGGACGAGGGACGCGGCATATTATGCCGTATACCATACCCGTTTTAGAGACGCCAAGAGCGGCACATGTCGTCGGTCTTCCAGATGTTTTAGCCAGACGAAACCAGCGCAGGATTGTAAAGAGAAGTCTCGCTGCGGGAGGTTAGGGTGTTTTATATGCTGGCGGGAGGGCTGGAGAGGGGTCGAGGTGGAGGTGAGCATCACCATCACCATCACGTATAGTCCAAGCGAAGAATACTACTACAACAATGCCATGATTATATCTACGCTTGAGCTCCATCATGCCCGCTCAGACCATCTATCCAACATACCCCACCCATATTAGTCTACTTCCTCTTCGACGCCCCACCCTTCTTCTGGCTCCCACTCGCCTTCGCCTCGGCTTTCTCCGCCTCCACCTTCTTCACCTTCTCCGCATCCGGCACCTTCAGCGACCTGTCACCGCCAGCATTCGCCACGAGCGGGAAATTCGCCTTCTTCTCCTCCTCTTCCTCGTCGTCACCCCCCTGCCCAAACTCATTAACGCGCGTGTAATCCACCTTGTACATGTACGTCTGGTACAGATACACAAAGAAGATGACATCATCTCTCAGCGTCGCGAGGCGATGCAGCGTCGGCATCTTGATGGTGAAGGCGAACAGGTCGTCGATGAAGGTGTTGAGGAACTTGTACGTCATGGCGCGGCCGGGCATGTGCGCGACGGACTTGAGGCGGTAGTTGATGTAGAGCGAGGGCACCATCATGAGGAAGCCGTAGGCGTAGACGGAGCCGACGAGCGTGGTGATGGTGAAGGAGTACCACGACTTGTGCGTGTCGTAGATGAGGCTGTACACGGCGTAGGCGGCGAGTAGCGGGATCGCGACCCAGGTGAGGTACTTGAAAGCGATTTCGTCGTACTCCTCCGTCTTCTTTTCGGTCTCGGAGAGGACGTGCTTGTCCTCGAAGACGACGGTGTAGGGGAGGAGGGAGCCTTGAGGTGTGGGGCGCACGCGGACGTTTACGGATTTCGTGATTTTCCAGGCTTCGATGGCGATGCCCATGCCCTGGCCAAAGAGGATCATCCAGGAGGTGTTCTCGTTGTTGTCGATCAGGTAGAGGAAGATGACGGACTGCATGAAGACATTTGCGAGGATGGTGCGGACGGAGGTGCCAACGTTGTCTTTCTTCTTGCGCCAGTGCTGGACGTCGTTCTTGAAGGCGAGCATCTCGAATATCATGTGGAAGACGGAGACGATGGCGGTCACGGCGAGGAGGTACGAGTTGCTGTCGATGAGGATCTCCTTGAACATCTCCATCTCGGATCCGTCGCCTCCACCGGCAACGGGCTGGCCACTCGCAGCAGCCGCTTGGTTAGCGCGGATGTTTGCTTCCATCGAGGCGTAGATATTGAACTTCCAGTTGGCGAGGTTGTTCAGCTTGACGTTGAGCGGAAGGGTCTTGACCTAAAGGAGGGATCAGTGCATGTCCCATTATTTCCATACATTGTTAGGCTCACCGTCTCGTTCAGCTCAATCATATCCTTCTTCAGCTGCCAAAACGTATTCGTAAACAGCACAGGGTAGTACCACCCATGCTGGCCAGTCGCATCCCGCGAGCCCGTCTGGTCAAGCTGAAGGAACTCTCTCACACCAGCATGCATTGTCGGATAGTTGACCACACCTGAGTCCGGAATCAAGCTAATCGTGAAGTTGGAGTGGTAGAAGCTCCCCGTGACCTTGGGCGTCTTCTTCTCCTCCTCAGTCTCTCCCGAAGCCGGCATATCCGACAGCAAGTTCCTTGTCTTCTTGACCTGCTTCTTGGGCTGGTACTGCGTCAGCGGGCGGATGGTATGGTACGCCTTCGTCTTGTCGTAGTCGGGCCGCGTGGGGTCGAGGGGGCTACCCGTCTGCGCGACGTAGAAGTGCGCGAAGAGCGTGGCGTTGCGCTGGACGGCGGCGGGCACCTTGAACTCGGTCTCTATGACGCGGTTCTCGGCGTAGTCGCCAAACTTGAAGCCCCTCTCGTCGATCAGCAACGAGTCGGCGGGCAGCTGCTTGAACGGGGGCATGGCGATGGACGGCGAGATGTACAGGGTGATGTCGACCTCGGTGCCGACGGGCCACATGGGCGCGACATTCTGGGGGATGATGCTTCGGACAGCGCCATCGTCGAAGTGCGTCGGGCGGTTGGCGAAGGCGGGGATGGAGACCTTGGTGTTGGGGACGACGGCACCGCCCGTCGCGGGGTCGGCGGTGGTGGCGGGCGTCTGGCCGAAGAACTGCTTCGTCGCGAACTGGATGAGCAGGAAGATACCCACACTCTGGACCAGCGTCTTCACAATCTGCATGTACCGTCAGCAACGCTCTTCCTGCGTAGACTCAGACTCGCGGCGGGGAGAGCCGACGGCCGCGGAATTCTACATACCCCTCCAGCGCCCTGCTGCTCTTCCTGGCGGGGTTGCTCAGGCATGACTCTGACTGTGCTCGAAATTCGCGTTCGAGGGGCGGCCTAGCAATGGGAGTCACAGCGTACAGGACACGCACGGCGACGCGGTTTTCTCTGGCGGCGTTGGCGATTGCGATATCGCCAAGCGTCTGGGGCCGCATAGCGTTAGAACAGACGCGGGATGACTGGGGAGCTCGCGCCCTGCATCCACCATTTCGGCAACTCGTAGATTCCAGCGTTTGGTGTTCTGTGCGACGGCCTCAGCACTGGTGATTTCATCTTGACGCTATAAGAGTAGGTGTTTCCTTGCCTCACGCTCCTTTCCCCCCATCTCCTCTTCCCCTGCTCCCTCTGGGCTTCAAGTTTACCCCACCATCAGCCATCTTCCTTCCCCGCCATCGTGACCTTCACCACATCCTCTTTCACAAACCACACCCACCCACACCCAATTGACCCGCCACCCATCATGACGAACCACCCCTCCACCCCCCAGCGCCAGCCCGTCGTCTGCGTCTTCTGCGGCGCCTCCTCCGGCACCTCGCCAGTCCACCTCGAAGCTGCGCGCACCCTTGCCCAAGCCCTGCACGCCGCGAACATCAAACTTGTCTACGGCGGCGGCACCGTCGGCCTGATGGGCGAAGTCGCGCGGACCCTCGTCTCGCTGTCGGGCCCCTCCTCCGTGCACGGCATCATCCCCGCGCCCCTCGTCAAGTACGAGCAGAACCACGACCCGGCCGATCCACTCTCTCACAAGATCGATGAATCTATATACGGCAAGACCACCGTTGTCAAGGACATGCACACGCGTAAGCAAATGATGGCCCGCGAGGTGATCGGGGGCGGGCCGGGAGGCGGATTCGTTGCCCTGAGTGGGGGGTATGGTACACTGGAGGAGCTTATGGAAGTGACGACGTGGAATCAATTAGGGATCCACGACATGCCAGTTGTCGTGTACAATGTCGACGGGTACTGGACGGGACTGCTCGATTGGGTGAAGAAAGGCGTGACGAGTGGATTCATTGGCCCCGGGAACGCAGGCATCTTGGTCGAGGCGCTGAGTGCCGACGAGGTCTTGACTTGTCTAAGGGACTATGAGAATGCAGAGGGAAGATTCAACTTGACCTGGGATTCCCAATAAGATATTTGGCAATGACAAGCGAGGGAGTGTCGGGGAAGAATATGTCAGTGGATATTCTAATCGAGAGAGATCGTGGAAGCAGAACACCAGCCCTCCGGATGGAGGAGAAGAAGAGCATCCGAGAACACGACAGGTTGCTGTTTAGCATGGGTTCCAGGCGAAAGGGTTTCTCACGTGGAACATGCAATAGATCTAGACACACATGTACCAAATCGACACCGCAATAACGACCTATCTGCATTTCCAATGTTGAATCATGTAAACGTATTGCTTTTGTATTACCGGATCATTCCACCTCATACGTATTGGATGCTGGAGAACCCGCTACTCATACATGCACTAATATCTACAGTGGCCCTCAAGGAGCTCGAAGGGCTGCGAAGATGCCACAAGATGCCGTTACCTGTGAGGCCCGCAGCTCCACCAAAGCTTCCACAGCGCCTTGCAATGCAGTAACAAGTCAATCAAAATCGCACTTTGCAAACTCAGAATGGCCTAGGCCCGAGGTTCAAACTGGCCACAGGAAATATGGCCTTTGATCCTGCGGGCATACTGGACAACTACTTTTGTAAAACGCCATTGGTCTTAGAGAAAACAGGTGGAAGAGACGACTGTGTCGCTAACCCATCTGGAAAGGAAGCTGGAAGCCAAAACCAGGGACGGCTGGGGGTACAGCAATGCCTTGCTCTGCTCGTGGCGAAATATGGCGGCTGTCGTGTGCAGCTGGGCGTTCGGCGGAGCGTCGAACGCGGGTTTCGTCAAATCCGCCGCCGCCTCGTGCCCCTCGGAAACCTCCACGGCCCCGACCACCCTCGGGAGGTACTCGTCTACTGATGGCTGTGCAATAGTCAGACCAATGTCCAAGATGTTCGACCCGTGCGTTTGCATCGAACAGTACCGGGCGAAGCTCGCGGAGAAGGGAGGAGAAAAGAAGGAACAAGCGACTGACCTTTCGACGACACGCCAGCTCCGATTTCGATATCGGGTTCTTCGATAACCATGCCCTCTTCTAGAGGAACACCGCCAGTACCGCCGAATTCTGCAGTCAACACCCATTTACGATCGGCATCGGTGAGTCGTGAGATTGGGATGACACTAATGCCAGTGTTGTAGTCGCTACAGTCGCGGGGGCCAAAACCTACACCCCATCGAGTCTGTATATATCATCAGTCAAATCCACGGAATCTTATGCTAGCCAGTCGCGTTCTGGGTTTTGCGGGTATATTGATATCCGAATAATCGATAAGACTTACCTGGCGAGCCTTTGACAGTGCATTTGGATCCTGGGTACTGTCCATGCCAGCCTTTGCTGCGAGCGCATCCGGACGAGTCAGCATCTTGACGAAAGCGTGGCGTTTGTCTTGGTTGACAATACAGCTCTGGACTTTGCCGAATTGGCTGAAGATGCTTCGGATTTCCGACTCAGTCCCAGTAGCACCACCTATGAAAAGTGTACGGCTATAAACCTTGATGTGGTCAGGGGGAAGCGTGCGGTCCCAGTCTATGAATTTCGACGACCCGTTTTGATACGCCGTCGCATTGTCGCCGCCACTACCTCGTCTAGGCGGAGGCGTACGTTGACGATATTCATTATGATCATTACGACCACCGCGGTTCCTACCTCGACCACGGCCACGGTCACCTCGATCTTGTCGATTCATTGCGTTGCCATCAGGGCCTGCATTTGGATCGTAAACTCCATAAGTTGGACTATCGCGCCGTGCTGGAGGGGATCTACGTGGAGACTGGCGACGTCGGTTGTAATCAGGTGAGCGGCTACGATCCCGTAATCTACTGCCATTCTGTTCAAATCGGTCTGCCTGTGCACCATTTTGTACTGGAGGCGTCTGAAGGGTAGCTGTAGGCTGCGAAGGCGGAGCGGGAAGTCCGCCATTCTGAGCCGCAGCCAGCATGTTCAGTACTTGCAATCCTTGTTCTTGGCTAATTGTACCGGCCTGCATAGCTTGAAGTATCTGACCTGCCATTTCAGTGACACCCTGTGCTGCATTACCATTGGGCGGTGGGTTGTTCACCACCGGGGCCGGCGGAGGTGGCGGCGGTGCAAATCTTGGCGGCGGTGGAGGGAATGCCGCATTCTGGGGAAATGGCAGCGGAGGTGCAGCTACAGACATGGGATTAGTAGTGTTGTTTTGTTGTGGCGCAAAGCCAGCCAACACGGCGAGCAGCGCATTTGGATCCTGCGGTGGCACTGCTGGTGGTGCTGCAACGACAGGAAGCGGGTTAGTTGGGAGGCTCGTGTGGAATGATGCCTGGAGGTTCTTGGTGGGGCTACCTGTAGGGGTAAAGGCGCCTGCAACGCATGTAGTCAGCAACCGCAGAGACAAGTCAAAGTGGGTCTTACTAGTCTTCGTGTTGTTCAGTTGCTGTTTGAAGCCGACGAGCATGTCTCGAGGAAATGTCTGTCCACGTTCCCAAATCTCAACCAACTTCAAGATCTTCTCCTTCTGGTTGTCCGGTACTGATTGGGAGAGATCGGTCATGAGTAGAGGAAGGATATCGGTGATTTTCTGCACACCCGAAGCGAAGGTGCCGGGAGCGGCATTGCGAGAAACTGTCTGTCCAGTCTTTTTCGCGCGATCCAACCATTGACGGACGACGGAATCTACAACGTAGAGCACTCCAAGCTTATAATTGTCGGGGCTGTTCTTGAATTGCTGGGCGATCTTCTGGACGATAAGGACATCGGACTACGCAAGCACAAGATTAGTATAGACCCAACGGAGGAGAGAACAAAGTTTCGTCTACGTGGTGGTACCCCAGGTCATGCAAGAGATAAGTGGCGCATTCAAGGATCGGCGGATGGTATGGCCCTCGATCTGCGTACAGCCATACTTTGAGTGATGCATCCTGAGGTATCACGGACTGTTCAGAGATTTGTCCTATCGCATACCTGTACATTGTCCACACTCTTCTGGGTTATCTCCTTGATCTTAGTCGCTGTTACGCCGGGCGGCTTCCCCGCCTGCAGTGACTTTAGGAGGCCCTCGAGCTCCTCCATGGCGGCCATGGCAGCAGTCTGCGCTCGATATTCGATGATTCCTAGAGTGACACAGGATATGAAACTAGGTCAGAACCGACGATAGAGATAGGAAATCTGCCGGCAGTGACAAGGAAAAGCGCGAGCGAAGGCGCTGTATTGGTAGTCTCGGCGGTGAGTGATCTAGATGGCACGGGCGTTGGTGGATCGCGGATGCACCAGGTGGGGTTTAAGCTTCAATGCAGGTGTCAACAGTGGCAAGACTGCGCTGTCCTCGAGAGCTGAGCTGGCGGCTGCCTTTTAAAACCAAGAGCAGTTGCGCGATCTTACCGCACGGTGGCGGGAGTTGCTACAGCAGGGTTAGAATGGTCGATAGGTAAGAGAAGTGAAGCAGGGTGCAGAGATGGCCTTGCGCTCAACAGCTGCAAGTAAGCCTGTGATAATTGAGGGGAGAGAGCTGGCAGCACGTCGCAAAATCGGCAAGAGCGCCCAAGCGCCACTTACCTCAGCCGGCACGTGACCTGGGCCTCGGTTGAGGAAAATCCCGGTGCCGCAATCTACGGGCGTGAAAGACGGCAGCAGAATTTTCGGAAGCTGGGGTGTCCTATGGTGGTACGCGACAACGTGTCCAAATGCTCGTAGTGAGCGATCGTGCCTTGATCGCCCTGGATTGTATACATTCCTCCCGATTCCTCGGCAATCCATCACAGCTTCACGTTGAGCTCAGCTACATGCAAGATCTGCGCACCATGATCATTAGTGAAAAGGCAAGCTGCGTGCCTGCGCAAGTAGCCGATGTGACGCATGTCTATGTACAGATGGCATCTCGGGCTTGGGGGCAGCGGTGCCCGCTCTCCGAGAGTTGGTGCCGCTCGTTGAGCGACAGAATGACGCTTAGCTCGGAGTGGTGGGTCACGTCCGAGCTCAGGTCTCATCGCAGCTCCCATCAATCGCGACTATTTTTTCCTTTGCCGCTCCTCCACTCCTCCACTCCTTCCCTCCATCCCCATCATCTTGCTTGTCTTAGGCCTGCATCATACAATGGCATCTTCATTGCGTTTGAGCACTCGCGCGCTCCGCGCCGTGCCTTGCACTCCTCTGCGGTCCTCCGCCTTCACTGGCTTCCGCAACTACTCGACCGGCAAGACCCAGGTCCGCACTTTTCGCCGATGCCATCGGAACGTCGCTAATCCATCAACTGCAGTCCCTTAAGGAGACCTTCGCCGCCAAGCTTCCCGGCGAGATCGAGAAGATCAAGAAGCTCCGCAAGTATGCGCCGTCGGTCCCAAGACCCTTATCGCATCGTTGACAGCCAATTCTAGGGAGCACGGCAACAAGGTCGTTGGCGAGGTCACTCTCGACCAGGTGTATGGCGGTGCCCGTGGCATCAAGTCTCTCGTCTGGGAGGGTTCCGTTCTCGACTCCGAGGAGGGTATCCGCTTCCGCGGCAAGACCGTACGTTGGTGGACACTGCATCGGATAGACGCAACAATTAACACCAGATAGATCCCCGAGTGCCAGGACGTTCTTCCCAAGGCCCCCGGCGGCCAGGAGCCCCTCCCTGAGGGTCTCTTCTGGCTCCTCCTGACCGGCGAGGTCCCCTCCGAGCAGCAGGTCCGCGACCTGTCCGCCGACTGGGCTGCCCGTTCCGATATCCCCAAGTTCGTCGAGGAGCTCATCGACCGATGCCCCAACGACCTCCACCCCATGGCTCAGTTCTCCATCGCCGTTACTGCTCTCGAGCACGAGTCCAACTTCGCCAAGGCTTATGCTAAGGGCATGAAGAAGACCGAGTACTGGGAGCACACCTTTGAGGACTCGATGAACCTCATCGCTAAGCTCCCCACCATCGCCTCCAAGATCTACCGCAACGTCTACAAGGACGGACGCGTTGCTGCTATCCAGAAGGACAAGGACTACTCCTACAACTTGGCCAACCAGCTCGGCTTCGCCGACAACAAGGACTTCGTTGAGCTGATGCGTCTCTACCTCACCATCCACACTGACCACGAGGGTGGAAACGTGAGCGCCCACACCACCCACTTGGTCGGTTCCGCTCTCAGCTCTCCTTACCTCTCCCTGGCCGCTGGTCTCAACGGTCTCGCTGGTCCTCTCCACGGATTGGCCAACCAGGAAGTGCTTGTCTGGCTCCAGAAGATGAAGAAGGCCATTGGCAACGACATCTCCGACGAGTCGATCAAGGACTACCTCTGGTCCACCCTCAAGGCCGGCCAGGTCGTCCCCGGTTATGGCCACGCTGTCCTCCGCAAGACTGACCCTCGTTACGTCTCCCAGCGCGAGTTCGCTCAGAAGCACCTGCCCGACGACCCCATGTTCAAGCTCGTCAGCCAGGTCTACAAGATCGCCCCCGGTGTCCTTACCGAGCACGGCAAGACCAAGAACCCCTACCCCAACGTCGACGCTCACTCCGGTGTTCTCCTCCAGTACTACGGCCTCACTGAGCAGAGCTACTACACCGTCCTCTTCGGTGTCTCCCGCGCGCTCGGTGTCCTTCCCCAGCTCATCATCGACCGTGCCGTCGGCGCCCCCATCGAGCGCCCCAAGTCCTTCAGCACTGAGGCCTACGCCAAGCTCGTCGGCGCTACGTTGTAAGCGTTTTATGAAGATGTAGGAAAGAATAATAGACGGATCAGGAAGGAGGCTCGAGACTGAGAAGACTTTCTGTGTACCAATTGTATAGGGTGGTGTAAGGATAAGGGACGCGCGTTTTGGTGTATGAGCATGCATCGAGTTTCATTTACCTGATGATATCTGGGCTGTAGAAGTATCTTTTAGTCGAGCGACCAATACCACACTTGAAAGGCTTATTCACTACAAACGCTCTACTATGAACGACACTTGATTGTGTGTTTTGACTTCGGACGGCAATGCGCCGATCATGGGTTGCCGCGGTGTTTGTCTTGGAACACCAAACCCTGGAGCCGCGCCGACATGTGAACTGCATTTACGTTCCGCAGGGCTCATCAGGTGCCGCTCATGATGCTTTCACGCCGCCCCTATTCTACAGTTTTCGACGCTTTCTATCCATACTAAAAGTAGTGCATGTCCACAGCAAATGTCCAAGCTTCTCATCAAATGGTCTTCCCGCGGGAAGGACCAGGCGATCACCACGCTGTGGCTCAACGCTTATGCCTCTGCTCAGCACCGAGCTCCCCGCAGTGGCCTTTCACAGATCATTTCCAACAGAGCCAACACAGAGCCATCCCCGAAGCCGGGAATTATCGGGCAGGCAGTTGGCGCAGAGGTTATGACAGTCAGACGTCGGTGCGACTGTTGGGCCCAGGTCCGATGCTGGGGAGCCGCTACTAGCCCACCTTTCTGTAGTCGGCGCACTGTTGAGAAGAGCGGGCCACTGCTAGGAGAAGCACTGAGCATCGCTGGGTGCGTCGCAATTGAAGCAGCGCATTCACGTACGCAGCATGTAATGACACAGTGCCGTGCGGGTCGGCACAAACTGTAGACTCACTCACATGTCAGAAAAGTTGTGTGTACTTGCTGCAAAGAGCTCGAATGCTCCGCGCCCGCAGCACATGGCCTTGGCGTATCGCATCGCATGCGCCCAGCACCGCCCGGACCCTTTGTGAGCGCTAGGGCACGTCGTTCCCTTCCCGCGGCTTTGCCCTTCTACTTTTTGTTCCACGCATTCAGCTTTCCTGACATCCTTCTCAAGTCACTCTTACCCCCGTCAATCTCTCTTCAGCGAACGACGCGCCCTTCTGCCTCGGTCCGGCCCCCCTAACCGACAACTACTCTCAGAGATGGCAGACGCTGCGACAGTCGCTGGCTTGCCAGCTGCGCCGCCGCAGCTTGAGAAGAAGCCCGTCAAGTTCAGCAACTTGCTGTGTGAGTCCTGCTTTAGGAAGACCACCGCAGAGTGAATCAAAGCTAATCGGCGCATTTGGAATGCAGTGGGTGGTGGATTGAACTTGTTCGAGTAAGTGCAACTACGAGCTCTACTATCTTGGGACGATCGTTGACAGTCTTGTACAGGGTTACAACTCTGGGACAGCCACTGGAGGTGGTGAAGACGAGTGAGCAGTCGCACGGCACACTCACCGCGCGGCACAATAACTAACGGGTTCTCCAGCGATGGCCGCCAACAGAGCCGATGGCTTTGGAGGAGCCATTAGCCGTATCTGGGGCCGTGGTGGTGTCCTTGGGTGTAAGTCTCCCCAGCTGGATTTATCCGAAATGCAAGAGCAGATGCGGCATGCGCTATGGAATCTACCCGAGGACACAAGCTAACAAGCCGGTCAGTCTACCAAGGTCTCATTCCCTGGGCCTGGATCGAAGCGTCTACGAAGGGCGCCGTCCTCCTCTTCGTCGCCTCCGAGACCGAGTACTACGCTAAGTCGTTCGGCGCCAACAACTTTGTGTCGGGTATTTCCGGTGGTATGGTCGGTGGTCTGGCGCAAGCCTACGCCACCATGGGCTTCTGTACCTGCATGAAGACAGTCGAGATCACCAAGCACAAGGTCGCGGCCAGTGGCGTGAAGCCTCCGGGCACCATGGAGACGTTCATGGACATCTGGCGTCGAGAGGGTCTTCGCGGCATCAACAAGGGCGTCAACGCTGTCGCGGTCCGCCAGGTCACCAACTGGGGTTCCCGTTTCGGTCTCTCGCGTATGGCCGAGAGCGGTATCCGCAAGGCCACTGGCAAGGAAGGCGGCGAGAAGCTCAGCGTCCTCGAGAAGATCACCGCGTCTGCCGTCGGTGGCGGTCTCAGCGCGTGGAACCAGCCCATCGAGGTCATTCGCGTGGAGATGCAGTCAAAGAAGGAGGACCCTAACCGTCCGAAGAACTTGACTGTCGGAAAGGCCGCGAAGTACATCTACTCGCAGAACGGCATGAAGGGATTGTACCGTGGCGTTGCCCCCCGTATCGGTCTCGGCGTCTGGCAGACGGTCTGCATGGTTGCTCTGGGTGATGTGTAAGTCCCGTCGTAAATTCTGCACGCATTCACACTTGCTAACACCTTTCATAGTGCCAAGGAAGCCGTTGAGAAGCTCACGGGCGACAAGGTAACGGCTAAGCACTAGACGGCGTTCCGGTCTTGCCTATCTAACAACTTTGTAATTTGGGGTCTGTCTACCTGGGGTTATAGTGGATTCTGCAGCGATCGTGACATTTTTAGGATGCCTCGCAACTGGGCATTTCTGCCGGTGTTTGCCGCTGCATAGACTTGGATTTTAGGCCTAGGAAGGCAAACCGTATTGATACTTGCATAATGTTATGAGTAATCAATCTTCCGCTTTTGGGTAACCTGAGTGCATCTTGGGCCAATCGTGAGCTTGGCCCGAGCGCGCCTTCCGCGTTCAATGTTGGGCTCTAGTCCGACGTACCTCAACTTTACTTGGCATACTGCATCCAGACTACACTCACATCCTTTCGCGATATGTCGGCATCATGCATCAGCCTATCTCCCTCGTTCATACGGGCACACAAGATGGGTATCACAGGGTAAACTACAAGCTACGACGATGGTAATGAATCAAGCACGCTAAGCCTCTCAAGTTCCCTCTCGATCCACCCATAGTCAAACACTGGCGCTGCGACCTCACAGCGCTCTCTCACTCGTACAACCTTTACTTCGTCGCCTGCAATGACGAACTCTACATCTATTCTCCTTCATTCCCATCTCAGGATCTCGGTGACCCGGTGATCTTGACAGTACCGAGCTTGGGGCGTCAGACGCCGCCGGGCATCGATATTACCGACCCGCACAGTGTGACGAGGATCTGTGTGGAATATTTGGGGAATACGGAAGTGTTGTTAGTGACGTGTGATGATGGCGATGTGGTGGGGTTTAAGGTTAGGGAAATTGTAAGTTTGACCGAGCATTGTCTTGCATTGGGAGACTGGCCCCAATGAAGATACTAACTTCTTCAGGACCGTGCGATAATCTACCAGCGAGACTCCCCGGGCAGAGATAATACAGATGTCGCGCACGAGTTTCGATGCTTTGAGCACTTCAACGTCGATTGCAGTGCCTGGGGCCTTGCCGTTCATCGAAACGCGCGGCTGATAGCGATAAGCGCGAACACCCACCTCGTCAAAGTTAAGGCCTATGGTCTGTCGCTACCGGATGACGGCGAGAACGATTTCCCCTTTCCAAGGAATCGAAACCGATCTATTACTTTGCGTGTACGTCGTCACGAACGGATCTGGTCTGGAGACTTGCGCTCGCACAAGCGACTAACATCAATTCTTCGTAGGCTCAAACGAATATCCCCGCTGTATCTTTCGACAACACTGGTGGAGATCCTACTGGTAAGCTCTCTCACTGTCAAAGCTCTCTCATGTTTTCAAGTTTCAAGCTCGGCCTGTTCTTCACGTTGTACCCTTGGCTGACTCGAATTTTATCATGTAGGCAGATGGCTTTGTTCCAGTAGCATCGATGGACTGACTCACTTGTGGGACCTTAGCAGACCAAATCAGCCTGCTAGAGTCATAGCAGTAGGACACTGCGCGAGTGTATCCAATGCGCCCGACCTGGTAAGCATGCTAAGCACCTCTACAGTCGTAGACTGTTAAACACCGTGCAGCGTGTCCTTCTTGGATTCACTATCGAAGGGCCGAGTGTACGCACACCAAATTTAGCCCTGTGTAGGGGTCAGTTTCTAGGCTTACATAAACCAGATACCCGAGTCTTGCAAATGCTCAAATAGAAATTCCTTGCCACATGCAGCCTGGGCAGCCATGTTCATAGACCCACGATCATGCCGTCACGCCGACTCGCTCTCGGATGCATGCGGTGTCGAAGTCGATACGCAAGGATCTGTGTCCTCCCGTGGTTCTTATTTCTGGGATATTACAGATGAGACAAATCGGTTTGCTGCAAGAAGAAAGAGTCCTATTCCAACAGTTCCTGCAGTAGAAACCACAGACGGAGATCAGAGTGCTAGTAGTGAAGGGTCAGGGCAGATGTCTACTGACAATGAGTCTGACGACTCAGTCTTACACACATTCCCGACTGCAGCGGTCGAGGCGCCCGAGCAGACCATAGCAGAAACGCAACAGGAACAGCCCATAGAGGGTGAGGAAGAACCTGGAACCGACCTCTTCGCAATTCCGTACTCGTCTCCTGAAAATCAAGCATCTCTCCCTCCGCCTTTACCGTCTCCCGGTCCTGCAGCATCTGACGAAGAATCTCAGAGCGACAGCGAAGACGATACATCAACCTCGGGAGATTATACGGCTGACATGCGCTTGAGTTGGTCAAAGAAGCCTTATTGTGCCTTTATAACCTCAAATCATCACAAGGAACATTCAGCCGAGGTAAGTTCATCTCAAAGTACCCTCTCAACACGATCTACGCCGGCGACGGGCTGGCTATCGACATGGCCCAGAATGTTTCATCTAGGAGATTTCGTCCATTTCAATTGCCCGAAGTCAGGTCACAGGTCGCAAGCTTAGGCAAAATCTACACGCGCCTTCATCAACTCATTGACAACGCACCAACGAACCACGTTAACACATCTTCACAGCTCTCCACGCACCAACCCCGCCCCATGATTATCGTCACAAAAGAAGAAATCTACCTCTTTCAGCGCGTCCTCGACGCAACGACCACGCCATCCCTCCCCGTACTCACAATGCGCAGCCCACTCTACCGCCACCTCCCCGGCGCCTACACCAGTCCCCTAAGTGTCTACCACCGGCAATGCTTCAACGCGCAGATCCCTGAGCTTGGCGTCTTCATCATCGGTTCACCAGCCGGCCGTGTCGGCATATTCCGGCTCACCAGGACGCGGTACTTGTCCGAGCATAGCAAAGAGATATTTGGCTTCCGGTTGGATCATTTGCTGCCCTTGTCGAAAGATAAGGAGGCGAAGTATATCGTTGATGATCAGTGGGAGAGGCAGTTGGTGGGGCTTGCAGTGGGGCCAGTGCAGGGAATGCTTGATGCTGGGGATGGAGAGGAAGAGCGAGATGTAGGTATGAGGAGGTGGAGGCTAATGCTGTATTATCACGATCACACGGTTCATTCTTATGAGCTGGGGAAGTATGGTGGTGCGGGGGAAACGAGAGTCGATGAGTTGATGGTTTAGTGTGGGATTACATCGCCAGGCCAAAAACCTGTGTATAGTGATATCCCCAGGTGAGCAATACGCACATCGATTGCACACAGACATTTGTTTGTTCGCCAGCAATTCCAAACATCCTTGCTAGATGCATTCCACATTCGCTTCTTCCTCAGCAGGATGTCTAGATCGCCGATTATAGAGTGCGCAGTACCTACAATCGATTGAGATGTGATGTTCGTAACTTGCACTTTTTTACTGTCGGCCTCCTATATTGATCGGGGATTATTGTAGCTGGAAAACACAACTAAAAGTCGCCCTTGGCAGCTCCTGGGGTTACTCGTGTAGACGGGCGGTCGTTTAGCGAGCTCTAAACGGTCTAGGTCCCGAGGTCACGTGCCTCTTCTGATAGCCATGCATTCACGTAACAATCACGAGCGGCGCGGTACAGGATGAGTAAGTGGATAGTGAACCAACCTCAATCCCTCCATTCGATTTAGATGAGTAATAGTTAGGGTCTTGGTCCCATCCCCACTTTATCAGAAAATCATACATATGTCGTAACGCTAAATGGCGCAAATTACACTCCGACCCGAAGAACGCCAAATACAATCCGGACCAAAATTAGAACTACATGTGAGATCCTGTAGTGATGTCACGACCTCCTTACCGCCCCAATGGAGTGCCTGGTATCAAGGACCCAGTGGCCAGAGATGTGCCCGTCCTCAAGCGTGGAATCTCACTCACAGAGCGCGCGAGCTTTTCGAAAATCCCTTCAAACACTTGTCGCTGATTGAGATCCTGGAATCTTAACTCAAAACGACGTAGTTCTTGTTGATCGCCTACACTCGACTCTGCAGCAGACATCGGGTAGCGTGTGACATCAGGAATTGCTGCCATATACGTCGTATCGAGAAGAGCACCGCGTTGCTTACCAAGCATATTGAATGTGAACACGGCGTCTTTTGACTCGTGGTCTTTGGATGACAACGTACTAACTAGGCCCTGTGTCAGTAACATGGTCTGCAGAGGAAGTGAGAGGCGTACTTCTTCCGCTCATCCAACGATTGCTTTCGCCCGGGAAACAAAACGTCAGACTGCCTGATATCACGTCTGCGGAGCTTCTACGCCAGAGCATAACACTCCCTATGCCATAGTGCTTCCGAAGTGTTTTGGGCACGAACTTGTGCACCTTCCCTTGCGCGGGATTGACGTGCACGTCTGTGGCAAAGAACAACAGCTCCCAGCCAGTGAGACGCTGGAAAAGCGCAGTTATGGCTGTCGCAAGTTAGCATAGTTGAGTGATAAGGACTCAAGGCCTTACAGTCTGGGGGTACGGGAAAACCAAGATTGGTGGAAGTCGGAATGGATATAATGAGCGACGATGGTATCAGCTTCGTGGCCTCAAACCGAGCGAGTCTCCTACCTTTTGAGGTCTGATTCAGTAGGTTGGAGAGATAGGTTAGAGACTCGATTTTATCTAAGCGGATGTAGAACTGTTGGTCCTGGGGTAGATAGTGGATCAATGGATCAATGTACTGTCCAATGACATAAAGCCTGGAGATGTGGGCTTCGCCTTCATGATTGGTGGTGACGAGAGGCTTTTTCTTGTGTTGAATATCGTCATCGTGCCAGGTGTATATCTCTAGTTTGTTGGAGACTTGGAGCATGGAGCCGTCGTCTCGTGGGAACCGAATAAAGTTGATGAATTCTTGCGCAGCATCGCCATCACCAAACTCGATGCATACTTCATTGTTGGGCATCGCAGGGTCATAAACCCAGTTCCAATGCCCACTGCGACTATGAGCTTTGTCTTGCGTGTAACGAGGTTGGTTGCAGTCAGACCATCGCAGAGTAACTGTAGCGTCAGAGCATGAAAAGCCTATATCTGTGAGAGGAAGCCAGAATGAATAGCAAATCTTCGCGTTGGTGGGTGTGAAATCGCTCAATACTATTCTGCGTGTGACTTCCCAAATAGGTGGATCGTTGTCGATGCGTGTTGTTTCGAAGATGTGGACAGTATTCTCCGCTGTATTGCAACACTGCGAGTATCTTTCGACAGTGGCAGACTCGGTGATGTGGAATTGCATGAAAGAGTTTGTGAACAGCAGCGTCTCGTCCCCTCGAATGCCACATGGCGAGCCGTGAGTTATTGGCCAGGTAATTCGATGCTGATGTAACGTGTGGTCTGAAGATGTTTCAACTACAGCTTGTCGTACTGTCAATGGCTCAGAGTAAGCTGGGATGGATCGTACTGATGTACCCGGTGTTGTGACCGGTGTCTGAGTTGGAGAGAAGACTGCACTGGCTGGGACAGTGCCTACACTACTCCGCCCTTGCCTAGCCCGCATTGGGAGAGGTGTTGCAGAATTAGATGCAATACTAGAGTTTCTCACTGGGCCCGACGATCTCTCGCTCCGTGAACTGACAAGAGAACCATGCCGGTATGACCGAGCTGAGGAGTTGTCCGATGCAATGCCACTTGGAATGTGCGGCTCGACATACGAAGTGATATTTTGCATCGAGTTGGTAGAGCGTCGTGAATTCGGCTCGGCCTCCACTTTTCGACAGCACGAAGCTAAGAACTTTGCCGTAAGTCCTGTCCTTACAGCATCTGCGTGGATTTGGTTCACAAGAGTACCAGCATCTGGTCGTTGCTTCGGGTCATGTTGAATCTAAGGACTGATAAGTTTACGCGCTAGCGGATGTACTATTACGTACCATCAGAGAAACCCAATCCATTGGTAGCCGGTGTTCAGTATCATCTGGCTCCAGATTTATCTTTTGCGGCCAAATGGCCATGTCGTGTTTTTGGACCAAACTGTAAGACAACCCACGACCCTTCATTATTTGGTCATACGAACAGCCTTTTGTGACGCTGATTATCTCCAAGAATACGCATCCTAGGGACCAAATGTCTGCTTTTGAATTCCGACTGGCGTCCACCCGGAGCACTTCAGGGGCAGCATAACGGTGTGTGAAGCTGGAATAACCCCCCTCGGTGGTGCCATTATCGCTGTCAGTCCACCTATGAGAGATGCCAAAGTCACAGAGCAGGACGCGGCCATCACTGAGGAGGATGTTGCTGGGCTTGATGTCTTTATGGCGGATTGAGTTCGCATGAAGAAATTCCAAGGCTGTGGCAAGGCAGTTGAAGGAACTGCACAGTGTTCCAAAGTCCTGGTCTGAAAGCGGATCCGCTTGTTTTAACAAATCCAGGAGTACTTTGTCGGCGATTGGGTACAAAATAAGCGAGAAGCTCTCTAGGTCCGTAAAGCTCGCTACGAGACCAACGATATGGGGATGATATTCCAGTCTCGACAGTGCCTCGATTTCTTTCTTGAAGTATTCTAGTTGATTTCGTTGGTTTTCCAGATTTGCGTAGGTCACTCGGAGAAGGCGCTTGCAAGCAAAGTCCCTGCCTGAGTCCTTGCCTGAATCCTCGTGTCGGAAGTGCCTAACGTGGGCAGAGCTTCCCTCACCAATCTGTCCCATATCTGCAAAATGATCAACTCCATGCTCAATGTATCTGTGTCTAGGCCGAGATTTTTGTTTTTCTTGATGGTACTGTCGCGCAAAAAACGGACGCACTAGATTTTCTTCGTCCATTTGCTTCGCATCAGACATAACGTAGGACTGCGTTTTCGCGAACTCAAGAGGGTCAAACTCTGGTAAAGCCTCTGACTTAATCTTCCTCAGAATGGAATTGTTCAAAGGTAGCCAGAAGTCATCGACATTCTCACACTCGAACCGCTTGAAGACATTGTCGCCGTCATGGAACCCTAGCATACGCAACAAGGTGTAAAGTCTGACAGTCTCCTTATTCCAGTGCTGCGAATATTTCGTCCAGTTGTGGCAATAGCTTTGCCGAATACTCAGCCGTGTGCCGATAGCGCGGTAGACGGACTCGTCTATGTACTTTCCGATCGTACTTTCGAAGGGGCTTTGAGGTATCTTATGATCTAGCGAGGCTTCGTTTGTGGCTTCGTCCATATTGTGCCGATCATAGTAGGTAAAGACCAGCTCCTGTGTGCGAGATTGAAGGAGGCAAAGAGCAGCGACAAGGTTGATGCCTAGCCAGACGCTGCGTCACCAAATATTCGGGATGATGCATGGATATCACAACAATACGAGGCGCTTAGTGTGTGGCGTGCACCTTGACGTATCGTTGGCTGGTCCGGTTGCAGATGGTTCGCTCGCGTGGCTCAGCCTCCGTTACTCTTGCTGGCTCAGCTCTCCAGTCAACGCCATCCATATATTGGAATATGTGGCCAAGCTCGCTACACATGTTTTTCTGCTGTATCGCACGCCCAATCCGGCTGCATTGGCGTCGCGGCATGCATCGTGGGCGGCAAAGCCCACCTGCACCAGGCTGAGGGGCTTGTTGCCTTGTTTGCATTGACCACCACACACCGGATCTTCCCTCATATCTCTTATAGGCCGCGACTCGGGCGTCAGCCTCTGCTGTGACAATTTCGTTGATTGTCGAAGCCTGGAGGTAGATTTTGGCGTGCCGAAAATCATGGCAGGGGGCGATTTGGGACTTCGACTATCTGAGAGACGTGTCCAAGACGATCAGAGCGAGAATACCCATGATGCGATCCCCAACGGAGCTTTAAACGAAGACCCAGATACACAGGCCGGTGTCGCGCGAATTGAAGCTGTGAGTAGGACTTGGGATAATCCATCGCTTATCATCGCATATCTCACGTACGTCGCCTCTTAATACATTGTTTCATATACTAATACCAACAGCCTGTTTCTTATAGCAAATGTCACATCTCTCGAGTTGCAAGTCACCAGTCTTATGACGCCATACGCTACCAGCGCCTTCCAGCAGCACTCCTTAGTCTCCACCGTTACGGTCGTTCAGGGTGTCGTCAGTGCAGTGATTAAACCGCCGATGGGCAAGATCGCTGACGTTTTTGGCCGGTTAGAGTCCTTCACCATATCCATATTGCTTTATACCATTGGATACATCCAGCAAGCTGCATCGACAAATGTCGAGACATTTGCCTCCGCACAGATTTTCTGGGCGGCTGGTTTCAACGGCTTCCAGATCTTACAGCAAATATTCGTGGCTGATACTACCGACTTGTCGAATCGTGCTTTATTCTCCACCCTGTTCGATGTGCCATTCCTGTGGATGGTATGGGCAGGACCAGAACTGAGTACCAACATACTGGACAGTACAACGTGGCGTTGGGGCTACGGCATCTGGGCCATCATAATGCCCATTTGCTTTATCCCACTGGCAGGAAGTCTTTGGTGGAGCCAGCAAAGAGCCAAAGAACGTGGACAAGCGATTCCGAGCGCGCTTAGAGGCCAGAGTAAATTCCAAGTTCTGGAGAATCTGTGGATCGACTTGGATGTATTCGGATTACTGTTACTTGCTGCTGCGGTGTCACTGATACTTCTGCCGCTCACTGTAAGTAGGCATATCATTCTTGCGCGAAGATTTGCTGAGATCCTGGTAGTTAGCGCCCAGCGCTGAGGGAAAATGGAGGAATCCCAGCATGATTGCGATGCTTGTGACCGGGATACTGTTCTTGATCGTTTTCCCCTTCTGGGAGACTAGCACAAAGCTGGCTCCTAGGGCATTCTTCCCACCCAATCTGTTCAGGAACAGGACGATCATCTTAGGGACTCTGATCGCCTTCTTCTACTTCAGTAAGCTCCAGCGTCATTGTTTCAGAGCAACCAAGGTCAAGGCACACATACTAACGGTGTCCACAGTGGCATTCTACATGTCGGTTTTCCCTTACTTCTACTCCTACCTCCTCATAGTCCAGAACAAATCCATCACCACGGCTGGGAACATTACGCGTGTGTTCTCTTTGAGCTCGACCGTATCCTCTATTGTCGTCTCGCTCCTTATCAAATTTACTGGACACTACAAATACTATGTCACTGTCGGATCGTGTATCTACCTTCTGGGCATGGGCATAATGTTTCGATACAGAAACGAAGACGCATCGACCGCCACACTCGTGGGCACACAAATAGCGATAGGCGTAGGCGGAGGGTTTCTCAACGTTCCAGTCCAACTCGGCGTCCAAGCAAGCGCGAGTCATCAACAAGTCGCTGCAGCCACGACGGTCTGGCTCACGCTGTTGGAAGTCGGCGGAGCTGTTGGATCAGCTATTTCAGGGGCAATCTGGAGCACATATGTTCCGCGCAAGCTGCAGCAATATCTGCCTGCCGAGACCGTCGCGAACGCTACGATCATCTTCGGCGACATCACTATGTCTTCGGACTACATCACGTACCCCCACGGCTCACCAACACGCATCGCAATCAATCGTGCATATCAGGAGACCATGCGTCTTTTGCTAATTGGCGCTCTCATTGCAGCTACGCCGATTGTACCGTTGACGCTCTTCTTGAAGAACTACAAGTTACGTGAGATGAAGCAACCTGTAGAGGGCCGTGTGATAGGGAGTGCCGAGCGGAGGACAGGGCAGAATGGGGGATTCTGGCAGCGATGGTCCAGAAGACAAGAAACTTCTATCTAGTATGTGTATTCTCGACAAAGACGGCGAGTTAGAGAGGCGTCCGTCAACTGTCGACCTGTTGTAAGGCTTTTTTGGGTGATAGGCGCCTGTCGGCGGGCCAACGACAAACGCTGCAGGTCTCTCTCACTTTCTATTGCCTTCACTTGAGCAAGACCTTTTGAGACTAGCGCGCGCCGCGCCGACAAGTATATAAACAGCCCTCGTTTGGCTTCTCCCTTCTTCTTCTACCTCGCTCGGTCCCGCTCCACAGTCGGATAACTGTGGCCGTCGCCTTCGGGCGGCGCGTCGACAAGCTTTCTGCCGCCTCCATGCGCGCGGCAAGGGTAGTCCCCTTTCAATCTTTCGACAAGATCTCTACTGCCTCCATGCGCGCGGTGTTCAAGTTCGATTTTCCTGGACATGTGTTGTTGCGAGCACGTCTTCGCCTGCCTTGCACGAAAGGGAAGTCGCGATGCGCATGAAGACGGAAGTCGCACCCAACAACATGACTTCCACGACCACCGTTCGCTTTCCTTCACCCAGACACCTCACTTCTCGCACATGCATCAACATGTGACCTCGCCATCAGCAAGTCTTTCGACTCTCTCACTACCAGCTCGCATCGCTTGTCTTCATCACCCAGCTGGGGTAGAGTCGCGATGTCCCGCAGGTGTTCCGTCATTCTCGAGTAAGTTATGACTCCAGCTGCCCATATACTGTACTAACGATGCCTAGTTCTTCGGAAAATGAAGACGAGCTCGATATCGACTTCACTCCAGCTGTGCGGGAGTCGCACCCGCGAAAGCCATCTCCACTTGCAGCGTCTACCGGACCAGTACTGAAACCAGCGTCCACGTACAACCGATTTGCCCATGCCGGGGCAGCAAGCTTGGTCAACATCAAGGAGTACTCTGAGGAAGATCGTGTTTCTTGCTACACGTTCCTTGATGAAGCCAAACTTCTCAATGTTCAAGGAACACCGCGTGAGCTGTACACCCGCACACTATGGCAGAATCGACTAGAAGAGTTTATGGACACAACCGCAACCAAGACAAAGACCATGACTCCCGATGCAAAAGATCTGCAGGCGTTCCTTGTTTGCATGACTCTACGAGCTCGGCCAACACCAGACCGAGTACCCTCGTACATGTGGTTAGAGCATGCTCGTCAGACCGTCATCAAAATCTGCAAGTTCAAGTTCAAGGATTTTGCACTGTCCGATCATGAGGAAGCTCACATGAACAACGTCATGGCCCAGCTACTCGTCGCAGGCAACGTGACGAAAGATCCCATCCGTGCGAAGCAGTGGATCGGTTCAACTATCGTCCGACAGCTCGTCACAGGTCTAGTTATGCAAGCACATAAAGCTGGGACACTCAGTTGGGATGTCACAATCGCCAAATGGCTGTCGATTGTCCTGGTGTCGGCGCTTGGATGCCGAGTCGGAGATGTGATGATGAGTCAGTTCGACGAGCACGAACTCCCGTTCCTCGCCTACCAGGATGTCAAGTTAACCCTCAAAGACGATGGATCTGACCTCAGTGATCTGGTTGCTGTCATCACCATTCGTAACGAAAAGGGTCACAAGTATGACCCGGACAACAATCGGATCGTACTCCTAAAGTCGCTGACATCACCTCAACATTCCCTCATGGACCCGATCATGCTTTTACTGATTACTGCGCTCCGGTATGGGGAAGTGTTCGAGACTTCAATCGAACAACTGCTCGGTACTCTGCGCACCCATCGTCGGGTCATCTGGAAAAACCCACAAAATCCCGTTCTTTGCAAATTTGAAGTGTCAGGCAGAGCAGTGGAAATCGGCCAAGCAACCTGTACCCAACAACTCTCGCGAACACTGCAAGAAGCAGTTGTTACTTCTGGGATTAGCACGCCATTAGCGCCCCACGATTTACGGCGTGGCGCCGCCCGCGACGTTGCCCATTCGTCCGGATATGCCCGTGGCCTTGCCAATTCTTCAGTTCAAGCAGCCATCGGTCACGCTCAGAATGCGAACAATCTAGAGGTAACCTCTAAATATGTCGGCCAGGCTGCCATTGATCGCTACACTGCTCGTGTTGAAGAACCGTTCGTCGATCCAATATACAATGTCAGCGCAAACCGAGATGTTGCAAATCGTCAGCCCGACGGAAAAGCACGGCCAACCGAGGTTACTCAGTTTTGCGAAGCGAACGGGTTGTCGGTCGATGATCCTCGTTCACGGAAGAAAGCGTCGGCGCTCATGGCCAAGCGTCGCCTAGAAGACTGGACCGATGCAACGAAAAAGCGCCCACATCTTGAACGTACCGCAGAGGGTGACCAAAATCTAGACGAATGCCTTGTGGATGCCGTTCAAGGTCAGAGCCTCGAGAGCCTGACCGCTGGACCTTCAGAGACAGGTGTTCTCCCATTTAGCACCGATCACCTATCATTCGTGAAAGAGTACAGCCGTATCAACGTCAGCAAAAACTACACCTTGGGAACGACTAGGTCTACTGGCGATGAAGAGAGGAGCACGCTGAGCAAGAAGATCAATGGTAAGTAACACTGAGCGTGTTGATTCAGCATACACTGACTTCAAACTAGGCAACAGCCGTGACGAAGCTTCGCAATTCGAATTTGCCTGCAAGAACGCGCACTTTGGCTGCCCACACATAACAACAATCTTCCCTGAGCTCCACCGGCATGAAACTCTCTGCCGTTACACGTCAATCGATGCTGCTGCCGAGATAGCTGCCAAAGATGCGAAGAAAACGTTGCCATGCGACCAATGCGATAGAACTTTCGCAACAGACGAAGCCCTGTTCGATCACAGACGCAAAGTGCACAACTGGAAATCGCGTTCCTGTGATAGTTCTGGCTGCGATAACTCGGTCGTTTACTCTACCGACTATGAGTGGAAGAAACACCTCGACACGCACTGCGCTTTTCCTCCCACGCATTGCCGATACCCGCAGTGCAGTTCGAAAAACGTCTTCCAGAAAGCCAATACCTATCGCCAGCATCTCCGACGGTCACACGATGTGAAAGGTACAGCGGCTGATGTTTTTCTGCCAGATGAGTACAAGTCCATACGTGGCCAACGCGCTTGAGGGGTATTAAGCATAGCAGTCAGTGGCATATTTACGTTGTTTGGTGGATGGGGTGAAGGATAGGATTTATTGGGTCTAGTAATGAGAGTATGGATTCGTCTATTGGGGCAATTAAGAACAGTGTATCTATCGGAATAGCTTGTGGTCATCTTCACATCCAACAGTCTTTTCTTCCAAATGCGGTACTCTTTGTTTTGCTTTGAACCTGTATATACCAGAAAGTGAATGCAAGGGCAACTTCGTATATCGACGCGAACACTAATAGAAGCGGGATATATTGGCGGAAATATATATCGCTGCGTACATACAGCTAGGGCAAACATTTAAACACTACATTGCGCCTCCTAGAGTAACACAGTGTAGTTGGACTTCTACCTAAGCGTTGGAACATAATTAGAATAAAGGCTTGTTTGCTACCTAAATTGCTAACTAGCTTATTCTACCTTATGTTATCCTGTTATAGCTTAGATAGCAAGAGTCTAACTAAGGTTATTATTAAGATTATAGCTACGTTTAGAGCTTGCCTTTTTCACTATTTAGAATCTAAAACTAAGCTCTCTTAGGTTCTTGTAAAGGAACACCTAATTTAAACTAGAGTAAAGATGCTGAATAATATTGTAGTATTATTATACACGAGAAAAAAAGGGAGAATATACAACCCTCTCTTAGAGTTATATCAACTTTACAAGTAAGACGCAATGGAAAAGCAAAAAAAGCAAAAAGATTGATGCTGTCGCTTCTGTGGATCGAACTAATGCTAGGTTAGCGAACCGCGTTATCGAACGATAGCTTTAATGTGGACTTACCACAGTCTGTTTTGGGTCAGTATTATCGACCTGAGGATCCATTGATTGTAATAACTTACACCTCCAGATATTCGAATTGAACCGAAGTTTGCCGCCGAGGCGGATTGCTTCAGTCTGGCGCTCTCCCAAGTGAGCTAAAGCGACTTGCTGAGTTGTTTCATGCAAATTATTTGAATGTAAGCATATATATTCCAGTAATATCTGGAGAATGAGTAATGATAAGCTTGTGGCACTAGTTGGATGGTAAGCGAAAAGTCTCCGAGTGGTCCCGCGTAGTGGGTGAGCCAGGGTCATCAGTGACGCTACTTAGAGCCACTAGACGAGCGATGAGACGCATTCAATGCGCGAAATCAAGCACCTGACTCAATGTTCATGGTAATAAGACAGTATTTCGAATTGCTTGGTTTTGCGGTGCACCTCCTACGCGTTGGACTGGTCGGGCTCCACACCGCACACGAAGTCAGGTTCAGACATGTGTTCCTATCTGATGGTTTGATGTTGCTTTGCAATAGCTCAGGGAACTTGAACATAGTCTGGACTTCTTCTATCTTCGGATGCCAGTAACAGAGCAGCGCTACCATCTGTAGTATCTCTCCTCTTCTGGACATCACGTGATTGCCGTAAGAATAGTGGCTTGCAGCACCAGCGCCAAGACTGGGTCTGCGCTAAGGGTCTGCGCTAGCCCGCTTCCCGATGTCGCGCTCTACGACACCAAAACACGCCCACCAACACAGTGTATACGCGACGATACCCACCAAATGAGCCGCGAAACACGCGCCAACTCTCGCTCACTCAACTCGTCGTAGGAAGATCTGGTTGACATTTACATGGCGCCCGCAAAAAAGCGCGAAACGCGCGAAAATCAGTTCTACGATGTCGGCGTGCAGGGAAGGTGATAAACACGGCTATTTGCGCACGTCGCAGTAACTTACAGATACAGGAAAACGGGCATAACCCTCGAGGACAGAGGCGTACGCGACGAACATGGCCTTGAGCCCATATCCGGGATCTTCTCGTCGCCAGAGAAGTCCCCGCCAAAGCGTGCTTCGAATCAAACCGGTGGGACGATCACAGATTCAGAATCCATGGACCTCACAAGTATGTGTACTGGGGAATGCATGCGCAAATGCGATATGTTCCCTGTATGCAGGAAACGACTAACCGCAATTGCAGGTCCCATTGTCCAGCCAGCACCATCCGCTGCGAAATTGCTCCGCAGTGCCAGAACGCACCTGCCACCCCCAAAGGCGCGTTCGCCCATGAAGACTTCACTAGGATCTTCCCCACGTCGCCAGTCGTCCATGGGGCCCCGAGCGCAACCGGAGCCCGTATCGAGCCCCTCGCGCTCCTCCTCCCACCCGGTTATAAGCCGGCGCCTGGATTTTGAACAAGAGGAATCCAGTCTGCAGGAAACACCAGCGTTGAGTGGCTCTGGACAAAGACGAGGAACCCGCCGAAGCATTTATAGCATCGAACCATCACCCAGCCGCATCACAAATAGCGCCATGGAGGAGACGATCCAGGAGGAGATTTCCGCTGCTGAAGAATCGGCGATTCTCAATGACATTGGGGAGGAAAGCGGACTTCAGGACATAGCGAACGACACGGTCCTGGATGCGGAGTCAGAGATCGTCGAGGAAGATGCCGAGGCTGACGTGGATATTACTGCGGACGCAGAAGTCGAGGTTTCCGTGGATGCGGAGGAGTCGGAAGGTGTTCTGGAACCCGTCAAGCAACCTGCTAAAAGAGGACGCAAGCGAAAAAACGATACCGTGGACCCCGCTGTAATCGAGGAAGAAGCCCCCGAGCCTCGAAAACGAGGACGAAAGCCTCTTGAGAAGAAAGACAAGAATGTGGCCGTCGCGCCTGCTGCACCATCGCGGCGTTCTAAGCGCGTCTCAGATATCACTGAACAAGAGACAAGCACCCTGCAAGACGCCTCTGCCGAAGCTGCGGAGGTGGTCGACACTCCTCCTGTAGCCCCTAGACCACGTGGCCGACCCCCAAAAGCTGCTGCAGCCCCAGTAGAGATGCCTCCGCCAGCAAAGAAGCAAAAGCGTCAGGCAAAAGAGCCAGAGAAGGAGCATGTACAGCCCCTTTCCAAGAAACCGAAAGCCGCACCAGTGCCGAGGAAAAAGGCCGATTCCAAGGATGCAGAGCCGCCATCGGAACAAGAATTAGCAGAAAGCGGAAAACTCGTCGACGTATATGGCAAGCCTATCTCGAAGGCTGACCTGGATCAGATGTCCACCACAACGACAGGGACAAGATTCGGTCGAGGTCGTCATTTGTCTGTTTTCCGCGAACTGGAGCCCGACTCTGCCGCCACCGTGGGCCGCACTGGCAGACATCGCGTAAAGCCGATCAACTTTTGGGCCAATGAGGCTGTCTCCTATGACCCCACCGGGAACATGCAAGCAGTTGTGAACAGGGTTTACCAAGAGCCCCCGAAGGTCAAAAGGAAGACAGCAAAAAAAGGTCAGAAGAGGTCACTTTCTGCGGTTGAAGAAGACGAAGACGAGGACGAAGTAGGAATACAACCTTGGGAAGTCGAAGGCAAAGGCAAGTTCAAGGGCAGCTACAAGGGTTATGATGTGGCAAACAAGATCTCGACAAACAATCTCATCGAAACTAGTAAGCCAACTCTCGATTCTCTCCGAGGTAGTCATGCTGACATGCGTAGCAATTGCCTGGTCCGACGAAGGCATCCAGCCAAAACCCCTGCCAGACGGGTCTTTCAAGTTCATTAAATTAGCTTCGGGACATGTTAATGACGACGACCAAAGCAAGACCTACTTGAGCTGGGGATTTCTCGAGCTTGAGGAAAATCAGATGAAACGCGCAAAAAACAGCTCAGCTATGCACATGGTCTTTCATGTCGCGAGCGGTGCTGTAGAGATTCGGGTTCACGAGAACATTCTCACTGTGCGACGCGGTAGTGTATTCCAAGTCCCTCGTGGTAAGTCCATCCTCCCTGCCACCTTCAGAACTCCGTCACGCAGAGCATCTACCCCAAAACCGCGATACACGACAGCTTTCCTTCCCTCTACACTCTCACTCTTTTGCACTCCACATCCTGTGCGACGGCGGTGAATTTATGCTTAAACCCGGTGTTCTGTCCAACAATGACTACGGGAGTTTGCATCACTTTGCTTCATCGCACAACGTCGCACGCCCGCTTGGGCAAGCGAGCGTCGTGTGGCTGGTGCATGAACAGTGCGCTGCTGCGTTCCACACATGCTGTGTAACATGCCGCCCTGCTCGTTTGCCACCGTTTTGCATCGTTCGCGCAGGACGCACATACCAAGCCCCCATCCTTGCAGGCTTGCTTTTTCCGACCTCGTATCACGTCCTCGCCTTTCTTACCTTTTCTGTACCCATGGCGTTTCCCGCTTACTAACGCATCTCTGGCAGGCAACATGTACAGCATCAGAAACGTCGGCACGAAAACGAGTCGCCTCTTCTACGCCCAAGGGTGCGAGATGCGGGTTCTTGCCGAGGACTGAGCTTTCTCTTCTTTCTCTGCTGTTCACCGGATGTCCTGACTCGTTAGGTGCATTTGTTCGGGTACCCGAAGAAGCGGTGAGGAACACCATTTGGCGGCGACTTGGGGGTTTTTCTTCGTTTGGTACAAGAGTTTCGATATGCGTCTGGGATGGTTGTGGTGCGCGTCCCGGGGTCATGGTTCCTGTTAGCGCAACCCTGATGTTTTCGGTTCGTGTGGGGGGTTAGTGTGACCTGTGTCCGGTGAAGGTGGATGCAGTGCGGTTCGCGCTATGCTGTGGAGACGCGCGCATGGCGCTTGGAGTAGGTGCATAATGGAGTTTTGAGCGTGGTTCGCGTGGTTCGGTTGCGTGCCCAGCCCTGGAGTACGATGGATCACGTGGGCATGGGCGGACCTGGGAAGCGATCTCGGTTGGTTTCCTTCACAACAAACAAACATGTTTATGTCGATGGCAGATCTTGCACACCGCCACATCCATATCCACATCCACTTGACTGGATTCCCCGAAACTCCCTCACTGCCACCCCAGACTATCCCTAACCTAGCACTCCACACCGCCTTCCAGTGCTCTTCACCGCCACATGCACTCGCCCAATGCCCTCTTTGTGCGCCTCCGCTCCCAGCCGTCGATCTTGCGCTGCGCTTTGCTCGGGGTGGAGCATCGTGGCGAGGTGGTTGCGCGGTGCTGTGCGGCGTTGAATGCCACTAGGCACGGCGTGGTACGAGGGTCTACGGCATCGCGGGCCATGCTAGCGTATGTAGGGGACTGCTGTTAGGCGTGGTGTTGTGGCACTGTTGATGAAGACATGGGTAGGCGGGTGCTGCGAGGAGGGGGAGGGAGGGAGGTACGGCCGCGGAGAGTGGCTGCAATGTGGGAGGTAGTAGGTAGGTAGGTAGGTAGACATGGCCATGGGTATGCGGCAGCTCGCGGGAATGTCTCGGGGAAGGTGTTGCTCAGCCAGTTAAGTCGGGCCAAGTCAGGTTCCTGTGCACGGTAGGTATCGTAGAGTGACAGCTCGCGGTTCCGCAAACCGCTCATCTGCAGCTGCAGCAGCGCGACGCGGCCGCCGTGCAACGCTGCCCAGCAGGTAACAGCTCAGGGACGGCCGCAGCAGCGGTGCCACGCAATCGAGGGACGACGACGACTCGCCACACGGCGTTTCGTACCACCGAGCCTACTCGCGTCTGCCGCGCGGTGCTACGGCGTTGCGTCCGGGGAAGCGGAAATAAGTGCGAGATGAAATGAGATACGATGCGATGCGATGGCGGCGCGCGTTGAACGGTGAAGGAGGGGAGGCAGTGTGGCAGCGTAGGCAGGTAGGCAGCAACGCGTGGATTTCCAGTTTCCAGCTTTGCCATGGATACTTTGAGCCGGTGGCACCATATGGATGCAAGAGGGGCAGGCCGTGGCGTGAGGGTATTCGACGACGTATAGTGTGTGTGGTAGGGTGGCGAGCGGTGAGGATGCGGTGCTGGCACACTTGACTTGACCTGTCCGACTTTCCCCCCCCCCACCAGATAAGAGATAATAGGGGGTTTAGAGAGGGCGGTACTGTTTTGAAATTTACGCTGCGGAGGCGCGGCGTTGTGGGATGGTGCTAGAGCTGCTTTGAGCGGTGACGCTGGGGGGTGTGTGTGGCTGGGGGCTTGGGATGGTGTCTATCTGAGGTCTGGGATGGTGTCTACCTGAGGTCTAGTATGGTATCTATCTAAGGTCTGGCATGGTGTCCATCCAGGGTCCGGGCTTTTGAGCATTTGAGATGATTTCAGTCGGGGGTTTAGTAGATTCGAAAAGTGAAGGGGGGGTTGAAGATGCGCTGTGTGCAGGTGGATCGGGTCTGGAGCATAGTATGCAGTCAGCGCGGGTGAGGAAACACAAGCCCAGCAGTACAGCAGTCAAGACACACACAACAGCTCGACCCCAAAGTCGATTACAAAGCCCTCGCGTGCTCTTGCAAGCAGCGACAATGCACTGTTTAGGACTTCGATGGGTGCCAGACACGCATACGCTAAGAAGTCTTGACTGCAAAGTCGTCGGAAACACTACTTGAGGGTTCGCACTGGCGAGGAAACCACACCCAACGGTTACATTCCGATGCGAAGATTCAGAGGGATGCGGGTGGGTTTATATTTCCCCAACAAGATATGCGACGGGTTGGCACGGATACAGTTCACGAAAGAATACCCTACCCCGAACGTTCGTCCAAGCCATGGAGAAATCATTGTTACCTCATCACTCTACAACTCCCAAGCTATATATTGTAGAGATTCACTATGAGGTAGGGTGGCTCAATGAAGTAGGGGGGACAAGAAGGTGTTGTGCTTTGCCAATGCGCAAAGGGACCAAAAAAGCGGCAGCTCCCAAGCTACGAGCCCATCTCTCCGTCCCACACATATTGCTTCCATGTCAAATCGAACTCCCTGCGCAATAACCCCAAAGTACCAGCATACCCCCCTCCCATCTAAAACGTTCAATGACTGCATACCTCCAGTCGTCCCTGCAAGAAAACTAACCCGCCCAAACGTAAAACCATGTCTTGACTCGCAACCACATGGGAAGTTCCTTCGATGTTGCAGACGGGAACTGCCACGTAGTGCTTGAAGAACAGTTTCTCGTCCCCCCCTCCCCCGCGTACGTTGCTCTTGCGTTTATATGGAAGACGGACAGACAGTGCCTCGTTACACCGTGGGAGAGGAACTGTATGTAGGGCGAGGTAGGCTGGGAAGGTCGGTGTTCTGCATAACATGAGACTGGTATCGGAGATAGCTGGGTCGCAACTTGACAAGTGGGTGAGTGGGGGTTAGCTTTTGCGTATGTCGAGCTTGGCTGGAGCGGATGGGGTTGTGTTTTGATATATGGATATGGATATGGATAGTCGTAACGCAACGTATCTGCTCGTGTTCAATGGTTGGCTGTGTTTGTGAGTACATGCGTTTCGTTCTCGGGCTAGCTGTCGTGGGCGGTACTGCCAATCCCGGTTCGGCGTATGGTAGAGTTCTACAATCTGCAATGGATGGTCTTATTCACTCATGTCAACCAATATGTTGGAACATCACAAACTCCCCCATTTCCCTACTCCCTCCCTCCCGAGCCCAACCCAACCCAACCCCCCTCGCACACCCTCCCCGATCGCCCCATCTCCACTCCACACCGCCAGCCGTGCGAACCACACCACGCGAGTCAGCCACGCACGCTAGCTAAGGCGTCCGCGCCTGCGCTACGTAAGCGTCCTTCGTAAAGACGCCGCTAGGACGGATAATTTCCGAGTGGGAGCGATGGATCTTCGCGGCGGAAGATTGGGATTATCTATGTAGGTGGGTGTGGAAAGCGAGTCGGAGCTGGTTCCGGGGGTATGCGGTGAGGGGGGGAGGATTGCGGATTGTTTGGGTTGGGTTGGGTTAGCGAAGGAGAGGTGAATGAGAGGTGGAGGTTGGGCGAGAGGAAGGGGGTGTGGGTGTCTGGGTGGAGGTGGTGGATGTTGGAGTGGAGGAAAGGCAGACTAAGCTGAGGTACTGTACTTCGAATGCGAAACGGGCGTTTTTCCTAGCCTTTCCACCACGTTCGCCCACACCATGACGAGGGAAATGGTCCTGGCTAAGACGAAGCACTCGACCAAACTCGCAATGAACCCGTCGCTCGCGTGGTCGACCACTGTGGACTCAAGTTAAACTTTCGTTACAGTACCCTTGGCTTCCAAGGCAGCGCTAGAAGTTTGTCAAGCGCGAGACCATCCGTCATGGGAGGAGCAAGAAGCGGGCTAGGCTTGTTTCAGCGGCACCCGGTGCACGCTTAGGTTGACGCTGGGCCAGGAGGAGAACAAAACGGGGAGCCACGTTTTTCTCACGCCGCAGCGCAAAGCTTGAGGTCTCGCGCGCGTGCTGCGTGCGTGAACGACGTCGCTAGGCTGGTGAGCTAGTCTGGCACCAGCGAGCGGGTCCCGAGGGCGCGGATGTTTGCAGACGCCGCGGCTGTTCTGTTCTGCGCGGCTTCTTGACTATCCATGGCTGAGCTTGGTTTCGAAGCCTATGACGAACAACGGAGGGAGCGGTTCGTTTCCGTTCCGTTCTGCTCGACCAGCACCAGTACGGGGCGAGGAGCGACGAGACGGTAGACGGCGCATCCTGGTTGCAGGCTTGTGTGCGCCGAGTTTGCGGTTTGCGACACCAGCTCGCTCGCGGAACAGGTGGTGAACCGACAGACGGGCTGAAGCACTCGCCAGACACGCCGTGCGGGCACTGGGGCTTCAATTTTCTGTGCTGCCTGCGCGACATCTTTCTCCTCCATGTCCCTGTCCCTGTCGAAAGCGCGTCGCGTCGAGGTCGAGTCGAGTCGAGTCAGAGGTGTCCGCCCGCGCATGAGCATGAAATTTCGTTTGAACATGTTCGCTCGCCGGGGAGAACGGCTCGAGGCAAATGCCGCATGCATCACGCTTGGGGCGACGCCGGTGGATCGCCGCGTGCCCGCACCGTTGCATCACGTTGATCTATCCGCCCCGGCGAGCCCTCGACTCCCTTTCGGCCAGGGGACGAGAGTCGAGTCGCAGCACATCGTCGTTCGTTCCGTGGGCCTTCTATGGTGCTTCCATGATGCCTGCGGCCGCGTCTCAGAGTCGACAACGGCCACGTCCCCGTCATGCCTCAGCTCGGATTCGATTCCCCCAGGGCAGGACTCATGTGTAGTGCACGCCATGTTGTCAGTCAAGTCAGTAACCGGGTGGAGCGTTCGAAACGAGCGGTGGCGGCGCGACAGCGACAGGGTGGTGCGGCGAACACGGCTTGGCCCGATCGCGATGCCATCTTCTTTCCTTCAGCTTCAAGCCGCACAGGTTTCCATCTTCGCTGGTCTCGACGTCGCGGGAGAGTGGGAGAGGACGTCGCCAATCCCACGCATCGCATGTGCGCCAGGGGTGCGCACCCATGCCATGCCCCAACCCAACCCTGTCCGTTTCATCTTCCCACAGGGAACCACGATCTCCAAACCTTCTCCCACCCTTCGAGAACACCCAGCCCATGCCCCGTAATCCCATTTCGCAAGGCCGTCCATATACTACGCCTTCTTCCTGTGTCTAGCGAAACCTACACTCCTCCTACTCCACCACCCTCGCCGCACGTGCAATCCATGACTGACGCCGCATGTCAAGCCGCCGGCCGGTGGTGGTGGTAGGTAGATTCTCAGCCCGCAGGCATGGCTCGAGAAGGTTTGTTTGTCGTCGTCGCTAGGCCTTGCACGCGGTCAACCCGAGTCAATTAATCAATCAATCCAATCCACGCCTGCTCGCTCGTCTCACACAACAAAAAACGCGAACGCGACCACGCTCCGCGCGTGCATGGCGGAGGTGATTCGCAGCCCTACCCGCTTCGACCCCCGAGTCACGCGCTCGCTCGCACCTGAGCCGAAAAAAGTGAAGCAAGCTAAGCCCACGCACGCACGAACGCGTCAGGCATCCTCAACAGAACGGACGAGAGAGTGTGTGTCCGTGTAGGTGTGTGGGTAGGGGAGGTGAGAGAGAGCGGTGACAGCGCACGCACTGGGCGGGAGCTGGCTGCCACGTAACTGACCGCATGTCTGAAGTGTGCCTGACGCCTTCGCTCGCGGGATACGTCATCCGCGGACGAGGGCGCCTCACCGCCATGAGCGAACGCACCCCCGGAGCCACACAGCAGGAAAATGGCGAGGTGTGCTGTGCGGCCTGGGTTGTGTGGCGGAGCGAAGGAGTATCTATCGTATCGATCGATCACTGGGCGAGCAATATGTATGGGGGAGAAACGAACAGGAGATAGTTTTGTTGTAGCGATTGCGCTAGATACGTTTCCCATGGACTGTGATGCGAGTGTGATACGATACGTATATGCTAGCTCAGGGCATCGCCCACCGCGAGTAATGATGCTGGAAAGAACAGGACAACGCTCGCTCCAAGATGTAATGTAATGTATCCCTGATGCAGAAAAAAATGACCCGAAGAGAGACCGCTGCAAATGCACAAGCACAATCGTGAGCGCTAACCGCCAATGAGGTGTATCTATCCAAAACAATGGAGGAAAGAAAAAATGCACACGCTATGATGTTGTAAGACAGGCCGAGAAACCAGAGAAATAATGAGGGATGAGAAATGTTGGAAAAAAACACGCCGCCCACGCTAAATGCCAACGATCATAGCTTGCCCCCGCTCGATATGCTGCGATGATTAAGCGCTTCATGTTCAACCCACCATGTCTTGAAAACCCAGGCCAAATTATGGCAAATGTGATGCGTCCCATACCCGTCCCGTTCCAACCGTGTACCGTATGTGCGTGCCATGCTGTTCCTGCTCCCTGCCCAACCCGTCCGTATACACCAGAATCCCACATTAAGTTCGCACTCTTTCGCGGTCCCTGCCCGCAAAATTGCAATAAGCCGTCCATGCTCGTTCGACGCCTCGTTGACGCACAGTCGGTTGGCCATGCTATACCTGGAGGAGGCGGGTATAGCATGAAGATTGGCGTCAGGCCGTGGTGGCCGGTGGCCCAAGCCGTGCCTGCTCGGCCTCGTCTGCGTCTCCTACGCTCCGCTTCAAGCTCTTGACGCTGCCGGTACCGCTCCGCAGGGAAACTCGATCGGGACTCCTTCCACCTTGACTCGGCGCGTCGCCGTCAGCCCGCTGGCCTTGTACACCCTCGTCGTCGCGTTTTCTCTTGCCGAACGGCTCGCCCAGTTGCCCCTCATCTTCCCTCGTGGGCGCCGGTGCGGTTCTAGCTCCACTGATGAGATCAGCTTCGGATTGGGGATGGAACGGTGGCATAGCTGGTCCGAGTTGAGGAGGTACACTGTTTCTGGCGCGTCTTCGGCTGAATCCCTGGCTGGAGTTGCTGTCGGAGCGGCGGTGGGAAGGATGTGTGGCTGCTTGTGGTAGCGGAGGTGGTTGAAATTGTTGCTGCTGTTGTGGAGGTGGTGGCTGAGCGTACTGCATTGACTGGGGTGCGTTTGTAGGCGTGAAGCCATGCGAAGGAGGCATCTGGTTTTGGATAACGGGCGGAGGTGGCGGTTGTCCAGAAATGGGAACAGGTGCGGACGCGGTAGGAGGTGAGTTGAGGCCCGTGTTCGTAGCCGAAGGGTGCAGTTGGAAGACGGGTGCGTTCGCGCGTGCGCTCATTTCTTGTTCCCCCAGCTGCCAGTGCATAGACTCGGCAGACCGCCACGGTATGCCCATCTCTGTGGCCACCTTCTGCCACATCTGGTCCTTGAAACTATAGCAACGTCAGCCAATGGATAATGTAAGCCGCAATGAGGCGTACTGCGGGGTTAGAGGGATGCGGGCGTCGACTCCAAATGCTCAGGATGAGATGATGAACCAAAATACGAGGAGCCGCGAGTGCAAGGGAGCACGTGGTACATACCGAGCGTAGAGTCGCGCCAGCTTGTTCTTTTTCTCCTCGTCCCAGACCGCACGTTTCTCTAGGTAGTTCTGGTAGCGTAACCGGCACGAGATGGAGCTTCTTCCGGGTAGGCGCTTTGCAATGTCATCCCATTTCATGCCCTGTCCTCGCAGTTCTATGGTAAGGTTGTCCTCTTCGGGCGTCCACTTGGATTGCTTCTTTGCTGGACTTTCCTCGGGGAGTGGCGTCTGGGAGGTTGCTCTCTTAAGCATATGTGACGGGGGAGATCCATTTGAACCTGTCGAAGTAACGGTGACGGGAGCTCCGGAATAGAGAGGTCGGAACTGTGGTGGTGGCGGTGGGGGTCCTGGTTCCTGTTGTCGATGCAGCTCCGAGATGGCAGGGAGTACCGGTCCGCCCTGCATTGACACAGCAGACATGGGTCCTTGCGGTGAGTAGGCTGGTATCGCACCATATTGCGGCGAAGAAGTCACGTAAGCTGGCACCGGAGCATGAGCGGGCGGGGCGTTTGCGTATACTGGAGGGTGACTGTAGGGCGGAGAGGCTGTGATGGGGGGGTATGCTCTCGCTCCCCCAGTGGATGCGGACCCTATCGAGATGGAACTCTTCTTGCTCGCTGGGGATTCCGAGCCCCGCGGCTCGATGAGTAGATTGATATCCACGATGGGCAGGGAGGACCGGTATTACACCAGCCCATAAGTCGAAGTGAGAGTTGTCGTGTTCCTTGTACCTACACCAAGGTGTTTGATGGATTTGCAGGTTGTGACAGCAAACTGGTGAAGAGTTTGAAAAAGTGGCTCGTAGCAGCGGTGGTGATGTCGACGAGCGCGTTGACGAGGTCACGGAGAGGGTCGATGTTGTATGAATTGGGCGAGATGGAAGGCTGACGGGTGACGGGGAGGCGAAGGAGCAGCGCGACGCGAGGTACGGCGTTGAGCGCGCCAGTCAGACAGGGACCGAAGGTGCTGGGTACGCAGGTGGGTACAAGCAGGCGGGACTTGTGGCAGGTGATGATTCCTACGCAAGAAGGGGAAAGAGCTGCAGGAGTTGAGGAGCAGAGAAGCAGGCTGGTGGTCGGATGCTTGGGTAGCGTCCAATGTTCCGATGTAGGTCCAAGGTAACCAGTTGGGAGCGGAAACAGGCGATAGTAGACGTGAGTGGTCGTCCTCGGAGCTATCAAGAAATAGCACTGTGCAGAGAGCAGGGGCGTGAAACGGGGCCACCCAATGGGTCTATGATGGCAGACGAGCTCAGCCACTAGGTGCGCGCAACAGGAGGAAGCGTAGCGTTGGAGAGCAACGGATGCGGTCTGGCGAGCGAACAACTGGGACTGAGGTACTTGAGGGCACGGGTAGTTGAGTAGAGTTGGTTAGGGCCGGTGTGGGTGCGACGGTAATGCCATGCATTCTTGGACAGGCCCTGCTGGTGGCGCGTCGCTGTCCGTCGGGGGTAGGGATCTAGGGTATACTGGCTTTGGCGTCTTCAACTTGACTGACTACTTTGTGCTTGACGCTGGCTAGCTCTGTGCTGGCGGCGCCACTGCTGGGAGCCGGGATAGGCCACGGACCCTGGCGAGGCAGGACGGCGGATCAGGAGCGGCCCTAACGAGGTCGATGCTAAAAAGAAAGAAGCCAGACGCCCGTATTGCCAGCGTCGGTCGCAACAAAGAGCAGACGGGCTGCCGTTGCTAGCAGAGCAGGGCGATGACGTGTCCCCCACTTTGCAGCATGGCGCACTCGGGGCTCTGGCGGCCATGGTTGCCCTGGCTGCGTCCCCTCGACGCCCTCTCTGCCCTCGCACGTCTCGGTTTGATTTGACGCCCTCTCTGGCAGTGTCAGGCCGCAGCGGGGTGCAGGAACAGGGCTGCAGCAGGACGCGGTGCTGTCAAGACGCCGTTTGCACAGTTGCGCTCGCAGCCTCCATGGCACGTACGACGGGCGAGGATGCAGAGGCGATGCAGCAAATCAGGGGCGGTGAACGGCTCCAGGGATCTGTAGGCTTGCTTAGGCTTGCGTAGGCTTGCTCGCTGGCAAGGGGCCGGGTTCTGCTGCAGCCAGGAAGCGCGATGACCTGGCGTAGGTAGACGTCTCTAGCGCGGCGAACAAGATCTGCACATCCTTCGCCCTGCCCTACGGTTATCTGACGCCAAATGAGTCGCTACCGAGAAGTTGTCGGGAACGCTGACTTCATTATGGCGGTGCAGCTGGTGATGTGTTCACGCCCACATGCTTGATCTCCTCGGTCCGTCACCACCTGCAACAATCTGCCATGGGCGACGACGCCGGCGTGCGAAGAGCGGTGAAAAGCGGTCCGGTGCCGAGCACGAGGCCGTGACGTCTAGCTTGGTCGGTAGACAGCTCAGTGCCGCGCTCCAGCCTGCACGTGAGGTGCGCTGGCCCGGCCCTGGCCACGTCGACATGGTCGGCGGATGAGGCCGACGACATGGCCACTGTGTACACACTATACGGCCTGGGTGGGTGCGTCGTCCGGGCTGGGTAGGTCAAGCGGGCACATGCGGTTGGGCAGGGTGCATCACAAAACAGCCTGTGTCGGAGATTCACCATGATGCGCATAAGGCGGTGTATAGAGGCCTGATTCATCTTCACGCCCGAACCGCAGCACTTGGGGGACGAGGTTTGAGGGCAGTTTGGAGGGAGGCGCTACCGGTGCTAGAAGGACCGAACTGCATTAGCCCGGCGTGGCCAGGTGGGTGGAGGAGGACGCACGGGGACAGTGTTCTTGAATAAAAGGCGCGAGGCGGGCTGCTGGCGGAGAGGCTTGCGAGGCGGGTCCGCTGCCGTGCACCTTGGTTGCATTATTATTGTCATTGCAATCTGTGTGCACTGTGCTGTACTGTATGTATATTCTTCCAGAGCCCCGGTCTGAGGCTGCGAGTCCCGGCACCCCGTCTCGTGCGCCTTGTGGCTCGTTTGCGCCACAGGGCCACAGGTGGCGGCGTCGGGCTGCAGGCGGGTTGGCTGGCAGCAGACGTGTGGGGAAGACGCCGTGGGTGCTGCCAACGACGAGGGCTCTGCGACTGGGATACGAGGTGCATATTTTTAGGAAGCAGTGCATGGAACAGGCGGTGAGGCCCGTTCGCTGTCATGTCACTGTTGGACGTCTGCTGTGCGGCCAGCACTGCACCTCACCATGACCGAGAGCGCCCTCGCCCACGCCCACACGGCCGAACGACGGCGGCAAGATTGGGTGCTCACTGATCCATCCTCGGTGCCGCGGCGAGGGGGGCCGCAGGCCGCAGGGAGCAGAGCAGAGTCATTAGGAGCAATATCACCGGCCTTGGCTGACCAGGCACGGCAGTGGCAGTGGCAGTGCGGGCGTTCCTTTTCAAAAGCAACGCCTGGAGCGAGAGGGCGGCGAACTGCTGTTTCCAGCGGGCGTGGGTGTGGGATGTGTGCGGGAGCGGTGCGGCAGCCAGCAAGCGCTCGTCAGTCTCGTCTCGTCTCGTCCGGAGCGCGTGGGGAGCGACACCATCACCCATGTCGGATGAACCACGCCTGCCGCGATGCAATTCATCGCGCTGGCGGCTGCTTGGTGCAAACTACCGCCTTGGCCCTTGGCCCGCCTCGCCTCACCCACTGCACACTGCACACTGCACACTGCACACTGCAACTGCACACTGCACTGCACCCCTGCCGGCCTCGTCGCCCGCCCGCATCCGCTCTGGTTGTCCAGCTTAGGCACCCTCTGCAGGTCATACCGACCAGCTAACCCGACCTAACCACTCTCGGACCGCGCTTTACAGGCCGGTGAAGGCACGCGTTGGTGCCCATCGCACCTGCTTGTCCGAGAAGGTAGACGGGGCCATCGTACTTGCCTCGCGGAACAACTCGGCACCGTCCAACTTCTAGCTTCGACCTACGCTACCCCAACACCAGCCCTTTTCGTCTGGTGCTACCCTCCGCCTGACCGGCACCTTCGATCCAGCCCTTCACTTGCCAAAATGTCCCTCAGTTCGGCTGCCGACGTGCCCCTGCAAATCTCCTCCGCCAGCTCCTCGTCGGAGCGCCGCATATCTCCTTCGTGGTCCATAGCCCACCTCAAGACGCGCCTCGAGACCATCACCGGCATCCCCGCCTCATGCCAACAGCTCGCCCTGCGTGTCGGCTCGCAGGACCCCATCCCCATCTCTGCCGCCGATGAAGAGACTGCACAGCTGGCCGTCTACCCGCTGCAGCCGTACGCGGAGATCACCGTACGTCCAACTTGCCTCTACATTGAACCGCACCACTAGCGTCCCCACGCGTTGCTCGTCGTGTCCTCTCTCGAGCTGCCACATCTTCCTATCTGAAACACTTTGGGCCATGTATGTCAGCACTCAGCAAGCCTTGCTCATGCTGCCACGCCTAGCCTTGCCTCTTCTGACAGGCCTATTTTTTGAGGCTTTGGACCCCAGCCTGCCCAGTGTACACGCACTGCCGATGCCCCACATTCCACAATGCACTCAGCCCCTCTCTGTCTTTGTCATCGCTTCTCCTACGCCCGCTACCGAGTGGCCCTGGGGCGAGACTGCTCATCGCTACGAGTTCGCCTATCGTCATCGATACGAGCTCCTTTCCTTCTCGTCATGTGCTTTTGTTTTTGGACCCCACGCATTCGATTGGTCCCATTTCGTCTACCCCTGCCTTCAGTCGTCTGAACGTTTTCGTTCAATTTGCCATCAAGTCGATCAGAGGGCTTGACGCATTGTCTTTGTGTCTAACAGTGGATTTCTAGGTCGGTGACACACGTCCGCCGGGAGCCCGTACTGACTTCTCGGATCTGGCTTCTGTGCCGAAATACGAGATGCCAGTCGCAGAATATGAGACCCGAACAGACAGCGTCCTGGCCTGGAAGAAGAACCAGAAACTCGGCCGCTTCGACCCGAACGCGCCGACTATCGAGCAGCAGAAGATCCGAGCCTCCGAGCGCGAGATTGAAGAGAGGGGTAAGTACATTGCTGTTTGATCATGCGTTCGCGAACTCGTACGGTTGTGGCTGTGTGAAACCACCCAGAGAAAAGCAAACACAAAGCCGACACGATATACCATCCCGGGAGATGCTCGTGCAAGACGCAAAACGTCAAGAAGCGGTGCCATCCGAGCGCCAGAAACGGACACCTGCAGATGTTCGCGGAGACGTCGGACGCTACTCCGCCTGGCACACGCAGCTCGCCCATGTCTCAGCCATTAATCACAGTCGAGCAGGCTTCTACCTTTGAAGACTCGATGCAAATACCTCGCTTCTCATCAACGTGCCTTTGCTCGCCTTGATGACATCCTAGTCTGGCGAGCTGCATCGCGTCTTGGCGAGCCGGGAAACTGTGCAACCGCATCCAATGCCTCGACACTTGAACGTTCCTGTGACGACTACAAACCGACTTCAGTTTCGTATTGGAAACAGCCCAGAACTTTTGCCAGTCAGTAATGCTCTGCGAGTCAAACCATCTTCACGGGCGGCGACTCTGAGCGAGCAGACCTGAAGATGACGTAGCCATAATAGCTGCGCTAGATACGAAGCTGGCGACAACAATCTCCACGCTGCGTAGTAGTATGCTTTTGCAAGTTAGACTGGTTTCGTCATGGCCATTCCCGGCGATTGGGAAACTTTACGCTCGTCTCATCGCCGAACCAATCCAGAGCTTCGAGTCGGAACCGATGGGCTTGTCGTTATTGCTTCGGATAAATTAGGTTTTGTAGGCTATCTGCAAGGCACCGGGGGCTGCTCGACTTCCGAGGACAGCAACCATGCGACAATGACACTAATCCCGGCGACCACGTACGAGTTCGCGCAAACGCAGATGAATCCCCCGAATAACACTTCACGGTGACTAACTGGGGCTTTGCAGGAATTGTTCTCGGCGCCCGCGTACGCATCCTTCCCGAGTCCGACGCTCGACGAGGCACGGTATCATACGCCGGTCCTGTTCCTGAGATTCCAGGCATAGGGTTCTGGGTCGGTGTCACGCTCGACGAGCCCACGGGGAAGAATGACGGCACGGTGAACGGGAAGCGGTACTTTGAGTGTGGCAAGAACTGTGGCGTCTTTCTCCGTGCTGAGCGGTGCGAAGTGGGCGACTTCCCTGCTCTGGATCTGGGCGATGAAGATCTCGAGGAGCTGTGAGTGGGATGTATCAGGGCAGGAACGGGAAAAGACACGACGATGAAGATGGTTTCCCTGACCATAGCGACGTCTGTCGAGACACGGCTTCGACGTGGAGGACTGCAGGCAAGCAGCTCAAGTCTGCAGCCTTATACTAGGCAGATGAATGAAAACGCAGTCCCTGCATACGCCCATCATCGGTGCCATGAGCGTCCGTAAATCCTGATGAGACCGATGCCCTTCAGAAATACCTCCAAAGACCAAACGTCCACCGCTTTCTCAAACCCCATTGCCCTTGCTACCCCCTACCCCTCCCTCCAGCGCTCTTCTCCGCCAACCCCCCACCCCCCACCATACATATATGCCCCTCCTCGCCATTCTAGCCCGCCTCGCTCGCTACACCGTCATCGTCTCACATGCACCGTCTCCCGTTTTTTTTTCTTTTCCTACTATACAGCCTCGACTCGACACTTCTTTGTGTGTCTCATCTGCTGGGTCACTGGCGTAGCTGCAGGTACAGTTGGGATGTGGGGACCTGGGGCGTTGGAGCTGGAAGGGAGGAGCTGGGGTGGGTGAGCTTTGCGCTTTTATGTTGTTTGGAGCGGCCGAGCGCCAGGCCAGTGGCGGCATGGAGGTGGGATGATGCGCTGGACCATGGGATCTTGAGTTTCTCTAGTGCTGGCGCGGTAAGGGCACGCAGGATCAATAGTCCAGTCGATGTGGGCTTCAAGGGGATGGCGGGAGCCTGGGGTGCGTGAGCTGGATGTGCATCTCAGATGTACAGAGGAAGGGACCTCCAACACGGTGGACGTATGGTAGGGTATCCCCCGATGAATGTAGTGTCCTAGGTAGTTGGAGAACAATACCGCACGGAAGAAGGCTGAAGAAAACTTGGCGAGGTGTCGTCATCGAACATGCATTGTCTGTGCAAGACGCTTCCAGCCACGTACGGCGTGAGAGAAAATGCAACGCGATGGTGAAAGACGATTAACGTGTGCGTGGCGGAAGGTGTACTGCTTGATGCCGATATGAATGTGTCACGTGCCCCCGTGGGGCTGCTGCTGAGGTACATACAATAGCTCGTAGAAGAACTGCGTAGGATGTGTTACTATCAGATAGGCAATGCACAGGCTAGTTGTGCGTAGCGTTTGGGGTGGCACTGTAGGTCGACGGTCACTGCGCCTCTCGGCTTACGGGGTGCGTGGGATGATTTTGTGTGGATTACTGATACAAGCTAACTGTCGGGATGAGGGCCTGGGCCTCTGCTCTTGAATTCGTGTTTGGGGCGACTGGAGAATCAGCTAAGGTAAGAGTGGATTGCAGGAAGAGACGGCCATTGCGGCCTGCCAAGAATGCCATGGTGCGTCTGGGTTAGGGTAACTGCGATTCAATCATCCCCCACAACTTCTTGAAATGTCGTGAGAGCATTTGTCTTTGCACGAGAAAGCTGTTGTGCGTCATGTGTACGTGGAAGCCGGATGGATTTTTCGCAGACCTTAGAGGTAGCGCGGGTTAGGCTTGGTAGTATTTCTTAGGATGACTGGCGCATGATGCGTCTTCAAAGTTGGGAGTTCAGTGTATAATCGACGGCCGGTCTGATCTAAGAGACTCCAACTTTACAGCGCGTCATGGCGTGTGTGCACATGGGCATTCTAACCTCAGGGCTGGCAGGGATTCTCAACTTGATCTGTTTTCGGAGTCGTCGTTTTCATGGATGGGTCATGACTTCAAATATGTAATTCGATCAAGGGTTAGCCGTTACTTGTCAACCTCTTGTTGTGCCAACTACCATCTACTCGAACTTAACCGTATTCACCAAACTCCCAATCCCCTCGACATAAATCTCCACCTCGTCGCCATCCTTCACAAAGCCCTTGGGATCCTACATCAAAGTCAGCAAACAACCCAGCAACCTCAACAAGCGCACTCACCATGAACACCCCCACCCCGCTCGGCGTCCCCGTCATAATACACGTCCCCGCCTGCAACGTCGTCCCGCGACTCAAATGCTCCACAATCTTCCCCACGCTCCAAATCATATCGTCCGTCCCCGTCTCCTGCCTCTTCTCCCCGTTGACCTTCGTCCAGTACCTGAGCCTATTCGGATCGCCCCCAATCGCACTCGCACTCGCAATGCACGGCCCAATCGGCGCAAACCCATCGAAGCTCTTCGCATACCCAAACTGGCCCCCGCTGACGGACGCAGGCAGCTGGAAGTTGCGCGCCGACACGTCGTTGCCGACGGTGTAGCCGAGGACGTAGTCGGCGTAGTCTGCGGCGGCGATGTTCTTGCCCGTTTTCCCAATCACGATGGTGAGTTCGCCCTCGTAGTCGAGCTGGGACTGGCACTCCTTGTGGACCGAAATCTCCGCGCCGGGGCCGGAGAGCGCGGTGGGGGGTTTCATGAAGATGGTGGGGAACGTGGGGATGGGGAGGTTGCCCTCTTCGGCGTGTTGTTTGTAGTTGAGGCCGACGCAGAGGAAGATGGGGGTGGAGGGGAGGGGTGGTAGAAGTTTCTTGATGGTGCCCTGCTTGTCGGTTTTCTTGAATCCCGCGTCTATGCTGCCGGAGAGGAGTTGGACGGTTTTGCCGGCGACGTCGCGGGGGAGCTCGGAGGAGCCGAAGTCGCCGTAGTGGATTTGGCCATCTTCGCCTTTGAATCGGATCAGCCGCTCGAAGAGTGCCATTCTGTGGAATCTCTGGCTGGCAAAGGGCCTCCTTTGGTGCGCTCCTGGACTTTGGAAGATTGTTGTCTGTGTGGATGTTGATGGTTTGGTAAACGGCTGTGCGGATGTCAATTGGCGTCGGACAAGGCCACAGAGTAGTGAGGTTGGGCGTAGGAGCATTATGCTGCAGTTGACGTGCAGCTGCGCTTCTATATATCTGAGATGTGGTAGGCCGACGCGAAGCCGGGGCTGCCCCACGTTACGAAGTGGTGGGGTGGGCCCATGGGCCAGGCGTTTGTTCGGCATATGATGCGCCGACGCTTTCATACGTGCGGCTACTGCTCACGGGACTTCGCGTCTGGGAGCTCGGGTGCTGATTTGGTGCCGATATACGAGGAATAAGAAGCACGCGATTGTTCCACAGTAAGTTATCTTGTTGGTCTGATTGATTGTTTCGACATCGTACAGAGCCGCTCGGAATCCATCTCCTAGGCAGAAGAGTTCATCACCTAGCCCGCCATCTCCACGTCTCCATTCCCATTCTGCATCTCCCCTGGGGTATCAAGTTTACTCAAGCAGCCTGGGCAATTGTGCAGCACCATGTGACAAAACATATCGCAGTCGATGCAGAAATGGCTCTCGCACACCCTGCACTCGTACCGCGAGCTCTCGCTCGCCTTCTGCACGTCGCTGTCCTCCTCATCCAGTCGCAGCTGACGCATCTGTCCGTCCATCTGTCCATTCACATCCTGGCCATTAGTCTGCTGTTCACCGTCGACGTCTCCAGACTCTGGAATTTCAGGGAACACCGTGAGGCAGCCTAGACAAGACTTGGTACCCTTCTCTCTTGCACGCTGCCAGCTCACTTCGGCCCAGTTCCGGAGAGGGAACAGGTGGTGGTAGCTTCGCGCAAGATGCGTCGAAAGGAGGAGTGTGAGCTGGCAGCTGGGACAAGTGATGGGCAGACTGCACACTTTGGCGCTGCACCGTGAGCATGTGTAGCCGCCTGTAGTCAATGCGCCATGGCACGCGCACATTGTCGGGTTCTCTTCGACGACTCGTGAGGGGAAGCCCATCATCATGAGGGCAGCTGCGGACTCTGGGGGTGCGGTCTCTTGTGCGCTTTTCGTTGCGCGAACCACTGGGGGTGTGGTAGTCGCGAGTAGAAGCTCGCGGAGGAGCTCTTGATCTGTGGCTACAACGTACTCGCTTTCGTCTCCAGCGTTGGTTTTGTTCACAATCTCGGTGCATATCTTGAGCCGGGCGCCCATGCCGATTATGCTGACGCGAACGCGATCGCGTACACAAGCTCTGATAGTCTGATGGATGTCGCCTGGGTCCAAGGATAACAATGACCCAAACACGATGATGACTTCTCGCGTTCCATGGCTCGGAGTGTGATATAGCGTTGCTCTCGCCAGCTCCAGCGCGTTCTGTAGACTGGGTGAGCCTTTGGGCTCCTTGGAGAAGTCCTGAGGATTCAGAGGTGTCCGTAGCCCTTGGATCGCAGCGGCGTGCTCCGCGGGGTTTCCCGACAGCTCTGATACTCTGATGCAGAGCCCGTCGTGCATGCCAAGAACGCTCATCTGGGATATGGGATTCTGCTCGAAGAACTCGCGAACGTACTCTTGCGCGTACTGTATCATAGCGTGGAATCGTGTTGGTCGCATATCCTTCTCCAACATAGCTTCCGACAGATCGAGAACGAGGACGACGTGCCGTATGATACCGCGCTGAAAGGGCTTCGTGTCCTTCCGCAACCTTTACCAGTGGCCTGTCAGCGCTGCACGTAAGTGCAGAGGCGCACGGCAGGTACGTACCTCTTGCGCTTCCGCTCCTCATCCATCTGCTGTATACTCTTCTCCGGTATGTCATTGTCCTCAATCTCCTCGAATGTGGGTATGTATTCCTCCTCGTCCGACGAGTCGCCTTTCCTCCGCTCCCAAGCCTGCGCCTTCCGCTCTGGTTTTTTTGCCTGCGCCATCTGCGAATTTACCATCTTCCTAGCAGCGGCCGCACTGGAGCCGCCGCCCCTGGGCCCTACGTACTCGTCATCGGAGCCGCTGAAGTCTGACCCTGAGTAGTCCGACCCGGACATGGTGACTGCGAGCGGTGTGCGGCGAACAGTGTAGAGGTCGTCGCGCCCGCAGCCGATTTTCTCTGCCGCACCGCGTGCGCGGTGTTTTAGGAGGTCGACAACAAGCTGATCAGAGTTTAATCGACGCGCTTTCAGGTGGTGGCGTAGTGCGGGATCTTAACAAAGCGTCGGCTGGGAGTCGGTCGATGACGTTGCGCGGTTTTTTACTTGACGACGGACTACTGCCTGATGCGTTTCGGTAAGTGATCGAGAGGTGGGGCGCGAGTGGTGCCTGAGGACCGGAGGGTGTGGAGAGGTTCGCAAGTGTGCATCACGAACCATGCCACTACCCGTGGCGCTGGAACGCATGAGCACGTGATGCGCTTCGCACGCGGCGACCGGCTTTGTCTGAGGGTTCAACGTCCCTGCAATCGCTAGTGTAGATGTAGCTCCAGGTAACAGGGGCTACACTGTAAGCAGAAAGGTTGTGTTTACTGTAAACATACACGCTGGACTTTTTAATTTGGGTGAAACTTCAACAACAACTGAGTGATTACATAGATTCAAGCTACATTATGTGTACACCGTGACTCGGACGCTAGCATGCCGTCCATCCATCATCCTCCAAGCTGGTATAATGCTGTGCTAGAAAATCATCATAAGACATTAAATATCGCCAACTCCGAATCCTTGCTTGATATATTATTACCTCCACACATCATCCACTTCACGAGTAACCTGAGCCTCCTACACCGGGAGTCGGCCAGTCGTCTTCGGTTATGCTCGACCAGAATACCCAGATCATTACCACGGCTAGAAGCGTGAACAAAGTTTCGAATAGACCTCCGTTGATCTTGCCGTTGGTGCCATCGCAAACATGGACGCTGATGACATACTGGAAGACCTGTCCGATGGCAAACAGGATTACTGCCGCAACGAGGTAGACTGGAGAGGTTAGTGCATTCCCAGAGGAGGATTGGAGCAAGTACGTACCCATGGGCTTCATCTCGCCAAGAACACGAACGACAAGGAAGGTTTCCAAGCAGAAAAAGACGAACAGGAACACCAGAGGCGCCAGCTGATAGAGGGTGTACAGGGCGTAGGCGCGGTTGTTTTGAAGGGTGTCGTCGAAGTAGCCGGTCCAGCTGAATCCTGTGTCAAGCGCAATATAGCCGGTTCCAATGAAGAGAATAGCGGCGGATACGAGAATGAGGCCGAGGGACATGGCCGTACCGTCATCGAGCAACTGGTATCCGACAAGACCATTGAGCATGAGCATCCAGGCGGTTGCAATGATGGCGGCGATATGGACAGCGACAAAGGCCTTGCGCACTGCGCTGTCGAGTGGGAATCCGCCGACGGTGAAGATCTCGCAGATAGAAATTATTATGTAGCCGATGAGGAACAGTTGCATCTCCCTGGTCTTGGTCAGTCGGTTGTCGTACGTGAGTTAGTGTCAGGGCAGCACACCTTCTCCCTACAGCTGCCTTCTTTTTTTCAGACCTCCACAGAAGGAACAAGCTGATGAGAATCGCTATGCCGCATAGTATTATGGAACCTGCTCCGGTCAACAGCGGTTCGGCCCCGCGCGATTGTGGGACTAACCCAAGTTTGCCAGCACTCTGTCACCTGACAATGTGATTCCTGTCAACGTGCAGGCGTCGGCCCCCCATCCTGTTCCCTCCTTCGTGGGCGCTTGGTTAAAGAGCTGTCGCGGGAAACGTTAGCACGGGGGTACGAGGCGCAGGCCTGGTGCGATTGTCGAGCGAGAACCTACATAGCACACTGCAACATGTTAGTAAGATAGACTTGACAACAAAGGAAGGCGCAATGCATACCGGGTAACGTCGACCAGAGGTTTCCGCTGTCGCGACAGAAGGTGTCGAAGTAGCCATAGCGCGACATGATTGACTGGCCGGGTGCTCGGCGCCTACAGCGCGGCGGGTCGTAGGGGGATGCCTTTCAAGACAGGGCGCAAAGGGTCGCGCGGTGCGAGGCTGGTGTTGTAACGGGAATGCTCAGTGGGGTAATGATAGTGAGGTGGAGAGGGAGCCAGCGACGAGGCTGTACGAGAGTCGCAGCACCGGCCGTGGCTGGTTTTGAAACAGGATATTGTTGGCTGGGCACTGGGGTGCAGGGGAGGTCGGTTGCGGTGCGCTAACGTGTGCAACGATTGACGCTAGGTATGGTTGACGGCGTGCGAACTGGCGCTGTCGAAGGACGACGAGTCGACGAGGCTGACGTCCGCAAGAAACAGCTCGGCTCGTGGATAGATGCGGTGGTGCAAGAGGCGGCGCGCGGCACCCAGCGAGGAAGAGCAACAGCTTTCATGCAGCAAGCGACAAACAAATTGCATTCACAGCGAGCTGCCCAATCAGGCCGCGCACACTTAGCCGGTCTCAGATACGAGAAAGGGGGCCGTGCATGCATTATGACCGTGGTCTGCCCTCGCAGCGCTTGTCGCCTGCCTGGTTGCACGTCGCGCGTCGCGGTCGAGGCATGGAGACGGTGGAATTGGACGCATCTTTGGCCATTGATGTCGACGACACAGGTCTCGCGCATGGATCGCGGCTCTGCATTGCCCTCGAGCCTGTGATTCATGACCTCACGCGGCGGTGGACCTCCCGATAGATCGCTCGCTAGACAGTACTCTTAAACATGGACATGGTCGGCGCCGGCGACGAACATGATCGTGTGCATGTCGTGTCGCGAAACATCCCTTGCCCCTTGACGATGCACATCAACACACCCCGCCCCAGACACCGCGTCGTGAAGATTCGTTTGGCATGCACGCGCCTGCGAACGAGTCTCGGCTCCCTGTGTGCACATGTCTTGGGTGATTCAATCATGTCCGCTTCGAATGCCTCGACGTACAGACGGTCGATGCACGACTACGCTCTACGTGGCAAAGATCAAGGAACACGTGTCGCTATATCAATCGAAGGCTGGACGGCTGGACGGCTGGACGGCTGTTCTGCTCGAGGTGTCGTGGGGTACCTCGAACTACGCTGCGCTACTCATATCTGAGGGTACGCTGCTAGATAGTGCCAGGGCTCATCGTGAACTACAAGCTAGAAATGCGGACAGTCTGTATACACAGACCCAGGCGACTGGTCTTGTTCCCGTGGTAGATATACACAGTACGCCGACCAGGAGGGTCATCAGGAACTGGATCTCGGGCTGCGGGCCATGTTCACGTGCCCAACCATGCCCACACGCGGGGACCATTCCAGTTGCCCAAATTCGGTGCCTCCCGTCGGGTGTAGACGGCTGCAGCTCGAAGCGACCGGCGTCATCGCGCTCAAAAGCGCCCATTCTGCGCGGGTTTCCGCACTGCGAAACTCGAATTGATCCTTCTTATCGCGGCTCGCACCAAGTCGGACCGGATATACGTGGGCGCTTGGCGCAAATCAGGGATCAGGACAGCTGCGATCGCTCCTATTCAGATCACGAAGCTGTGGCACCCTGTCCCCACAACCCGCTTATTCCCCAATGTGACCGTTTTGACCGCCTTCACTCTCTGTTCCTTGCCTCTGGTCCGGTGACGTGCGTCTGCTTCTGCCCATCTCGACTTGGAGTTAGGCTGCTCCAACCAGCCGCCAACCTTCAAGATTCCTTCCCACTCGTACAACAGAAGGCCTGCCGACATCCCGCTCCACACCTTTTCCTCCTCGGCTCGCCAGAGAAGCAGCGACGCGGCCCATCTGCTGCACGACGACGACAAGGAAAGCACTCACTCTTCCTTCGACACCCCCGAGTCCGACTCGGACCTCTCGCTGTGGAGCGACACTGGTGACCTTGTTGACCAGCTCGCCGACCAGGAGGACCCCCTTCGCATCCGCCTGCGCGACTCGCTCGAAGGAGGCAGCTCCTCCCGGCCTCGCCGCCAGCAGAAGCGCGTCCGCTACGAGTCCGCAACCCGCTTCAACGAGAAGGAGCGAGGACTCCGCCTCGAGGACATCGAGATCCCCGACCCGGGACCGCGATCCATATCCAAGGCTGAGCGGATACTCGCGTCCATCATGGCACCCAACGATGGGCCCTCCCGTATCCACGGGCTGCACGGGAAGAAGCTGATGTGAGTGCAACTGATTGCAGTAGGGACTCTGGGCTGACCATGTTATAGCTACTTCACCAGCGTCTTTGTATCATTAGGTGTATTCCTGTTCGGCTACGACCAGGGAGTCATGTCCGGTATCATCACGTACGCCGCCTCGCAATCTTCCGTTTCCGACCATATCTAATCAACACCACAGGGGTATATACTTCAAGGACTACTTCAATCAGCCCACGGCGGCGGAACTGGGAACCATGGTCGCTATTCTGGAAGTTGGAGCATTCATCTCCTCTCTGCTTGTCGGCCGCGTTGGAGACATGCTAGGCCGTCGTAGGACAATCATGTGGGGATCGATTGTCTTTGTTGTCGGTGGTGCCTTGCAGACGTGTTCTAACGGCATGGCCATGATGATGCTGGGAAGAATTATAGCAGGTCTGGGCGTAGGTGCACTATCCACCATTGTGCCCGTCTACCAGTCCGAAATCTCGCCGCCGCACAACAGAGGCAAGCTGGCCTGCATCGAGTTCTCTGGAAACATCACCGGATACGCCGCCAGCGTGTGGGTCGATTACTTCTGCAGCTATATCCAGAACGACTGGTCGTGGAGAGTGCCTCTCTTCATGCAGTGCATCATGGGTACTCTGCTTGCCGTTGGCAGCCTGCTCATTTGCGAATCCCCCAGGTTTGTCCCCCTGCGTTGCTGACGCACATCGTACTGACCCAAATCAGGTGGCTGCTAGACAATGACCATGATGAGGAGGGTATTGTGGTTATTGCCAACCTTTACGGAAAGGGCGATATCCACAACCAAAAAGCTCGAGATGAATACCGAGAAATTAAGATGAATGTGCTTCTGCAACGTCAAGAAGGTGAACGCTCATACTCCGACATGTTCAGACGCTACTACAAGCGCGTATTCATCGCCATGTCCGCCCAAGCCCTTGCGCAACTCAACGGCATCAACGTCATCTCGTACTATGCCCCGCTCGTCTTTGAGGAGGCTGGCTGGTACGGCCGTCAAGCAATTCTGATGACCGGAATCAACGCCATCACGTACCTGCTCTCCACAATCCCGCCTTGGTATGTGGTTGACACCTTGGGCCGGAGAAAGATCCTACTCACTGGCGCGCTCGCCATGGCGCTCTCGCTCTCCGCCATATCTTACTTCATCTATCTCCGCACCAGTTGGACAGCGAACCTCGTCGTCATATTTGTCATGATTTACAACGCCGCGTTTGGTGCTTCGTGGGGACCAATTCCATGGTTGTACCCGCCTGAGATTCTGCCACTTTCCATTCGCGCCAAAGGAGCCAGTTTGAGTACGGCAACGAACTGGGCGTTCAATTGGCTTGTTGGAGAAATGACCCCAATCCTGCAAGAGCATATTCAGTGGCGCTTATACCTCATTCATGCATTCTTCTGCGCTGTTAGTTTTGTTATTGGTAAGTTCCTAAAGAAAATAGCTGGAACAATGCTGACATGAGCTAGTTTGGTTCCTTTACCCCGAAACAGCCAATGTTCGCCTTGAAGACATGAACTCCATCTTCGGAGATGCCACCTCAGTTCAGCCGACCCCGCAAACACTCGCTGAAGCAGAATCCCTGTTCAGCGGAAGCGCTCGATCTCCTGTACCTTCGCTCGACATCCGACGTGGCGCAGCAGAGAGCGCCATTCCCGGTCTGAACATCGACCCGCCCGACAACGTCGACGGTCTGGATAAGCCAGCAAAGGAGGGTGAGAAGGGCGAGGGCATTGGTGGCTGGATCTCGAACATTGTCAAAAGAAACAAGGGCAATGGCGAAGGCGATTCAGGAGGGCAGTACAGACGGGTCGGGCAAGACGAGGAGAGCTAGGCGTCGCCTCCGCTTGTATTTCCGGGATTCGAAGCATCATCATATACTGGTTTGGGAAGAGCTCAGCATGCCATGATACCTTTGCGACGCATGCAAATTTTGGATTGATCGGTTGATATAGAAGGCGTACTGCATGGATGTTAGATCGGCATGGCTGCAAAAGTTAATGCAGCTTTGCTTGTATTTTCTCTTTGGTGCGTGGATGCTCCGGCACTTGTAGAAATGAAGCACGCGGCAGCATGTACAATGAAGCAGGCCTCTGGTGTCAACACGAAGATGGTATAAGCTGATTAGTCGGTGGGATTTTAGCTGTCCCTAGGGTGACTTGGGCGTATCTACGATTTTGACTAGATGCAGTATCGCATCGTAGCAGGCAATGTTTGCGGCATATGCTTGAATGGAAAGCTTGGTGCAGCGCTGCTCTGGCTGTCGAGACAAATGCGCAAGGATATGATGAACGTCAAAGACCTTTGACAACACATCGCACGGGCTGCAAGCAAAATAGCGCTACTGCGATCCAGCGAGAACGGAGTTCTCACGTGACTCGAAGACGACAGGTGTTCCTTCCCCAAATCTGGCCACGCCCCTGCCTACGCGACCGGGCCCTTGCTCAGCTCCAACATCGCCTTGCAGTAGAATTTCTATTTCGGTACCAGCTCTCCTGCGTAGACTCTCCACCGACGGGGGATACTCTGTCGTGTGTATTTCATCTTCCGGGTTGCTCACCTTCTTCTATCCCATTGTAATAACCTTCGACCGCCGCTCGTTTACGTGGTCAAGCTCCGCAGCCACGCACCACCAGGCCACCTCAGCCCCCACCGCGACTCGACCGCCGCCCATTGCGGACTTGATTTTTCTTGCAACGTGTCCCGGCCTGCGTGCGACTGACTGAACGAGGACCAAGGAGACAGCGCTGCAGACTCCACAACATGGCGTCGAACGCACAAACAACGGGCGCAGACCCCAGAGCGGAGGAGCTGCGGAGAAGAAACGTAGCTGGTCAACCAGCTACCACACCGCAGGTGGCACAGGCACCATCGGCAGAGAAGTCAAAGGAGAAGGTAGGCGCTTGGAGGCTTCAGCTGCAACTATAATTTCATGGGATATCGCAATTGACCTACCTCCAGGCTTTCAGCGTCATTGGCTTCCTCGACGACTACGAGTTCATATGGGCCCCGCTGCTCTTCACGGCCCTCGCCTTCTTCACACGCATGTGGAAGATTGGCCTTTCGCCGATTGTCACTTGGGATGAAGCCCAGTACGAACCCTCCTCTCCGCACCGTTGCATCCATCGCTGACAGCCAACGCAGTTTCGGAAAGTTCGGTTCCCACTACCTCAAGCGCGAATTTTACTTCGATGTCCACCCTCCGCTAGGGAAAATGCTCGTCGGTCTCTCTGGATACCTCGCAGGATACAACGGCTCGTTCGAGTTCAAGTCGGGAGAAAAGTACCCCCCGGAGCTTAACTACACCTTTATGCGCCTTTTCAATGCCGTGTTTGGCGCTGTCTGCGTCCCATTGGCATACTTCACCGCGAAGGAGCTCAACTTCCGGAGGCCAACCGTATGGCTCGTTACGCTCATGGTCCTGTTCGAGAACTCGTACACCACCATCAGTCGTTTCATCCTGCTCGATTCTATGCTGCTCTGCTTCACCTTCACCACCGTGTTCTGCTGGTCCAAGTTCCACCGTTACCAACGCGACCCGTTCTCGCCAGAGTGGGGTCTGTGGTTGATGCTGCTTGGTGTGTCCATTGGCTGTGTTTGCAGTGTCAAGTGGGTCGGTTTCTTCGTCACTGCATTGGTTGGGCTGTACACCATTGAAGATCTGTGGAACAAGTTTGGCGACCTGAAGATGCCCAAGGTTGAGCTGGCCACGCATCTCGCTTTCCGCGTCTTTGGTCTCATTCTGATTCCCCTCGCTGTCTACATGTTCTCTTTCTACATGCACTTCATCATACTCGAGAACAGTGGCCCGGGAGATGCCCAGATGAGCTCCCTCTTCCAGGCTAATCTGCGCGGTACTGAGGTCGGAAAGGACAGCCCTCTGGAGGTTGCTTACGGCTCGCGTGCTACCTTGAAGAACATGGGATACGGCGGAGGTCTGCTTCACTCTCACCACCAAACTTACCCCGAGGGCTCGAACCAACAGCAAATTACCTGCTACCACCACAAGGACTCCAACAACGACTGGTTCTTCTACCCCAACCGTCACGAGGCTGGTTACTCGCCTGAGGAAGCGCTTCGCTACCCCGGAAACGGCGACGTCATTCGTCTAATCCACGCTCAGACTGGCCGTAATCTGCACTCCCACAACATTGCTGCTCCCGTGACCAAGGCCGACTGGGAGGTTTCTTGCTACGGTAACACCACGGTTGGCGACACCAAAGACCACTGGAAGATTGAAGTTGTCCGTGACGCAGCCTCGCGGGACCACTCCAAGATTCGGACCCTAACGACCTCTTTCCGCTTGAAGCACATTGACCTTAACTGCTACTTGCGCGCTGGCAACGTGAACCTGCCGCAGTGGGGTTTCAAGCAGATCGAAACCACCTGCGTTAAAGAGAACAAGCCCCGCGATGTCTACACCCACTGGAACGTGGAAAGCCACTGGAACGAGAAGCTGCCGAACGGCAACCCCGACTCCTACAAGTCTCCTTTCCTCCAAGATTTCATTCACCTCAACGTTGCCATGATGACGTCCAACAACGCACTGGTACCTGACCCGGACAAGCAGGATGATCTTGCCTCCAAGTTCTGGCAGTGGCCCTTCCTGCATGTCGGTCTTCGCATGTGCGGTTGGAACGACGACAGTAAGTATAGTTGTATCGTCTCATGAGTGTTAGCTAATCTGTTATAGTCGTCAAGTACTTCCTTCTTGGCAACCCCATCATCTACTGGGGCTCTACTGCCTCCCTCGGTGTCTTCGCCCTCCTGGTTGCCTTCTACCTCATCCGTTGGCAACGCGGATACGAAGACCTCAAACTTGCTGAAATCGACCAAATCCACTACTCCGGTCTGTACCCCGTCATCGGCTGGTTCCTGCACTACATCCCATTTGTCGCCATGGGCCGTGTCACTTACGTCCATCACTACTACCCGGCTTTGTACTTTGCTATCTTGACTTCCGGCTTCTGCATTGATTTCGCGACGCGCAAGCTGAACAAGCAGGTCAGCTGGGCTTTGTATGGTACTCTGTACGTTGCCATCATTGGGCTCTTCTGGCTCTTCAGGGCTATCTCGTTTGGTATGGAGGGACCGAGCTCGCAGTGGAGTCACCTCAAGTGGTTCGAGAGCTGGAGGATCACGGATTAAGGGACAGCGATGAGCTTGTCTTCACATCTATGAACATGCGAAGGATCGCATGCAGTACTTCACTAGATATCCTGTTGCCCGGGATCTTCGCTGGGTATCGGAAACAAGCTTCCGACATGTATTATCTCCACTTCTTTTTGTCATGTAGGGACGGTTGGTGTTGGGTTGGGTGGTAAAAGATTACGAGTGAATTGATGGTGTTGTCTCATATGTCATGTGCGCATGGTGTTCTGGGGATGGAGATTGTACCTTGTAGGCGGGATTTTGATCCAGGTTTGGGGTGAGTGAGAAAGGGAGAGGCAGGCGCAGGAACGGCATCGCTAGTAATGTATAGATATAAAGATGTTTTACGGGATGTGCGCTGCTCGAGTGAGGTTGCTTGGGCAACGCTGTACCGCTGAGGGGGCGCGAGAGGGTGCACGGTGGTTTGGTGGGTTTTGGAGTGGTGGGTGGGTTGGCAGTGCGGATACGTCGTTTGGTGTTGTTCTGCGCTGCAAAGAGTCACATCCACGCTGTCTGTCCTGTGTGCGAAGGCATTGGTGATCTTATTATTGAACACCCGTGCACCTGGCGTGATGCTTTCACCTAGTCCAGTGTGTGTAGTATATGTATCCTCTCGTTCACTCTCACCAGCCCTCTCACGGTAGACCTCGAGTGTTTGCCGCAAGTAAGTAGTTAAGGCGCCGTCTTGCGTCTGGTCGTGGACTTTCCTTCCTACTCCGCCGCTCCTCTGCAACCTTTCTTGACGCGAGTGAAGGCTGGGAGGTCTGCTTGATCGATATAAGAAGCTTGACGCGCAACGCACTCTTTTTCCACAGTATCGACCTCGATCTGGATGTCGATGTCGATGTTATTAAGATGCAACTCCACCTCAACCTCTTCCTCGTTTCCTTTTTCTCCGCGGGCGTCGATGCGTGCAAGTGCCGCAACCGACTAATCTACCGCTTGGTAGATCCATCCCCATACGTCTCCGTCTCGTATACTGACTCCACCCGCACACCCAGGGGACCCGTCCTACGCTTGCAACGGGTTTGTGCATCGCGAAGGATTGCAAGGGCTGGGTCGACTGAAGGGGGTTCACCAAGTGCTTCAAGAGTCTCGGAAGGCGAGTGATTGTCGGCGTTTTGAGGCTTGAGGGCGGTGTATGTGCTTGCGGTGTGTATTTCTCTCGTTGGTGGGTATTGAGGATCTTGAACGTGTGGGTTTTTTTTTGGTGAGGATGGATGCATGAGTATTGTTTAGGAAGTTTTAGTTGTTGGATGGATCGGAGGGTGGAGGGATTGTGGATTGGTTTTGAGCAGGTGGATGGAGTGGATAGTATGCGCGTCTGCTCTCGTGCGTGCGCTACTGTTGGTACTAGGAAGGTATTGTCTCGCCGGTCTTTCTGTGCATGCTTCGGACAAATGCGTGGGCCCAGACTGGCGGGCAAGTATACGGGCGCTTGCGTGTTCGCGGGATTGTGTCATGGGCATATTTGCTGGATTTCCTCCATGTCAGGAATTGGTGCTTATCTTCACCATTGGAAGATGATGGTGATGGAGAGTGGAGGGTATATAAATCGCCTCTAGGAGCAATCTTCCTAAGCACACTTCTGCTCGGACTCAGATCCGTTTATGGGTTATGACCTGGGTTCTCTAAAAACGTACACCCACAGGTACATGTGCTTTCGAGCAGTCGTCAAAAGGGGTTATGTCGGCATCACATGCCTCGGCTGGCTTTCTGTCAAAAAAAAAAATATCACTGGTTGTCTCTATGTTTCTCCCAATATTCGACGTCTCACTCCAAAAGTTAAGCTCGCAAAATCCATGTCTGTTTCCTTCGGAGCTGGAACACGACTACGACTACGTCGCGCTCTTGCGGTTCAGAAAGTTACCTAGATGAATGCAATGTTTCTGTGAGCACTGAACCAAAGGATCGAGCAGCTGATACCATGGTGCTCCCGCATTTCGACACCCACATCAAAGTCCTCGTACCTGAAATTCATGTTCTTTCCTTGGGTAGCAAGGCCCTATCAATGCAGTAGATGTATGCCTTCTGCTGAGTCAAAAATACATTAGATCCATGTGCTTGCCTTCTGGCTCTCTAGAGTCTCAAAAAGAAGTACTACATGTCTCGAAGCGACTCAAGTTCAACTCTCTTCCAGTCATGGTGCTTTCGCCTCCCTGCACCAATACCAAGAGATTGGACGACATCCCTTTACGTCCTCCTCGTGTACTAAGGCTAATTTCGGCAATCTTGCATGTTCTTCTCTCTAGACCAAAAAGACACTTCGTCGGAAAAATATGACCACCTACCGTTAGTTCAACATCAACATTCTCAACACGTATGTCCACATGGCAAAGGGGCCCAATAAAAAGATCGATGTATGGAATGGTACTCTTGTCCGAGTAGGATCTATCCAAACTAGTGGAGCACGCCGACCATGTCCTTGTCCTTGTCCTTGTCTTGCGCGAAAGTCTCCGTGAGCTTCACTATGGTGCTCTCGCATAAAGTCAGTCTGGCCAAAACGGAGGAAAACTGACACCATGTCGTTGTCCTGCGCGAAAAGCACTCACTAAAATGCGCAATGTCTCCCTTCCGCTGGGCCAAAGGTGAAGTGGTTGAATGGCATGCGCTTCCTCCGCCGTCTCCAAAAAGTATTAGTTCATGTGCCATGTCGGTGGGTGAAACAGGTACAAAACGATATGGCATCATGCCATGGTACCTTCTCTCCTGCTGGATCCCAACCAAAAAGTACACCTGCTCGATAGATGAGTTTTTGAACATCGATGCGTCCAGAAATGTCGATAGCGAGTCTCCAAGTTTCCGCCCTGGTGCTAAAAGACCGACTCGGACATGCTGATGGGGGAGGGCGTTCCATCTCCGGCCATTGCACAAAATAGCATATCTTGCTTTTAAAAACTGTTTTCTGGCGTCTAAAGTCCGCTATTCGAGGACCATATGTCCTTGCCCTTCCGGTCTGCGGTTCGAGGACATGTTCTACGCAGGCCTGCCTGCTCATGTCAGATTCGCAACAGAAGAACCACCGTGTTGTGCGATTAGAATAGACGAGATGATTGAATACTGTTTGACGTCTGACACCCCTGGAAAAAAGGAATTTTAGCAAGCAACTATGGCCTGGCCTGGTACCCCACGACAAAATGCGACCCTTGTATGCCTTGTGCCTTGTTGAACAGCAAATATTAAGACTTCCACGACATGACCACTACCCTTTGGTCCTGGATCCAAAAACAATAAGCAGATCGCAGTATGTTTGTGAGGGCGTACCGACTCAAAAAGAATGGAGGACTGTGTAGCATGCCGTCTGTGTGGTATCTTTCAAAACAAAAAGCCACTGCAAAACAATGGCCCTGTGTGCACACGACCAAAAGATCACAGGTTACGCTTTCATGTTATTTTCCGCTTAAAACTCGCACGACACGGATCTATGTGTTTGTGGCTGTGAAATCCAAACCAGCTTGGATCGTCTGCGGATACTTGTGTGGCAGCTCTCTTTCAAATCGACAGTCGGTTCCTTCATGTTTGTGCTAGCACGCGAACTTAAAATTACAAATGGACCGGGCATGTCCGCCTGGAGTCTCTTTGCTAGAGGGAATAGCATTGCTTTAGCGCTCGCACTCAAAAAGGGATGTACACAGAATAATTTTGCCTTGGGATCTTCTCCAAGACGCTGTGATATCTAGGCCTGCGTCGTCTTGAGCGCACAGAGTAAAGTTCCAGAAACAAGCTTTTTATATTGGTCTGGATCTTCCTCGCAAACTTCAAGCCCCTTGCTCTCATGTCACCCTGTGGGTACTCGAAGTGACGAGAAGCATGACAAATGCTGTCTGGGTACCTGCTCAAGCAATTTGACTGAGGATTAAAAACACATAGACGCATTGGCTCAAGTTTGCGATCTGCATCTTTGGGTCCTTCAGATCTGTTATGTCTCACGTGCATACGAATACATCTGGGCAACAAAAGTACAATATTGCCTATGTGAGCCTAGAAGTTCGCCTTCTAAAATAGATAGCTGTCGGTCTCCACGTCGGACTAAAATATGATGAAGACCTACCAAATGTGGGGTTGGAGAGGGGATTAAAAACTGCCGGTCTCGCCCGCCATGTGGGTGTGTGGGAGGGGGGCCTAAAACCGATGCAGGAGAAAATCTGCCACCACGCCAATCGAGTCTGGAATCTAAAAGAAGTTAAATAAATGCTGGCCCAGGACCTGCCCTTCAGGATGAACGCTGGTAATGCTATGTCTCTGCAAGCAGCGAGTCCAAAGGTACGGTCTATCGAACCATGTTGTTTCCCTATACAAATCTACCATCTATTCCTGATGACACAACAAATACGTAAAAATAATGGTTGTGGTGGACTAGAGCCTCTCATCGACGCTTCCATAGTGGTTCGCCAGCCTCTCGTTTTCGATGTTGCGATATGCAGAATCATGTATATCTAAACAGACGAACAAAAATTCACGACGAGATCTATATGCCAGCTTGACGTCTTCTATAAATACACGCCGATTAACGACTGTGTCGTCCCACCACATCAACAGGGTCTTGTGGAGCGAATCCGAATGTCAGCTTTGAGTCTCATTCCAAACCAACACGTCACATGATCATGTCTCTGCGAGAGCGGAACCCCAAAAAGGGCAATCTGGACCATGATGTTGGTGCGTTCATCTCCTCTGCAAGTCCAACATGTTAAAGGGCGTGGCTCTGCGAGCGCACCAAAAAAGACGAACTACAAGAACGGACATGTTCCGTCTGTGCCGTTCCCTTGCGCTGCTCGAAAACAATCTGATTCAGGCGTAGTTCTTCCAAAACTCGGATTTTGGATATATGTTCCCCTCTTTCCCCGCTCTCTCAAATTGATGGTACTATGATACGATGCCCTGGAAGCGCTCAAGCGCCCCAGAATACCTGGATGTAATTATATTACTACATGACATGCATGTCAGGTCTTTTTATGGCTGTACATCGAGTTAAATCCTTCATACAAACCTGATGCTGATCATCATCCATCATGGCACCATGCTCGACATCGCGCAGCAGTCTTACATACGTAATTACTGTTTCATCTAGCCTTGATCACAATACGCAAATGTAAATGCTCACCATCATAATACCGAATTTAGGCTGTGTCTTCTACACGCCCCAATGAGGCGTGCAGTTCAGCTCTAATATACGGATCTCACATAGTCCGATTCGAATTTCATCACCCTGTGCTGAGTCGTCAAGACGAATCCCAAAAGAGAATCCGAAATTGAACAATCTCACACCTTTATCGACTCATTTTCTAGAGTCTACCCAAGTTTCGGAGATGCGCGTCCAACTACGCCTTCCTCCTGCATATGCAGTCTTACACCCTTAATGAACAATATAGTACCGTCCGCTTTCACACACTCCACCCGGGGGCTGAATCTTAACGCCATGCTATCGCACCGTACGACCAAACTCCAAACAAACGTCTATAAAAGTCTCTACATCTCATCACACCATCCTCCACCCCAATCACCCCATCTTATCCCAACATCCCCTTCGCCCCTAAATATCGCACCTTTGAAATGAAGTTCACTGCCCTCTTGCTGTGTGCGGTGGCAAGCATCGTCGCCGCCAACCCCGCCCCAGCTCCAGACGTCGTTGCTGCCCATGCCCTCGGGGCTACGTGGAGCGAAACCAGCCAGAAGTTCTGCTGCTATCAGAAGGACTGCAAGTACTATGATGATGGATGCGCTGTAAGTACTTGATGAGTTTGTGGGTGGAGATAGAGGCTGACGGGGAGGCAGGTCGCTGGGTATTGCTGCCATGGGATTCATCCGTAGATGGGGAAGCCGTTGAGAGGGATGTAGGCAGGTGGCTTTTAGGAAAAGGGTGAGATTTGGGTTGTTGTTGTTGTTTGCGGAGAGGACTCGTAGACGAGTTGATATAAATATGACGTTGCACGCTGTGTCTTGGTCGAACTTTCAAATGTCCAGTGATACTTCTCCGCGAGCATGAATGTATGAATTCCACAAATCTAGCTACCTACGTATATTCTGTTCCCGCTGGTTCCTGGTTTGATCTAAAAGTGTATTTCCCCAAGCCGAAGCTCTCTAGTAGACGTGAGATTGTGCACTTGTATTTCTCTCCTGTCTTCTCCTTGTTTTCATTCATCGGAGTCTGTGACTAAAATACCTAATTTCCCAGTTGGACTAGAACCATCTTTCAATGCCCAAGTACGATTTAAAGAGATACCTGTAATCTGACGAGGAACTTTGGTGGTTCGGTAGAGAATGAACGGTCTCTTCTGCAAGGAAACAAAAGGCACGCCATGTCTGCCAAAAAGTATACAAAAAGAACAAAAACCGTTCTCTCAAGACTTAGACCATTTCTGTAAGGAGAAAGACACGCCTTGATATTCCTCCTCCCCGGCGGCCAAGCGCAACAGATACGTACCTGCTCGATATACCTGCTTCATCGCAAACCGCGCCTACCCGTCGCATCCTCCGCCTTCCCCCCATCAGCGACGAGCAACTCCCTCCCCAAGATCTCCTCCTCCATAACCAGCAAGAGTTTAAGATAGCGTTGTTTACGCTGGCATGGGCCCCCTCCAGAGTGCCAAAACCATCCCATCGCTCGCTCTCCTCCATCCTTTCACCACAACACTCACCCGCGTACGCCACCCGCACCCCTTCTTCTCCCTTCTCCTTTCTTCTTCTTCTTCTTCTTCTTCTTCTTCTTCTGGAACTCTCAGCTGTTACAATAACACTGACCTCAGATAGTGTGCTCGCATGGCCCGCAGCCTTGCGGCATACGAGCACAGCGGCACTCGTCTCATCACCGGCCAAAGCTAAGTCTCAATTCCCCTCATTCTGCAGCCTGTTCGCCCTCCTGCAGGTATAAGCTTTGCTTTTACATGATGAAACTCCTTTCATGACGAGAGCTGAGCCACGGGGGCGATGATGCACGCCAAACGAAACGCTTTTTGACTTCTGAACATCCAAAGAACCGCGTCCGCTTGAGGAACTTGAAGACACAGAATCCGCTGAGTGTTTCTGTGCTTCTAGGTCCTCGTTGATATGCTCCCCCTGTTTCGGTTCGGTTCGGCCTCAGACAGTGTGCGCGCCGCCGCCTAACGCCTTCAGACGTCGAACGGTAGTCAGCGTGCACGAGTACTTGGACTCCTGTCTCATCATCGGCCTCTTCTGTCTCACGGCACACATCCGTATCACGTGGGAAGGGTGAGTCTTTGCTGCGGATGATTCCGAACAAGACACCCAGACCCGAGCCTCCTGCCAGGTGGTTTCATTGTGCTAAAGTGGCTCTCCGTACATCAGGTCCACGACTTCATACACTGCTCCACTGTCTCGACGCTCGCAGGGTGTCTACCACGCGGTGGAATGTTGGGGTTGACGGGTGCGGCGGCGAAAGCGAGGCGGCAGTGTATGGAGTGGGATCTTGGGTACGACGGGGCCCTTGTAGCCGAGGAACTGGTCCGGGATCGGAGGGTTTTGCATCTGGACTTCATGGACTCACACTGAACGGAGGTGCCTGGGAGATTCGAAGGAAGAAAGGCAGACACTTGGAACAAATATATGTGCTGGCTCGCTTGGCGTTTGTTGGGACTCAGTTCCATATTGTATTTCCGTGGCTCTTCCGTGCTCAACACTCACAACACTCATGCTTGAATGTGTGACGTGTCGGCCAGAAGCAAGCTTCTAAAGTACCAGTCCCATCCCGTCGCTCAATTTCCTCTACCCCTTCACCCGCAAGGCGCACACCACCCACCCACCTACCCCTCCTCCTTCCTCTCTTCCAGCCTTCTCAACTCCCAAACAAACGCTGACCTCAGACAGTATGCCCGCCTTGCCCACCGCCTTGCGGCAATGGAGCTAGGCCAACGCACACGAGCACTGCGGCTCCCGTCTCATCATCGGCCACTCGATTGCTCTTTGACTTGCTCCGAACATCCAAAAGTGGAATGAAGAGTCGACGGAAAGCCGAACAAGCAGATTGTAATATATATACGCATTGCACACGTGACGGACGAACGGATGGACGGACGGGTCTAGCTTGTGATGGCTTGGTTGCTTGAGGGTAGGGGGTAGGGGTGGGGTAGCAGCTTGCTTCTTCGGTGGCTGGTGTGGCTCTGCTTGCGTGGTGGTATGGATCGCTTGTTGGGATGTTAGCTAGTTCCGCGTGCGAAGACGCTTGGAGGGTTTTCGTTTGGATGAGGTGGGGAGGTGTTGGATTGGGGTAGTGGCGCTGTTGGGAGGCGCGGCCACGTACGTCCTGTGGTTGGGATGACTTTGCGATACTGTGGCATTCGAAGTGGCGACGCGCTATGATGGGCACGGGGTAGCGAGGCATAAGAAAGCTGCGATGTATGGTCGGCTGGATGGGGGAGTTCGTTCAGCATGGTGTGTGTTGATTTGGTCCGTCGATATTGATGGCGCCTGTAGACCTGTGAGTTGACCGCTTCTTCTACCTGGAATGCTGCTGCACCCGATGAGATGAGACGAGATGAGACGGCAAACTCCCTGCGCCAGACCCAAGGCCCAACCCGCCTGCCGCGAGATGGGCACATATGGAGAGAGAGTTGCACGACAGTACACAACACGACTGATGCTCAAAGCCAGCACCACCGCACCTCTCCTCACCCATCGCAATCGCACACATCCGCAAACTCTGTATTTATTCCCGCTATACAACCGCCCTCTCCTCTCCTCCCCTCCCCTCCCCCCTCTCTCTCAGACATATATAAACGCCCATCCATGCAGCCTACGAACTGGGTATAATAACAACTCGACAAAACGCACCCCTCTTCTCTATCCCTCTCGGGTACCTCACGGCACCCACCCGCCCTCGCCGCGTAGCTCCTACCTACGCCCGAGCACGCTCGTGCCCACAATCGCCCTCTGCTTGCCGAGAAAGCTCTTGGGCGACTCGCTCTTGCGCTGCAGCACGACTGTGTTGCTCTGCAGGCGGGACGTCATGTCGTACCACGCCGAGGTGATGAGTCTGTTTTCGCGGCGGAGGTTGTCGAGTCCGGCTTGGAGTTCGGCCTGGGACATCCGCGGATTAGCATTGCACTGGCATTGGTGGGGAAAGGGGCAGTGGAGACGTACCGAGCCCTTCTCCGCGCTCTCTTTCTTCGCCTTGTCGAGCTCCTCACGGAGGGATAGCGATGCGGCTTCTTGCTCTTGGAGGTCCTGTCTTGGTCAGCCATGTTCCACCGGGGAGGAAAACCAAAAAGAGAGGCACGATGGAGAAGCCCAGACAAGCCGTGCATATGTATACTTTCCACCACGCCACATGCAGGACAAACTTGCCATATCAAATAAGAATTGACTGGGCGCATTTGCTGCCACGAGGAGCGAGCTCTGGGAGCGCTTGGGATTGGACGGCGAGATCAGGCGCGCGAGCCGATCGCCCCAAGTGCTCTTCCTCGTGTTGTTGCTGGGTGTGGAGTTCGCTTCTGGCACAGGATTGTCTGATGCATGTCGCTTGTCTGCGTTCTTCCGACCGGGCGAGCCAACGAGGGTAGCAGCTGACTCTGAGGCTACCAGTCTCTCTCGAGTTGGTTGGCCGTTGGAGAACGGCTTCGCATTCCTGTTCGTTGGTGCCGGATGGGGCTGCTTAGAGGCTGAAGGAAGTTGATGATCGCTTACTCTTCTGACATTGTCAAGCGCGGCTTGCGAATCCGCGACTTTATCTGCGATCTCAGCAGATGTAGCTTCGAGCACCTTGCGCTGGGCATCTGAAGGTGTCTTGATGACGCCTTCTATCTGTTCCCTGATTTGCTGTAACATTGCTTCTCGCAGCGCTTGGAGCAGTTCCGGGCTACGGCCGTCACGGGTAGTCAGCGATGCGTACAAGAGACTGCGTGCTTCATCTCTTGCTACTTCCAAATCTCGGAGCTTCTGGTTAGTCTGTTGCTGCAATGCTAGCATACGGTCATGTTCTGCTTGCAGAGCTTCGTTCTTGACCTTTTCATCGGCGTCGGATTCTGAACCATGTTAGTTGCGCCCCGTTTGGAGCATCGGAATGCTTACTTTTGTTGAGCTCGTTGCGCAGCTCTGCCATTTCGAGATCTTTTTCACGGAGCTTGCGCTGTAGTTCTTCGAGCTCAGTCTCTGTGGTGTGAAGTTTTTCGTTCTGTTCCAGAAACGGTCTGCATCGCTATTAGCGGAATGTCACTGAACTGCCCACGAAGGACGTACCTCTGGCTCTCCTCGTCCTTGGTAACCAGCATGTCCGATTTGAGCCCTAAGTTTTCTTGCATCTGCTTCAGCGTCTCCGTCTCCATAGACTTCAGCCGCGCACTCAGGACATCGACCCGCTGCTGCAGAGCTATAGCATCTGCGCTCACACGACCGTCAATCGGCGTCTTCGTATTGGGGCCGTCTTCTGCGATTTCGCTCCCGTCGTGATTGAGCTCGTCCTCCAAGCTGCCATCACGCGCACCGGTCGCCTCGAAGTCTCGCAGTCGATCCTCAAGCTCGCGATTCCTGTCCTCCGCCTTGTACTGCATTTCCTTGCTCTGCTCAACTTGCTTCATCAGCACTATGGTCTCATGTTCAAGCCTGGTCCTGCGGCCCTTCTCCTCGAAGATGGACTGCTCAGAGTTTACCAGTGTTTGAATGTTCTCCTTGTTCACTTTCTCCAGCGCAGCACACTTCTCCTCGATATCTTCCAGATCTTGTAGCCTCTCCTTAGCTTGCTGCAGCTCTTGCCGCACCGTCTCGAGGACTTTGGCCTCTTTCGACAGCGACTCAATCTTCTTCTTGAGGTTTTCGTTCGCCTTGGCTTTCTTCTCCAGCTCGTCACGCTCGGCTTTGACGAGCTGCAGTTGATCCTTGAGCTCCTGCTTTGCATCGTAGTCGTTCTCAAGACGATTCATACGCTTCTTGAGTGAGTCTATGACGTCCTTGGCGTGGGCATGGTCGGTTTCGAGTCTATCGATGTACTGGCGTTCGCGTCTGAGGTCGTCCCGTAGTCGCTCGACCTCGTCCGACGTAGCGCCCCCTGGCCCTCGGTCGTCCAGGTGGAGTCTTGCTTCCACAAGTTCTTCCTCTAGATGTGATATCCTGCTTTTGGACTTGTTCAATTCTTCCTGCAGCTTTGTGACCTGACTACGCAGCGTGGTCCGATCTTTGTTGGCCTCGAACAGCAGCGCCTCCTGCTCCAGCTCGGAGTCCTTCCCCAGGGTGGGTCCAACGCCCGACACGGCCCGCGTGGGTGTTCTGTATCCGGAAAGAGATGTTGTGAGCGGCGGCTCGGCCGTGAGCTCTTGCTCGACGCCGAGATCTGCCATGCGTTCGTCTAGCGACTGCAACTCCTGTATGCCTCCTGCTATAACCCCCTGCTTCTCGGTATTCAGCTGCCCCATGTGCTCCAGCATTCTCTGGCCGCTCTTGGGCGATGTATAGGCGGCGAACAATATTGCCATGGTGAGCTTCGCTGTGAGCTGCAGGCTTCCATCTCGGGCGCCCGTCTTCAGGTCTGGGATCATACGCTTGGTGAGGACGGGCAGTTGGTTGCATTCTTCCCGTATGTAGATGGAGACCTGGCGCTCGATGTGCTTGAGGTTCTGCCATTTTGGGATCCAGTTGTCGGCGATGGAGCGGCGGCGGTCGGTGCCCTCGTCGAGGTTGGGCAGCGATTCGTTGAAGTAGTCGGGGTCGATGTCGGCGAGAATCTGCCAGAGGATCTGGCCGTCCTCAAGCTGGTTCCATGCGCTGACCCGCCCGACGAGGTCGAACGTGTTCACCTGTGTCGTACCGCTGTTAGACCGTGTCTCTGGTTGCAAGCGAGGGGGGACGCGTGCGTACCCAGTCGAGGAGAGCTTTCAGCAGCTCCGGCTTGAAGTCGTCCATGGCCGCCTCGCAGATTTCAGGACGCGCAGGCGCACGTGTGCAATTCGAATGAAGGTCGTGTGTATAGCGAGGGGAGCCTATGCATCGTTACGGGGCCACTGTCGCGCGAAGAATAGGCTGTTCCGTGCAGTCGTGGGGGGTCTCTGGACGCGATGATGCTCGGGAGAGAGCCGCGCTAGCGACGGAATCCAGCGCCTGCCGCAGCTGTGGCCGCGGCTGCAGGGACAGGGACTCACTGCCGGGCTTGCTTGTTCGTGTTGGGGGGAATGCGGGACCAAGTACCGCTGTCGCAGGCTGTATGTGCTGACGGGCATCGCTCTGGATGCATGGCATTATATTTCCTCTAAAACGAGGCGCGTCCTCACAACGCTCGCCCAACTCAACCACTTTGGGCCCGCTATTTGGCGGGGGGCCAGGGTTCGGCGGGAGCCATCGCACTTGTCGCCCAACAACCATGCAGTCACATCATTTGTTGGGAGCACCCAGTAGCGGTGCAAGGAAACCTAGCATGTGATTCAAGGTGTAGGAGAACGAGCACTCGTACTGATAGCAATATCCAACAACGCCGCAGGAGCACCACCCACCACGGCGTGCCTCGCAGGAGAATAGCACGTCAAAAACAGACCCATCCTTCACCCAGCGTGCCCGGTACTTGTCCGCACCAACGTTGATTGTGCCACAGCGCCCTTGACTCCAGATGTGCGATATCCCTTCGTAGACGCGTGCCATGTCTCAGTTCCCTTCGCCGAAGTGAGGCGCATGCCGGTATGCTTTGTCGGCGGGCTGTTCTAAATGCCCACCTTGTCCCCGTCCTTGGTCTGCGTGGTCATGATCCCGTCGCCTTCGATAGTCGGCTGGAATCCGTCGCTCCCCAGCGCTTGGATCTCGCCCATCAAGCTCTCGGGAACCTTGGCGGCGAACGCGGGAATGATGCCTATGGCCCGTTAGCTGGTGCGCAGCGACTTGAATACTCCCCGCTCGATAGCAGGGCCTGTTCCCACGTACTGTATTCGTGTGTGATTTGGGCGCCCTCTGTGTTTCGCACCTTCTCCTTCGCATCCTCGAGGACGCTGCTCGGCGCATCGTTGGGCACGCTGATGATTACGTCGTAGAGCTGTGGGGTCACGGCCATGGCGACGGCGGCGAAGAGCGCAACAAGTAGGGAGGTGAGTGTGAAGCGCATGTCGGTGGCTGAGTCGAACTTGGTCTTGTAGGCAGCAGTAGTGCGTAGTTGTATAGTAGCTTGCTATCGGCGGCTGTCTGGGTCGGTAGAAGTATAGTATCGGCTGTGTGTGCAGAAAGGGAAGGTAGGGAAGGGAGCCTAATATAATGCGCAAACCAGGTATGCGTTCATAGTCCCGTGCACCGAATCGGAAGGTGACGGTGGCGTTACAAAGGGAAGGGGTGCTTGGCGCTTCAACCACTCAACGCCCAAGTCTGCCATCCCTCGCTGGCCCCTTCTGGTCGTTCCCAACTGCGTACTACCCCATCTACGTCACGTACCACTCAAGCGCTGCTTCATATTCAGATATTCATTGGGTGTTTTGGACTAAGCCTATCCAGTGCATCCATCTCGTTGCGGAGCTACCCAAAATCGGGCCATTCTGCAAAAAAGAAGAGCAAGACCGTATAGGCAAGCCAGATGTGTAGACCAGTATTCCAAGGGCCACGTGTCCGTCCGCCGTCATTGACAAAAACAAATGAAAGGGTCTGCTCGTCGTGCTTAGCAGCTTCATCCAGCCGTATGCCGTCGTCACCCCACGACGACCCTTCAGACCAAGTTTTCCGTCTTTGCGCACAAGAAGGCGCTAGTGCTGTGAGTAAAAAGACACTGAAGGAATAGAAAAATGTGCAAGCAAAGTGTCCTGCCGAAGTAGGGGTACAAGTGAAATGAGAAGTAATTCGTTCCGTAAGCGCCGTAAGTATGCCCAAGCTCCGCTATGCTCGTGTCGCAGCAATACTAGAGATACACGTCGGCAATGAATGATGAGTCTGACATGGTGAGCAACAGCCCTAGGAATGTACTTCCTACCATGACAGACAGATCGTGGTAAATGAAATAAATCTCAACGAGATAAGGCCAACACCAGAGAGCTTTGGCAACTGGTAGGGCAACGTGTACCCGTAAGCAATATCTCGATAAGATGTCTCAGAGACGGCGGCCGTAACGTTCGTCATCGTAACTCATCTACTAGAAGAAGTTTCCGTTGCCGCCGTTGAAGTTGCCGTTGGCATGGCCGTTGCCGTTGGGCATGCCGTTGCTGAACTGGTAGGAAGGATACTGTACAGTGTTCTGCAGCTGCGACGGTAGGGGCGGATTGCTCATACGGTGGGGCTGCGGAGAGGCAATGTTGGTGCCATAGTTGGCAGCTGCGGTGTACATGGGAGCCGTGGCGTAGCCAGAGGAGATTGGACTAGCGCCAACGTAGGCTGGGTTCTGGTTCGGAGCGCTCGTGACGTGAGGAGAAACGTGTCCGGAAGCACGACCACCGGCATAGGTAGCGAGACGGGACTCACGCTCCTGGACCTTGCTCTGAATGCGGCGGCCATATGGCGTCTGACGAATACCAGGCAAGATGGGACGCATAGCCTCGATCAAGTGGAGGCAGAGCTCTGTGGGCGCGAACTCCAGTGCGGTCTGGATAACGTAGTTGCCGTACGAGTCGCGCATAAGCTTCTCCAGCTCCTCCTCTTGCATCATCTCGTGGATCATGACAGCCTTGGTGTCCATGTCTGCACAGCGGACGCACTTCTCGATGACGTTGGAGCTGAACTTCTGCTTGGACAACTCAGCAATATGTCCTTGGAAGTTGAGGCAGAGCGGCGTGGTGAAGCTCATTTCGTTGAGATCCAGAATGTACTGCACAACGTAGTTGCCGAATGGGTCCTGGACCAAGTTGAAGCTGTTGGCCGTGATCTGGCGAACGAGCTGGACCTTCTGGTAGCCAGAGGCGTGGTCAATGCAGCGCTGGAGGACGCAGCAGCCGTGGCGGTGTGTGCCGACGGCGACGCAGTTGTCACCAACTGCATCGAAGATAAACTGAGCATCCTCGGACTTCAGGTGGTTGAGGCACTTCTGAATGACGTGGTTGCCATTGAGGTCCTGGATAAGAGCGACAACCTCACCACTCAACGCGTTGATGATGACTTGGATCTATGAGAGCGTTAGCACGGTTAATAAGACAAAGGTAAGCTACTGACCTGCTCGGGGGTGGATATGAACTCAATCATCTTCTGCAAAGCGCGAGTACCATGCTGATTGAGAGCGATGGAGACCAGCGACGGAGCAGCATTGCGCACCAGATTGTTGCGCTGTTCATCGGTGCTGAACTCCAACAACTTCTGGCAGAGGTAGTTGCCGAATGGGTCCGTCATGAGCTCGACCACATGAGGAGCAGTCTCCTCGAAAATGATCTGCACATTTTCAGGGTCTTTCTCCTCGAGCTTCTTCTGCAAGAAGCGGCAACCATGCTGGTCTTTGCACAGAGTGTAGATGTCCTGGCGTGCCATCGTCTTTAGGTCATAGTTCAAGAAGCGGTTGGCATCTGCTTTTGCTCGGTCAGCACTTTTCCAGTTGGTGCATGTGTGGAAACATACCGTTCTGCAGGCGGCGGCTCTGAATGACACGCGCCTGACTGTCCTGGGGCTGGCCATCACGACCGTAGGTGGTATATGGGTTGTAGCCACCGAACTGCTGTGGACCAGGAGGACCAGGAGGACCAGGAGGACCAGAGTACATGGGCGGATACATCGGGCCTTGCGAAAGAGACATACCGCCCATGGCGTTGTTCAAGGCCGACATACCGTATCCGACGTAAGTGGGACCCGGTGAGCCGCCGTTGGAGTACACCGAGTACATCGAAGGCACGGGCGAGGCCATGCTGGACACCATTGCCCCAGTGACAGCAGGAGAAGGAAGGACTGGGCCGAATGGGGCGGCGCTCGCATGGAGGGCGGATCCAAACGGACCAGCGTTGCGGTATTCCTGCTCCTTGTTCAAACCAGCAGACAACTCACGGCTGTGGCGGTTAGCCATAGCGTTGGCCGGGACGCGGCCCAAGCTGGCATTGTGGTTGCGTAGATGCTGCTCAGCGTGAGTCTTGGGGCCGAAACCGTTGGTGGGGCCGTCGCCGTTCTTCAGAGTAGGCACATCATTGCTGGAGAACGACTGCTGCAGCTTCGGCATGCCATTGGTGTACGCGGCACGCTGAGGGCTGCTCAGGGCGTACAAGTCAATTGAGCGACGGTTGCTGGCCATGGACTTGGGGGTCTTGTCGCCGTTGAGTGGGCCAACATCATACTCCTCAGCTTGTGAGTCCTTACGAAGCGTGTTAGTAGGGAGCGACTGTTGAGCTTGACGATGACGGTGGCCACCCCAACCGGTGGACTGGCCGTCCGGACCGGGTGATTGCGAAAGCGCGAGATCAAGAGCAGCAGACGAGGAAGACAGCTTAATGCCGTTTCCATTACCATTCTGACGTACCAAGATAGGGACCCCCTCTTTCGTCGTGTTCATCTGCAACGAGTAGGGCGCGCCAGCAGTAGACGGGCTCTGCTCATGTTCGTCCTTGAGGAAATCGAGAACGGAGCCCATGTCTGGCATGTTGACTTCGTTGTTGCGAGCTCCAAGGGGAGGCATAGAGAACCGGTTCGAGCTATTGCAGTCAGCGTAAGTTCGAGAAACGTTCTGGCGTGTCGGAATGAGAACGCGCGTAAGCGTGGGTCCGTGAACCACTCATGCAAGGAGTACGCTACAAAGGCGGGGTTCACTTACTTGCGGATATGGACCGGGCTCTCGGGCGTGAATTGGTCGTTGAAATCATCGCCGTCCTCGTCGGAGTTGCGACGGGAGCCGGGCATAGACTGCGCCGCGAAGCCGTTGCCCTGCTGCGAACGAGCGGATGGCGGCGAAGTGATCTGAGAGCCAGCGCGACTGCCGCGAGGCGTAGTCAAGCCGGGATTGATGGCCGACATACTGAAACGGTTGGGTCGCGAGAAAGACGACGGAAATCCGGTGTTGTTTGCGTACTCGGGCGGGGTGGTCGGTCGGCTGTGCTTGCCGTACCTGATGTCGGAGGAGAGGCGGTTGATCTCTTCCTCTTCTTGACGCGACTGCATATCAATGAGTTCCATTTCAGCTTCAATACGACGACGCTGCTCTTTCATATACTCGTACTCGAGCTTCTTCTTCTCAAGCTACTCACAGTTAGCGGGCCCGGATACCGTTGGATGAGATACACGCGAGGCGCGCTTCAAGTGACAAGGCGCGCAGTGCAAGCGGAGGGAGGAAGAAAAGAGAATGTCGGTCCCCAAGTACAGGAGCTGTTGCATACAACGGCAGGAAACAATAGGGTATGATAATTGTTGAGGTGGGGGGGGGGGGAAGAGAGAGAGGGCCTCGGTGGTTGATATATCACCACGACAGCGGCGCTAGCGCGGCGTTTGGGACTCGAGTGAAGGCAGGAGCAGGGAGCTCAAAACAAATCGTATCGCGCGGTGAAGGAGGAAAACTTGCTTACCACTTGCAGTTTATGGTACGTCTGCGCAATTCGTTAGCCTTGATTCTCGTTCACGTAGGTTATCTTCGAGCGCAAAACAACCGCAGGTGCACTCAATCGGGCACGCCGCATACAGCTTCTCTCTGCAGTGCAGGCAGTGTTTTTCGTGGGCAAAGCTGCGCACAGTATCCCAGATCAACCATGCCCACACTTGCATTTTACACAAGTCCCATTTTCTCTCACATGGCGACAAAGAAGACAGTGCGCAGATTGTGTTTGCAGCTCAAAAACGGCATGGAAGGAGGCAGCTACATACCGCGGTGGTAGTGGTGAAATCGGTCGGCTCAGCCGCCTGTCTTCGCTGCTGTCCAATCGGGGACAGAGGGGTGCTCAGTGTCGGGATGTTGTTCGTAGTGAATCGTCGGTGCAGCTGGCCACGAGCATCGCTGGCAGAAGAAGATGCCATCTGGCTGCCGACGGCACGAAGAGGGCTCGTGAGGGAAGCGAACGACGGCTCTTCGCGAGGCGACCGCAAGCCACTGCGCTCTCCAATACCCGTGGAGAAGGCCATTTTCTACTAGAAATACACTGGAGCACACATCAGCCAATATTCACGGCGCGGAGGGTACTGCGGGGTGGGCAGGTTGGGCGGTGAGGGGGCTCTGGAGAGGTGCGGCGGGCGCGCGCAAGCTCCCCTGAGGCTTGGAGCTGCAGACAGAAGGCTCTACGTACACAGTAATGGGTACACAGGGCGGGCGCCCTCGCTGGCCTGGGTGCTGCGGTCCGGTCTGGAGAGAATTCGTCGCTGGTATTGCCTGCGAGAGGTTCGCTGGGCTACGGTGGAGTGGTCCGAAGCGCTGAGCCGCGGCAGCTTGTGGTCCGTCCGCGCTCCGAGAGGAAGGGTTCTAGACGGTGGACGGTGGGCCGTGGGCGCAACGGTGAGCTCGGATTGCAAAGGACAGACTCAAGGAAAGAGCGACGACAGTGCCCAAACCCACCAGCGCGCGCGAAGAGTTACAGTATTGTACAGTGCGGCGGCGGAGTGCGGTGACGAAGGGCGGCAGTAGACCCTGATGGCTTTAAACGACTGGCTGGGCCTGACTACAGGGACTGACATGCAAGCCACCGTCTGCCGTATTTTAGCACGTAGCTCGAGTCTCGCTCACGCTATGCCGCCTATATTGGCCCTGCTGGACAGGCACCAGCCCTGGGGCACGCAATTGCAGTTTACCGTCGACATGGACACGTTCCAGTACAGCAAAGCCGCCGTGCCGCAGTGCCGCAGTGCCGCAGCGTGCGTTTCCGACGTAGTGCTCGTACCGGGGCCCTGTATGGCTTCCAGCAGGTACATACTGTTGCCAGGTGCACGTCCGCGTCTTGTCGGTGCAGCATCTTGGGCACGTTTCGCCCAAGTTCCCCCGGCCCCTTGTGTGGACCCGCCCAATTTTGCGCGCGGTAGCCGTGGTGTTTTTAACAGCTACTTGACAAGCGACCGTCTGGGCCAGGACTGCGAGAGCAATAGCAGCGCAGTGGTGGACCAATGGACGTCATCCGAGTCCATGGCAGCGATGGATGGAGACTGAAATGCACGCTCCCCCAATCGAGGGGTGCGGATCTGCGAGGAAGCTCTTCACGTCCACGGCCGCTCTGCCGCCGGCGGGGCCTCACCAGAAAGCCGATGCAAGACGCGTACAAGTCCGTGCAGGGAAGCATGGTCGCATCTATAAAGTGGCCACCAGGCCCAGCGACCTCGCCAACACGCCTCCGAGCATTCCAGAAGAGGCCCGTCTCGACCCAAGAGCTGGTTCGCTCTGTCCATGAGTAGGGAGTAGTGCTCCGTCTCCACAGCGTTCGCCCAGTGCGCGGTGGAGGCGCTCGCGGCGTTGCAGGCGTGTGTGACATCTGGCGGGCGAGATGGCCTGCACCGTGACTACGCTGCATCCGATCTAGGCAACGCGTGATTTCTCGAGGCAGTCTCACCGCCATGTCGAAACGGAAGCCTAGCCCGACATGGGCTAGCCCTGCGGCTATCGATAGCGACAAGCGTTTCAGAGCCGCCGCGGCCATTCCCCGCATCCTCCTGCTCCAATCACCGCTGCCTTTGTGCGAGTCTGGCCTGGACAGCAGCAGACGGGAGCCGCCGTGGGACGTGGGCTCGTACTGTGCAGGCGACCAAGGCCTTCAATCCCATCCGATATCGTCGTGCCGCTGCCGGGAGTGATGCCATACCTTCGCGGTAAACTGTACGCCCTACTTGGCCGCAACGAGAAGGAGGGGCAATTACCCCGCTCTCCAATGCGATCGAGCACTCAGCCCCCACTGGACCACGGTAGCATCGGTCCATTTGTGCGTGATGCGGTACGTATTCTTCTTCTGGGCTCTGATGGTCTTGCTCGACTGCAGCTTGAACCCAAAGAAGCGTAGCCTTGTTCGTCCCGAGTCCAGCGTCCTCGCCTCCTTCCAATTGAGCTTTCGCCAACGGCTTGCATGCAGCAGAGCCGCTGCACCTGCGTGTGACAGCACACTCGTCGTCCGCCGTGGCAAATCCCGGGCTTTGGTCCAACAGTGAGACGTGGTCTGCACAAGCCAACTACTTTTGCCGTCATGAGTTGGCCGGATGGAAGCCAGCAGAGGTAGTTTCGTGGTCCGAGAGAGAGCAGGTAGTCCGAGAGGCTGGCGTGAGTACACGTACGTGGAACAAGAGCTACCGGGTCCTTGCGAGTGCGAGTCGTGGGGCTTTCAGGCGCTAAATTCCGAAGCTGCCAGGGCTGATGTCGGTATCGATCGTGGACTCGCAGCTAGAACACGCCCTGTTTGTGGACACTAGGGAGGTGCTGGGCGCTTGAGGAACGTATTGCATGAGGGATTCAAGGGCTGGCCGAGAAGGCGAGTGACGGGTAGGCCAGACCGAAAAGGAACGTCCAAGTTGTCAAACACGCGGCAGGCTTCGGTGTGTAGGGCGCCGCTACCTTCTAGGGTAAGCCTAATGAAGCCTGGACCCTCTTTCCTTCTTGACTTCACTCAAGTATCAACAACCTCCTCGCAATGAAGCACACTCGTTCCGCCAGTGATGCTACGCCAATAACCCCCTCGACATGTCCCATCTCCGCAGTATTGATGAGGTCGCTGCCGTTCAATGTAGGATTGTCGTCGACATGAATGTCATTCACATAGCCAAAACACGTCCAGGACACGTAACCACGTAGAACTTCCGATAATCCCACGCCTTGACTATCACAGCAGAGAAGTACTGTCAACACAATTCAGTTCTACGGCTACCAGTTTCCGCACCGAGACACAAGCCGAGCTCCCCGGCGTCAGGGGGGTGATGTGCCGCTCATCTATACCACACTCCGAACACACCTCCACCACTCCCAACACGTCGATTGCACCCCTACTACCCTGCGCGCATCTTTCCAACCCACCGCAGCCCAATCCATCGAATCCTCCTCGAATAAGCAATATCGGCACCACCCACCGCACTTCCTCGCTACCAGGACGTCAACCGTCCAGCCCTTCCAGATGCCAGCCTCTCCTACATACAAGAACAACAAAGTTTCCCCACCAGACTACCCCAACCATCCATCGCTACCCTGAACATCACCGAGGCTGACACCAGGCAGATCGACCACCTTCTGTGGTCGTGTCAGAGTGGCGTGAAGTTCAGCTGTCAGCTCGCTGGACGAGGCGTTCGCAAGGCAGATAAGATGGCTTTCATGTTAGGTAGGGCTTACGCTGGAGTCGGCCCGATGCGTTGGGATGGTAGCGTTTGATCGGGAGAGAAAGAAGCATGCAAAGATGCAGTTAGTGTGTGTGTGTGTGTGGAGTACGGAAATGATCACGGAAAGGTCAGCTGTACCGGCGGAAGGGGAGTTGAACGGTGAGCTGATTGCAGGTAGTTTTTCACAAGCTGCTTGGAATGATATCAACAAACCGGGCAAGGGTGTATGGCCTGGCAAGGGATATGGTATCGGCATGTGCTGCTCAATGTATTTGCAATAGCAGGCACGTGTATCCGAGTCGTCCAGGCAGTAAGTCTTTGCAGTTGTGTAAAAAGTCCGTCTGTATTAAGGTATGTGTGGACAACAATTAAGCTATCAAAGCCACTACCGGAGAACCTCTACCTCTCTGGAACCCATTTGTACTTTACGGTATGTCGATCTGGGGGACATGCCAGAGTCGCAATTGTGCCGGACGCTGAACCGATTCAGCTAGAAAACAGATCGTCGAGAGGTGACGGCGGTCGAGAATATGAGAAGAGAGACGGCCTGTATACACAATGGGTAAGAGATAACTTTCATGCATGAATGTCAATCATACCTAGACCATGCCTGCATTCGGATCATGCGGCACGGTGACGAGCGCCTTCGTGCCCTCCAGCTCCTCGCGCCTAGCGATGTTATCGCCGCAGATGTACGACTTGTACACGTCATCCGACTTGTGGTTTGGCACGTCGCCAGGGCCCTTGCACGAGACGGAGAAAGTGCCGGTGGACTTGCTAGAGCAGTTCTCTCCGGTGAAGAAGGCGCACGTGGTGGGCTTGCAGACCTGGACGGACTTGATGTTGAAGCCACTACATCTTCAGTTAGTCTTCTGGAATGCTTTGGTGAGAGTGTGGCAGCACTGACCGAGGACGTGAGCTGGAATCCACGTTGAGGGGAATGCAAACGGGCTTTTCCCGGACCTCGAAGATGAATGTGGAGTTCCCCTCTGTCCAGCGTCAGTATGCGCCGCGGATGCAGTACAGGTGTGTTGGGTTGGAGTGCTTACTATAGAACTTATCATCAAAGATCAGGCCCACGTCGCGAATGAGCGGCGTGTCGATCATACCAACATGCGGTAGGCCCACGACGGACGCCACGAAGAAGGTGACAAGAAACAAGAGTGTGTTCATCTTGCAATTTGTGGTGATGTAGCGGGAACTTGTAATGGTGTCTAACGGGATAAGTGTCGAAGCCTTGAGCTTGAATGTAAAGTCTAAAAGGCGAGACTTTGGTTGCGACTGCCGAGTGTACTGAAAAAAAGGCGTGGGCGATGGCAGAGAGGGCTGGTCGAGGGATTATATAGCGGGCGGTTTGACGCTAATTGTCGTTCGGGTCGTGGTGCGTTTGTGTGAATGTGGGCGTGACCCAAGGCCCTTCCGCTTGTGTGAATGTGAGCGTGACATGAGGCCTTTCCGTTGCGGGCTGTATATAGAGCGTCGCCACGTTTGTTGAGGAATGAGGCCGGAGCGAAGGGATGGGTCACAACGCCCACCAGCCGAAATTTATCGAGGGCTTTACAGCTGCGACCGTTCGAGCAATTGCAAAATATTCGTATAATGATTTTGATGCGTTTCTGTTTGGAAACGGAAGAAACCTCGGAGTCGGGAAAACGGTGTTGGTGTTGGTGTAGGTGAGAGATGAGAGGTCTTGTGCAAGGACGGAAGGCGCATTCAACTCCACGGTCTTCCTCTTTCTCGTGCTACATTACGCGGCCCTCGAATCTCCTCGCACAGCCATATGCCGATTTGCCTGCGAATTGGCGCCCTCCGGTCAGGTGCTCGATCTTCTCGTGTTTTATTACCTGACGCATCCCGTCTCTCGGCGAAAAGGTCGACTCGTTCGTCATATACGCATACCCACTCTTCCAGAATAGCCGCATCGCCAACAGACGGACACGGTTGAAAGCACGAATCCCTCATTTTTCGTCGTCTTTTGAGCATATTCGTTGCACCCTTTCTGGGGCCCTAAGCAGCGCATCCTCTTCATGCTGGTCGATGAATTACCCGTGTCGGATGTTAGTACTTCCTGACGCCTACCTTCATCCCTTCGCTACACGACAGTTCGGGGAACTTTTCCAAGGCCCAGAATCCATCGGGTCAATGCAGTTGAAAATCTGGCTCCAGTAGTTGAAACCCTCAATTTTCGGGTTCACATCCGATATGGTATGGCAACCCTAAACTATTTTGTCTCACTGAGTTACTCCTCGGGTGCGAATACGAGGCAGGCCCGCCTCGGAGACAATCCAATGGTCCTTACATTTCGCTCGCCAAGACAGTGTCACCGAGTCTGCCGATATTCTGTGTTCAGCCCGCCACATCCAGCTGAGTCAGATTACTCCGGCCAAGCCATGGAAGAACAAGCATTGTTTACCGACTGGAGGCGGCATCGACGGCATGCTCAAGGTGCTTGGGGCTGCTGCGGCTGACAGGGTGGCCCAAGTTTTCGGATTGTGATTGCAAGTCGAAGCCTCGAGCAGCGGGAAGCGGACCACAGACGAGTTGACTGACTAGTGAGCTTGAGACTGGTGATTGGATCTTGGCCACCATCTACATCCTAGCGCGGCGCGACCGTGTTCTGCACCGCCTCCTCCCAAATCTACACGAACAGTTGCAGAGACACAACGTCGCAAGGGCCGACAAACTGAAAGTCGGTCAGGTTTGCGGCTCGTCCGTTCATGATGAAAGACGACTTCAAAGCCTGCTGCGCCACCGGCCAGCTTACTCCGTTGAAGTAATCGCAACAGTACTGTGGTATCCTTATGCATCACCCAGGATGTGGCTCAAGCACGCAAGCAATAGCATAGGCGGGGCCTTCCGTCGACATGTTTTATGGCATATATCACGGTATTCCAGACAGGCGGTGGAAGAACCTGGCCCCAAACGGTGGCACCGTGGGCAGACATGGTGTAGCCCTCCCGCTAAACCTAATCACGGCGTACATCGTAGAAATACAGGGAAAGCGCGTCTACACCCGTCGATAAAACAATTATTCAGCCCCATCTCACATATGATTAGACAGTAAGCTTGGCAACGGCTACACCTGCCTCCAATTGAATAGATCCGTTCGGTTTCTCCACCCACTAGATCCTTCCCTACTTTTCTCCGCAGACATGGCTAGGAACAGTTCCTTGTCGGTGTCGAAGCTTTAGGTCTTGGGAAATTCAGCCTTGCAAGAATGACCCGCCTTAGGGATGACCACCCACAACCCTCCGTCGGAGTCCCCTCGCGGCACCTACAGTATGACGGAACTCAAATCAAGGACGCGACTTCCTATAAGAATGTTCTTGTCGCCACGGTCTAGGCGTCTAACCTCACTCAGACACATACCAAAATACTAAGCATAATGCTGCCGTCCTCCAGAATACCGCAACGCGCAGGAACGCCTTCAGATTCTAGCCACTCCCCAGAGCTGTCAGAAGTTCAGTGTTACACTTGTCGCCGGAGGCATGTTAAATGCGACCGCATACTTCCACATTGGTAAGCCTGATTTGAATGACTTCTTGCAAACCATCTGACGCCAATTTGTAGTGTCAGATGTCGAAAGAAAGGAGTCCAATGTCTAGGCTACCAAAAGCCTTTGAGGTATCCTTTCAGGAACGGGAACATCTCGCACGATTCTCAACTAGCCCTTTCGAATCACAATCCTCCTCTCAAATTGGGCGCTCACCGAGCACGTGAGTATTGTTCCCAGCGAGCATTGGGCTGACTTGCCACTCCATAGATGGGCAGATGGGATTGCAGTTCGGGGAAAGCTGAAGGGTAAATTACAGCCTGTTCTTGACAGTAAGTACAAAAAGGTCTAGGTAGATATCTGAGTCCTTAATCACATGCTAGGCAAAGATATGAACGTAGTACCGAACAGCGTGCAACAGCAGACTGCCAGCGCATTGCAAAAAGCAGCACAGCTTGGAGTGCACCGGTCAGACAATTGCTGCAACGATGTAGTCCCTGATCAAAGTCGGATGTCAGAGATAATTGCATGTAAGTGTTCCGTTCGTCATTGCATAAAAAACCTGCCTACAATACTATCCAGGAAGACTTTCGTCTCCAGGGCTTGATTTTTGATAATTGTTTACCATGTGATAGATAATTCCACCATCGTCTCGGAACAATTTGTTGGTCAGATAGAAACCAGGCTTGTCGAACGTCCATTCGCGCCACTCAATCCCGAGTATACTCAACAATTGCCCAAGCCTATCGTTAACTGCCTTCTTGGCATCTCAGTAGTGTACATGGCATCGCACAATCCGGGGAATCTTGAGATCGAACGACTGGCTCTGGAAACTAAAGTCAATGTACTCCAAAGCCACAACCAGTTTCTCCGTCTGCCACAAAACCAGCTTGACCAAAGACCAGATGTCGCTATTACCTGCGCGGTCTTGATCTTCGCCATGGATGTACGTTACCTTGTAGGCGGTTTGGGCTCCCTAACTGTTTCTAGCTTCTTGAGCACGGATTGAGTAGGTGGATGGTGCATACACTTGGCGTGATGCACGTCATGTCATCCCTTGGTGGTATCGAGAACATCACGCTTCATTACCCGCATCTACACGTGCCTCTATTGCATTGTTCTCTCTTCGAAACAGTACGTCCCGATTGTGCTTTGTAGCGAATGTTGCTAATTTGCGAGCAGATGTGGATCGTCACTTCGTATAACCCACTAAGAAGAACCCGACATGCTTCTCGGAACGCTCTAGAGGTCCTAATGAACTCGCAGTATGCCAAACACAAAATATTCAATGGTTTTCCGAGTTATTTGACCCTCGCTATCTGGGATACTGCAGCCTGCGCACAGAAGATCCTAGGGGTCGACCGCTCGATCACACTTCCCGATATGCACATAAGGGAGCGCACACTTGTCGACGTAACCTCATTTCAACCCGAGGGAAATACACAAGCCATGAGAGAGGAGTACTCCCGAGATCATCTATCGTGAGTGCTGCTTACACCTTCCATACTATGACGCTAATCTAGCAAAGTCATTCGGGTAGGCATCTTGAGCACTGGGACTCAGTTGGCTCAGTTTGGAAAGCAGCCACCGCTATTCTGGTACTTAGATATCTATTCTTCGGACGACATGAGCTAGTACCTACGTCTTCATCAGCGCCTCGATCTGGTGATTCCTTGCTATCTTTCGAACAAGAGGAGCAGTACTTCCAGGGTTCCGACGAATACCTTGCAGCAGAGACATATACATATGATCCAATTTCTCGATTGAGGTACGTTCTACATCGGCATGATACAATGAGATCTCAAAGATGACCTCCACAGTAGCAGTGTTGGGATGGTTGAGGCGACGATAATCCCAGAGCCACGGTCACACGTGACTCACCCCACCGATCACCCCAACACTCCCTCCTCCTCGCGGGCGCCTCCCTATTGTCTTCCACGACTCCGGGATCCCCACATGCCACTTTCTCGAAGCCCCTCTACATCACCCATGCCATCACCCCGAGTTTATACCGGCCCGCCGAACTCCGATCTATGGGGTGCCCGCTACGACATCCACGATGAATCCTTTATTACTCTCACATCTACCTTGGCGGCTCTTCAACCCTATCTCGATCCTGTTGTCCTGCGATGCGTTCTCATACCGGTCATCATTTTGGGCCTCGTCAGCTGCCCGAACAGCAAGGAGCGAGCCATTTGCACATACTACTTCGAGAAGCTAGAGGAATCCATACAGCATTCTCCTCAAAGTCGGACTGATGGCGAGAAGATGGACTACTCGATCCCCTGGGACAAGCTGGATGCTTTCTCCGAGGCGGTAAAGGCGCAAGGAGGCACCGGGGCAGATTCCATGCAAGGCAGTGCGCCGGGGTGGAACTGGTGGGATATGCTCAAGCAGATCGACTTGGATCTTTGGTGTAAGTGACCTCACAATGGTATTGCATCTCACGGCTGTTTTCCCCTTCGCTTGTGAAGGTAGAATCTGGACTGACCACCTCCCAGGGCCCGTTACAGCCGGTCTCTCGCACCTCGAAAGCAGTCCCGAGTTCTGGACCTTCAAACTCATGGGTTTAGTTGCTAACGAGGAGAGCTTCAAGGTCTGGCTGCAGGAAACACCGCCGGTCGTGTCTACGTCTTCTATCTGATATCCTTCGACTTCGCAATCTTTTCTTACGACGTATCGACTTCACCCCTCCACAATAACGTTTTTGGTTCCTCGATACGCATAATTGGAATGGTGTTTAAAAACTTTGTATATTTCCAAAAGCCACATCTGTAGCATCCAGATAACCCAGAATTCCACGCAAGTCTTCAATCTAGCACAACATTCCTAGCTATCTTCCTCATCCCACACAACCCGTCTCTAGCCCTACAATCCCACATCCTCCCTCCTTGAAGAACCGCCCTTACCCATCCACAGTATCCCCGTCCCCACCGCATACCCCCTGACCATGTACCTCCTCCCCGCCGTTCCTTCCTTCCTCCCTCCCCCAAGCTCCCGCGACCACAGTACACCACCTCACCCGTCCCCGGGGCTTATCCGCATCTCCCCACACCATCTCTCACATCCCAGATGTACCCGGAAACCATCGCACAGCTTGCGTACGTGTGCGTGCTTTCTGTAGCGTCTCTCCGTCCCCGAACTTCTTACGTGCGTATTGTTTAGCAGGAGCGCGTATAAGGCGGTGCGGAAACGAAGGCGAAGGGAAAGGATGGCGGGGGCCATGCGCAATTAGTGTCGTACCGGGTAGGTAAGATACGAGGTAATGTGTGGTTTATGCGCGGTGTAGAGACTGCCTTCGCGCCCGGGGAATGGGTCGCGTGTGGAGTGGTGTTGGCGGGATTGGGGTATGTTGGTGTTTGAGGAGCCGTGGGTAGGTGGGGGTGTGGATGGAGGGTAGGACACTGTGGGAGGATCACTTTGGAGGGGTTGTGAGGTAATGTCAACGTGGTTGTACATGTAGGCAGATGGATAGACATCCCCCAGTACACCACACCACACCACACTACACTACACAGCACAGCATAAGACACAAACACAGACAGACATAGATATTACAGTTCCCGTAGAAGCCTGCACCGTACATTCTCCAACATGGGACGGCGCCCGGCAAAAAAACGTACCTAGTTATACAAAAAGATATCACCATCGCTTGTGCTCGCGCCCTGGACATAACAACCGTGGGTAGCATGTCGCGTCTACTCTTCAAGAACCCGAATCTGACAACGCCATAATTTATTTAAACGCCGTATGGAAACCCATACATAGAGTGACAACATTACGGCTTCGCCATGACATCGACGTACCGCCCACCCTTCTTCTTTCCCTTCGCTGCACCCTTCCTGGCTTGCGGCGCGCCCAGTAAATCGTCGATGCTGCTAGCCGTGCTCATACCCGTGCCCGGCCTGCTTGGTGGACCAGTCGGCATACTGGGTCGCGACAACACGGGCGGTCGCGGTCCCTCGTTGTCGGATGGTATGCCGGGCGTGCTAGCCCTCGAGCCAGGAAGACCCATGGGCGGCGGCATGGAAGAGCTTCTTTGCAAGGGGTTCGACGTTGGTGGAATGGACAGGCCACTCGCATTGGGCAGAGAGCTGGGAGGACTCATGGCGCTTTGCGTGGAGACAGCCCTGCTGGGCGGACCGCTGCGTGGTGGAGGTGGAGTAGCCATAGGTTTTGATGCTTCTGCCGCGCCGCCCTTGGTGTTCACCCACTTCTTGAGCTCGGGGTCATATTTGAAGCTATTTTCCTCTCCGAGCTTCGCCTTGATGGGCTTGTTCGCCGGCATAGCGTTGTCCTTCTTTGCGCCGCCGCCGAACCAGCCGCCAAGCCAGCTACCAGACTTTCTCTGCGCAGCGGTCTCCTTGCCACGCTTTGCGTCTTCTTCAGCGGCCTTGCGGAACGCTTCGTCTGCGAGGCGATCGTTTTCTGACTTGGAATTGGATGACCCTGAAATTTTGAGAGCTGCGGCACGGGCAGCAAGGTCATCGTCATCATCGTCATCCATAAAAGATTTCTTGGGCCTGAGGGACTGGCCTGCAGAATCTTCCTCGGGTGGCTGGTAAGGTTGATACGACGAAGGTTCGAAGGAGCTGCTCGGAGGTTGGAAGCCGCTCGACCCAACGGGCGAGCCATCGAAGCTGGCCTGTAGCGGCTGGAAACCTCCATACGATGAAGCAGGCTCTACTGTGACAGGCGCAGGTGCTGGTTGGTAAGAGCTACCATATGAAGGCTCCGAAGCGTTGTACTCCGCTCGGAGGGGAGAATATGAATGCGCTTTGGTGAGGGATGGTTGATGGACAGCAGGATTGAGCTGGGCTTGTTGGGGTGGGGCAAAGGAGGTGGGGGATTGGGGCAATGGGATGAAAGATTCGGAGACTGCGCGCATTCCTACGCTGCCATCATTGGATTCCAACGAGGGTCGACCTTGGGGCTCGTACTTAGACCGGGTGGACTCCATAGACGTCCTCGGCGCATAGGCATTGGAGGGTGCATATCTAGAGTTTCCAGGAGCGGAGGGCGGGGATAGAGCAATACCAAAGCTGGAATACGCCCCGTAAAGGTCTGCACTGGACTGTGTCGGGCTTAAAGTTGGTGTGCCACCAGCAATCTTCGCAAAAGGACCGGCTTCTCCAACTGGGGCGTTAGAAGCGGCATCTTCGTCATCCCCTGCGACGAAGTTCGTGAATTTCGAGAACAGCGAGCTTGACACCTTGTCCATGCTCGGCTTCGAGAGCCAGGAGGAAGATCCATCCTTGGGAGATTGCGACAGGCGCTTGCTGAGATCGTCGAGCATCGCCACGAAGCTGCCATTGAAGTAAGGTGAGATTTTTGTAGTCGCCTTCATGGATGCTGCAATGGCGTCGCAGTAAGCCTGAGCATCGGCCCGGTGGCCATACTCCGCCAGCTGATATGCATGAGCAAGCTTGTAGTTTTGCAGGTGCGGAATGATGTGAGAGCCTCCCTGTGCAGACAATGACAAGCCGAATTCGTACACCTCGGTCAGCAACACCGGGTCCAAGTCGATGCCCAAGTCCAAGGGATTTTTCTTGTGATCAGCGCCGATGAGCACAATGTTAGTCTCGGGATCATCCACGCCGTTGATGCGAGCCCTGGACCGCGCAAATATAAAGCAGATGTGCGCTGCTTCGACACGACCATAGCCGGCCAACAGCTTTCCAAGGGAGACCAAAGCTGCTGGGTCACCGTCGCTTCGGTTGTTCAAGACGAGTGCAAGGGTCTCGCGCCATTTTTCGAGGCCTTGGAGAGCATTCTCGGTCGTATCAGCGCCATCCGTGCTCATCATCTGGAAGCCAGCTCGGGCAGATGCAGGGACTAGTTCGTCAATGCAATCGTCGTGGTTTCCGGCGAATATCTCGTAGAGCACAGCAAGAGCTTGGTTGTTTCGGCCCAACTTCTTGACCTCTTTCTGTACAAATTCTTGCACGACTTGCTTCCAGATGTCCTTGTTTAGTGTCGAAGACAGAAGCATGGCGTGCGCCCATAGTCGCTGGTCTACCGCATGCCAGACAGCCTTTTCACGGTCGCCTTTCGTGAGGTGTGTTCTCAGTTCTTCAACAGCTTTGGGATCCACAGGATCAGCCTGCACGCCAATGGTGTTCGATCTCGGCCTGCCAACTAGTGCAGCCGCCGTGGTGAATGATCCCTCGCCATCAGCAGAAGCGTCCGCATCGGCAGCGAATATCTTCCTCACAGCCACGTCGACTGCAGTGTTACCTTCCAGTACACCGTCATTGTCAATAAAGACCTGTAAGACCTTCCAAAGCAGGATCTTTTCTTCGAGTCGCTTCAGCTCATCCGCGCTCAGTGACAAATCCAACCCTGGGCTTTGTTGATACGCTTCAAGCGCCCCGATCCGTTGGGCGAGCCATGCCGAGACGTCCTTCTTCTTGCTTTTCGCCTTTAGCGGGCCTGGGAACTTGGTAATATCTTCCGACAAGGGCAGAACTTGTTTGACGCTTTGGGTCCGAATCTCACCGGGATTGCATTTCACCATCGGTGCCGATGCGCCACCGCCATAGCGAGGTACCTGCTTCGGGAACGTGGTCACTGCCGTTCCACCCAAACCCCACTTGAAGATCGGGTAGCCTCTCCATCGCTCCAACGGGTCAGCTGCACGTTCATCTGTGGGTGCGATGCAGTCATATTGAAGCGAAGGCTGGCGACGCGGAGGTATAGTGTTCACATCCTGTGAACTAGGTACGGTATATGCCGGTTGAAGTGGTCCACCAAAAGCAGCAGCTGGTGGTTCCATGTTCGAGAAGCTTCGAACGAGCGGCTTAAAGCTCGCAGGCGGCGACTCCGTTTGCGAAGGTGCTGGAACCGCGGATGCGTCCATTGACTGATACTGAGGTGTGTAGTTGCCCTTCTTTCTCGGCGAACTCATAACAGACGAGGGCGTGCTTCGTATCGGTGGTGTGGCTGTCCTAGCAGTTGGTGGAAGACCAATTTGCTGCTGTGCTTGTTCTTCTGTCACGCCTTCCAACGAACTCCGGGACATATCCGGTGTGTGTTGCGGAACGTTTGCCGCTGGTTCTGATTGTTGTCGCGAGGTATGGTATGCGAGCGGGCTAGAGGTGCGAGGGAGATAGCTCTGTGAAGGCGTTCGAGGAGGTCCGCCCAATGCAGGAGGAGTGTGCTGATTCAAGGCCTGAGTAACTGACCCTTGTGGTGGTGGTGGAGCTGGCGAGTATCTCGCGTTTGCAACTGGAGCAGATTGAGGCGCAGGAGAATATCTTGCGTTAGCAGGAGGCGCCGAAGGGGCTTGCGACGGCGCTGGCGAATATCGGTTCGACGGAGGTGCTGGAGCAGGCTGTGGTACAGGCAGACTATTAGTCCGCACAGGCGCTGTGGGTTGCTCTGGAAAAACTGGCATCCGCTCTGGCTGCTGCAATTGGGCCATGTAATTGTCAGAATCCGGCTTGAACTCGTTCCTCAGTGAGGACCACGATGGTGTGCGCTCTTTGGGAGGGAACCCAGGGGCAGGGGGTTGTTGCGGTGCGGCGGGCTGTGGAGTATATCTTCCAGATGGTCTGGGCTTCGATGTAACTGGAAGCTCGGCAAAGAAATCCGTCGACGGTGATTTCGCTGGAGCCGCAGGCTTCGGTGGTGCAATCGGTGGCAGGCCCGTCATTTGAGGCTGATAAGAGTGACCAGACGAGGGCGGAGACAAGCTAGAGGCTGACAAGTTGGAAGGCGGCAGATGGCGAGGAGCGCCAGAATTCGACATACTGCTAGATCGTGGGGGCGCCGAAGGAGGTGCAGAGGGTATTGAAGCTGTGCGTGGCGCAGGTCGTCTCCGTGTGGTGACAATATCCTCCGGAAGATCATACGGCGAATGATAGCCCTCTCGCGCTTTCGCGGCGAAGCTCTCCGCAGAGCTGGGCATCTCAGGTCTAGTTGGCTTTTGCTGAGATGGAGCAGGTTGACCATAGGTGCCGTACAGAGCCGTTGGAGTAGGAATAGCTGGCGTTTGACCCGGTTGCGTTAGGTTTGTGAGCTGCGGAGCAGGGATTCCATAAGAGTTTACAGTTGGTTGTGGTGCTTGTGAGGCTGCAGGTGCATATCGAGTTGTAGCGTGAGCAGAGGCGGTTTGTATAGGCTGTTCCGTTGTCTCGGTGGTTTCGTCCTCAAGAAAGCCTTCGTCGTCCAATTCAAAAACGGGCCCTGCTTCCTCTGTATCCGGCAAAAAATCATCATCCAATTCCAAGTCCCACGCAGAATCACCAGCTGCGGGTGCGCTGTCTTCCGACTTGTGAATCACGTGCGCACCAGGATTCTCTTCAGCGCCAGACTGCGTTGGGTCTGCGGGCTGGATAGCCGCCCCAGCGAAAAAGTCATCACCATCGCCGTTGCCCCAGTCATCAGTGGCCTTGCCCGTGTTTCCGCCAACAGTCGTGTTTCCAATGAAATCATCGCCGATAGTCGTGCCGCCTGCCTCAGGCCGCGGGGTCTGGGGAGGTGCTTGTAAAGGGGTTTCGACGAGTGCATCCTGCGGCATCCCCCCAAGGTCGAAATCCTCGCCAGAAGCTCCCCAGTCATCGCTGTCGGGCTCTGCGTCTGCAACCAGCGGCGCGTTCTCGCTTTCAGCCACTGCTTCTTCCAGTAGCGTTGTCTCGCCTTGATGCTCGTATTGGGCTTCGGGGTGCTCTTCCTCTTCGTCTTCCGACTCCTCGGATTCCTCCTCCGAAGTGTCGGAAGCAGGAGCTGGTGCACCCTGGGTAGCTCCAGCCGGTTCTATTGCTGTCGCATCCTCTAGGCTCAGAGACTCTGTCGCAGCTGCGAGGGCGCTTCCCTCACCATGGGCATCCTCGGCCTCCTCATCTTCCTCGCTCTCACCCTCCTCGTCCTCGTCCTCTTGTTCCTCTTCCTCCTCGCTCGAAGACGGTTCCTCGCTCTCGGGGTCCTCGGCCTGCTGCTGACGACTGAAGAAATCCTCTCCCGATGGTCTCTCGTGGCCAGGGATACCGTTGTTCAAATGCGCAGATGTCGTCTCCACCTCGGGAATGGAAGGCACGTCATCCTCGCTGTCCTCCTCTTGGCCATCTTCTAGCGACGGTTTCGACTGAGGTATGATCTGCGGAGAGGGCTGCAGCTTGGTGGACTGGTCTTGGGCGGATTCGTTTTCGGGGCGCAATGCGGGATTCCACGACTGGGTCGAAGGCGTCGAGGAGCCGGCGTAGGCGTAGGAGAAGTTTGGCGCGTCGTCGTCCATTATGCGCGGCTATGGCGGTATGTAAAAGGGGTATATGCAAATACTATGCCAGTAAATCAGCGCCGGAAGGGACTCAAAGCGGCACGGACGATCGGCGTGGCGCGAGCATTGACGGGTGGGATTTAACGGTCGCAGCGGATGGTTGTTATCTTTGCGAGGCGAGCAGCAACGGCTTCAGTTGCTGTGCCTCGTGCGGTTGACAAGAGGGCAGGCGCGGCCCGGAAAGGAGCAAGAAGGGTCCCCTTTCCGCGACTCGATTCGAATGGACGTGAATCACGGGAATCCAAACGTACCTGTACAACAGAAGTGAAAAGCCTGGTGCGGGGACGCACAGATAAGGCGCTCGCGGCAAAGGACACGCGCAGGAATTATGAAAAGGCCACGATGCACGGCTGCATTGCCTGGCGAGTATAGGTATAGTGAAGTAATGCAGGCCATCTAGGGCCGACGAACACATGGCCTCTCCGCCGAGCTCCAGCTCAGCCACATGTGGCGCTCATTGATCGTCGGCCATGCGCAGCGACACGCACCCTTCAGAGCCCCATATTCTGTATATGTGTTCCAGCTGCACTCTTCCGCTCGTGTGTCCTCGTCTTGTCGCATACGCCGCCCGTGCAGTCGAGCACGCCTGTGTGCATCGCCAACAGAATCGCATCCCCGAGACGCAATCTGGCCGCCTGGAGCTCCCCCCCCCCCATAAAGACACGGCATTCCCGCGGACCCCCGACGCGCGCCCCCCAAGCCCACGAGTCGCCCTGAAGCCGAACTACAAAGCCTCTCGATAGACCAAGCATCCCGTTATACCAAGATATAGTTTATAGGCACCGACTTATCGCCATCTGCTCCCCACACCGCCCTGGCCTCACAACCACGCCCTACGTCTCTGCGCCAAAGCCTTGGTAACGCGTATTGCTTCAGGACAGGTTACACCACGACAAACGCTTCCCACCTGCAAACTCCGCACTATATGAGCCATGGCGGCTCCACACCAATACCACCAGCCGAATGCGCCCGACGACGCCGATTCCGACCTCGAGCTTGATCTCGAGGAACTCGACCCGCTCGCCGGTAGATCTTCTGCTTCGCCGGCGCGGAACACTTCAAGTGCGCCCAAGAAACCCTACCATGAGCTGGGCGCAAGAATACCGCTGAGGAATCTGAGGGTCGGCAGGTTGCGGGGAAACAGACGGAGGCAGGAGCCCGAGGAAGAGGAAGAGGATCTACGGGGGCTGATAGAGGATGGAAACAGGCACTCGGACAGTAGCCACGGGCAGTCAGGAGACGAAGACTCGGCATTACTATCCTCACGCGCCGACGACCCTCCGAGACACCAGCCGAAGCCGAGCGCTCTCTCGCGGTTCCAGTCCACCATACGCCTTCCCAGCTTCCTCTCCGCTGCCAGCCCAAACCGACCAGGCATACAGTTAGGCCAAAGTACTCCCGAACAAGACGATGCAGAAGAAGAGCACGATCCCACCACCCAGCGTACCGTCGCCGTCGGCCAGGCACAAGTCGCCCGATTTCCTGCCAACGCCGTTTCCAACGCCAAATACACCCCATGGAGCTTTCTTCCGCGTACCTTGTATAACGAGTTCTCTTTTTTCATCAACATGTACTTTTTGCTTGTTGCGTTGTCTCAAATTATACCCGCTCTGAGAATCGGATACCTTTCGACCTATGTTGTACCGCTGGGGTTTGTCGTTTCCGTCACCCTGGGAAAGGAGGCTTTTGACGATATTGCGAGAAGAAGAAGAGATGCAGAGGCGAATTCGGAACCGTACACAGTACTGAAATTCGAGGAAATTGGCGGAAACGGAGTTGCGCCAGGACGAGATTCGACCAGGAGGCGGAGACTGCGCAGGGGAAAAGGAGCAAGTGGCGGGCGCACGACTGATATTGAGGACGAGGAACAACAAATAGCCACGACTGGTGGTCTTCCCACTGCTAGGTAAGTTCCGCTCATAACGCAACCTGCCCTCTACCAGACTCACGCTGATGAAGATTCCAGTTATTGGGAACTCGTCAAACCTTCTCGCAGCCTAAAGGTTGGTGACATAGTCAAGCTAGGAAAGGACCAGCGTGTTCCTGCCGACATGGTTATCCTGAAGAGCTATTCGGCAGATTCAGAGATGACCATTCACTCTGCAGAGACACCGGCAGATGCAGGTGCCTCTGGAGAAGCATTCATTCGTACAGATCAACTTGACGGAGAGACCGACTGGAAGCTGCGTCTCACATCTCCGCTTACCCAAAACCTTGATGTTGGAGAGTACACTAGACTACGCGTTACCGCAGGCAAACCAGACAAGAAAGTGAACGAGTTTTATGGCACAGTTGAGCTTCAACCGAAACGGAAACGCGAGTACGATCCTCACGAGGATCAACGCTCTGCAACCGAAGAAGCCCAGTCTTCCCCACTAGGTATCGACAACACGATATGGGCAAACACTGTACTCGCCTCCAGCTGCAATGTTCTCGCTGTGGTGATTTACACCGGACCCCAAACACGGCAAGCTCTCTCCACGTCCGCCTCTCGGTCAAAGACCGGTCTATTGGAACTAGAGATCAACGTTCTCACCAAGTTCCTGTGTATCTTCACACTTTCGCTGTCCTTCGTCCTGGTTGCTCTCAACCGGTTTCAAGACATTGATGGTCAGAAGTGGTATGTGTCGATGATGCGATTTTTGATTCTATTCTCCACGATTGTGCCTGTCGGGTTGCGTGTCAACCTGGATATGGGCAAGTCGGTCTACGCATGGTTCATCGAACACGACAAGAGCATTCCAGGAACCGTCGTACGAACCAGTACCATTCCGGAAGATCTCGGCCGAGTGGAGTATCTTTTGAGTGATAAAACGGGTACCTTGACTCAGAATGGTAATGGATACGAACATATCTTAAGGATTGCAGCTAATGAAACACAGAAATGGAGATGAAAAAGATTCATGTCGGAACGGTCTCCTACGCCAACGAAGCTATGGACGAAGTCGCAACATACGTCCAGCAAAGTTTTTCGACCCCTTCCGGCGAAGCGCCTTCATTTGTAACGCCCTCATCTACCTACATCGCCCCGCTCACGTCTGCAACGCGAACTCGCCGCGAGATCGGCTCGCGTGTTCGCGATGTTGTATTGGCTCTTGCTCTGTGTCACAACGTCACTCCAATCACGGAAGAAGAGGATGGACAAATGGCTACCAGCTACCAGGCCTCTTCTCCGGATGAGATCGCTATCATTCGGTGGACAGAAGCGGTTGGACTCCGACTCGTACAACGCGACCGAGAATCAATGACACTCCAGTCCTGCGACAGTGGCAATAATGTCGTTCGCGTACGCATCCTCAATGTCTTCCCGTTCACTTCTGAAAGTAAGAGAATGGGCATAGTCGTCAAATTCTGGCATGGACCTACCGATTCACCTTCGAACGAGGATGGAGAGATCTGGTTTTACCAAAAAGGCGCTGACACAGTCATGACTTCGATCGTAGCCGCAAATGATTGGCTCGATGAAGAGACTGCCAATATGGCTCGTGAAGGTCTCCGGACGCTCGTAGTGGGTCGTAAGAAGCTCTCAGCGCAGGCATACCAGAATTTCTCTGTCAAGCTTGCACAAGCGTCGCTCGCACTCCACAACCGTGACAACGCAGTCGCAGACGTGGTCAAAGAATATCTCGAAAACGACCTTGAGCTTCTCGGTGTTACTGGTGTGGAAGACAAGCTCCAAAAAGATGTTAAGCCATCCCTGGAGCTTCTTCGTAATGCTGGTATCAAAATCTGGATGTTGACGGGTGACAAAGTCGAGACAGCGCGCTGTGTAGCCGTGAGTTCAAAGCTGGTCGCACGCGGGCAGTATGTGCATACCATCGAAAAGAGTAGGTCCATCCTTGTGATGTTTGCTGGATGGAGTTCTAATAATTTCTAGTGAAACGCAAAGACCTCGCTCATTCGTCCCTCGACTTCCTCCGCGGGAAGACCGATGCTTGTCTCCTCATTGATGGCGAGTCCCTTGCCTTGATGCTCAACCACTACCGCCAAGAATTCATCTCCATCGCCGTGCAACTTCCCGCTGTCGTAGCCTGTCGCTGCTCACCTACACAGAAAGCTGATGTGGCCTATCTCATCCGTGACTACACGAAGAAGCGCGTCTGCTGCATCGGCGACGGCGGCAACGACGTATCCATGATCCAAGCCGCCGACGTCGGCGTCGGCATCGTCGGAAAAGAAGGCAAACAAGCCTCCCTCGCTGCCGACTTCTCGATCGACCAGTTCTGCTATCTCGTCAAACTCCTCGTCTGGCACGGTCGCAACTCGTACAAGCGCAGCGCCAAGCTGTCGCAGTTCGTCATCCACAGAGGCTTGATCATCAGCATCTGCCAAACCGTATACTCCCTTGCTACATCCTTCGAACCCAACGCCCTCTACCGCGACTGGCTGCTCGTCGGCTACTCAACAATCTACACCATGATGCCCGTCTTCTCGCTCGTGCTGGACCGCGACGTCGACGAATCCGTGGCGAACCTGTATCCCGAACTCTACGCTGAACTCAAGCTCGGCCGCTCCCTCTCCACGAAATCCTTCCTGATATGGGTCGCCGTGAGTATCTACCAAGGCAGCATGATCCAAGGCCTCTCCCAGCTCCTCGTCGGCGTCGGCGAGCCCTCCAACCCCATATTTAGCCGCATGGTCGCTGTTTCCTTCTCCGTGCTCGTCGTCAACGAGCTCGTCATGGTCGCCATGGAAGTCACGACGTGGCACTGGCTCATGATTGCGTCCATCTTCGGCACAGCGAGTATATACTTTGGCAGCGTGCCGTTCTTGGGCGCGTACTATGATCTGGGGTTTGTGAGTAGTCTGGGATTCTGGTGGAAGTTTGCGGTTATTGCGGCGATTGGCTTGATTCCGCCGTATGTGGCGAAGGTGGTGGGGAGGACGTTGAAGCCGCCGAGTTATCGGAAGGTGCAGGGGTTGTAGGGGGGGTTTATTGAGCGGGTTTTATCTTGCATAGCGTTTTATTGGGGTGGGAATTTCATCTCTTGTTCTCTGGTGATTAGGCCTTGTATATGATAGGAGCGCTTTCTGCTTACACGTGGTACGACATGGAAAGAACACGAGCTTAGTCATTGCCTAAGCAGACAACCCCTCCTCAGCCGTAGACCTCCTTCTTCTCTTGCCCTACAATCACATTCTCCCACGCTTACGATACTCGACCGCATCACGTCGTCATTACCATCGGATTCCGGAGTTTTCGCTGTATCGATCCAGCTGAAGCGACACACAGCCTTGGACTCAATATGGCTACTTTGATGCCTGAGGGCTCACGCGACTCCGGAACCTGCCCGGCATGCTTCAAGATCATGGAGTTCTTTCGAAAAGTACAATCCTTCAGTGATATAGTTCATGAAGAGCGTCGCCTTGGAAGCATCTCAGAGGTCACCAGCATGCCATGTCCGCACTCTGAATCGATACAGGTCTTGTGGGATAGTGGGAAACCAATGGATTTGAATGTCTCTGATACTTGGACAGTTGCTCTTTATAGCTGCCCCAGTGACATTGCATTCTATTTCCGCGGCCCGGGACCGAAGTCATACTTCTTCAGGACCTTCAGTTTAATGGCCAAACCTGATCAAATTGGACATACTGGGGAATCGAGAGTCATAGATGCTGAGTGGATCGACCATGCGGTCCCACAATTGTGGTACGACACATGTCTCCAGGAGCATGGCGCCAAATGCGAAAAGCCCTTATGGATGGCTGCCCAACATGGGTCGATCGTGACGCCAGAATGGCTTATAAACGTCACGGAGTGGTGTTTAGTCCCTTACAGTTCCGAAGCTTCCAGATACTTGACTCTTTCATACACTTGGGGCTCTATGACTTGTCTCCGAACTACTGCCACACTTCTCGAACAGTTGCAGCAACTATATTCATTACTCACGACTTACCCCGCACAGTTCGATATGCCATAAGAACCACTAAACTGCTAGGTGAGACCTATCTCTGGGTCGACAGCTTGTGCATTGTCCAGGATGACGCGGTTTCTCTGAAGCACAATCTCAATAACATGCATCATATATATGCTGGGTCAACTCTGTGTTTGGTGGCGTTTGCTGGCCTAGACGCAAATCACGGCTTGAGAGGGCTCGAAGGAATCTCGGCTCCAAGGGCCGTTGAACAACTTGTACTGCCGGTTGCTGGCCAGGAAGCGGTAATGTGGTACAACACTCCACGCGCCACATTTGACAGCCTTAGAGAAGTATCTACAGAGATCGGCAAAAGATACAATGAGAGAGGCTGGACGTTCCAAGAGTTCATATTCGCCAAACGAAGGCTTATCTTCACCGAAGGACCTGTTAGCTGGATCTGCCCTTGTGCTACCTATCGTGAGGATATGGTCGTTCAACTGCGCTCCCAAATACTGGCCGACTTGCCTGACGCGAAATGGAAAGACTGACAACGACCTAGTCTAGCAAGTTTAAGCAGGGTCGTATCTGAGTTCAACGTGCGGTACTTCACCTTTTGGGAGGATATTCTCAAGGCGTTTCTTGGGATACAGAACCATCTTCATAGGAACTTTGTCGGCTTGAATCATGGACATCCGGATATGTTCTTTGATATATCGTTGTTATGGGAGCCCGAGCTAGAAGTATCGCGACGAGGTTCTCCCCACGATGCACCGACCGAAGAGAGGTACATGCCTACTTGGTCCTGGATGGGCTGGCATGGCTGCCTTGAATTCTTGCATGACGACGAGTATGAATGGAATTGGGCTCCTAAGAATGGGATCGTCGAACCCGTTGCGCAATGGTTCGCTTTCCAGCAATCTGCATCGAGTATGCGTCCTATCACATGCGATTGGCACAAGTATAAGATGCTGGCTCGAGCAGATGCTTTCTGTATTCCCGATGGATGGACACGAATCAAAGACTCACCAGATGAAGATTTTTTTGAAATTGGGGTTGCACTGTTCTACTATCCTATCCCAGTACCCTCGCTGGCATCGCCTATCGACCCGATCGTACAATTACGGTTTATATTCGCAGAGACAACTCGCGTATACTTTACAGCACGAAAGAATGATACAGCCTACTATCTCTTAGAATATCAATACTACGTCACACTATATACACTTTCAGGCCAGTTCGCTGGGTATATGCGACTCTATTAAAAGGCAGACGAGGCCAGTATTATTAAAAAGCACAGCATCGAGCTCGTTACAGTAGTGAAGGGATAGACGGCAGACCTTTCTTAAAAAATGTATAATAGAGATGCATATTATTTTGCGCTATGCGTTTATTAGGAGGGTGGAGTCGCGAAACGGCTGGGCACCTGCAAGATCTTTGCCGATGCGTGGGAGAAGGAAATGGAACCTAGTGGAGCTAACCTTGGGATAATGCGATATATTTTTATGTCTACCTGTTCGTTAGAGATCCAGCTAATTTCTTAGAGTGCGGGTTCGGGACGAAGAAGGAAGTATACCCATATAGCGACAATGCATTTTCGACGCTCCCGAGGGCTGCAAAGCTACCGATGGCGCTAGTAATGCTATACCAGAAGCGGTTTGATTGGATCTAGTAAGTGCTCACGTAACACATCGGTCGCGGCGCGAGTGAGACCTAAAGATTATGAGGTAAGATCGGCTCCATAGGAATGGAGAAGCGAAACAGCCTGATATTGATCCCACGCCGCAATAAGAGTCAGATTTGCCCCCAGCATCACATACATTCCCTTTCGTTCTACGAGCCCACTCTTTTCAATCCCCGCAATCGCAGCTATGTCGACATACCCGCATTTGGGGCCTTTTGGCCAAATGATTGGCGTACATACCTACAACGTCAAGACCCTAGGCTTTACCACACCTGACGATGCTGCGCAAGAAAGAGCCATTGCCAGTCTCACCGAAGCAGCAAACAAACTCGTGTCCCACTTCCCATGGCTCGCTGGGCAAGTCATCAACTCGGACGCGAGTCCGACCAGCTCGGGAACCTTCAAAATCGTGCCATATCCCCCACACGAGGGACCAGCCAAGTTTATACATGTCAAAGACCGCAAGGAGCTTGTCCAACCGTATCAAACCATCCTGGAAGCAAAGGCGCCCCTCTATTTGCTCGATGGTCGCATTCTAAGCCCAGGCTACGGATTCCCGTACATGTACCCGTCTGCGGAGAACATGCCGGTGTTCTACGCACAAGTCAACCTGCTAAAGGGGGGCATTCTCCTCACCGTAAACGCACAGCACAACACCATGGATGCAAATGCAGACAGCCGGATCATCAAATACTTCGCGCGTCTTTGCGCCGGTGGAGAGGTCACTCCAGAAGAGTTAAAACTAGGCAATGCCGACCGCGATACCATATTTCCTTCCACCACAAATGGCGACGAGCTCGACAAGCTCGAGTGGTTCCGCGTACCCTCGATGCTTCCCTTCTCGCCCCCGTGGCCGCCGCAATACGGCAACGCGCCATGGCACTGTTTCCGCATCCCAGCATCCAGCATCGCCGCGCTGAAAGACATGGCGAAGAGCGCCACATCCACCAGCTCCACCAACGAAGCGTACACCGCGCCGTACTTCTCCACCGATGACATCCTCACCGCCCTGATATGGAAGCACCTCGTGCGCAGCCGCGCGCTCACATCCACCGCCGACACTACCAGCGGCGCGGTCCGCGCCGTGAACGGCCGCCCGCACTTCGATCCGCCCCTCCCGGCAGGCTACATCGGCCACGCGGTAACCTGCGTGTGGACCCACATTCCCTTGTCCGAGCTGCTCAGCCTGCCGCTCCCCTCCCTCGCCTTCGCACTCCGCAAGAACCTGATCGAGGACGCATCCCCCCACCAACTGAAAAGCCTGGTACACCTGCTGCGCACGACGGAAGATAGAACGACGATCAATTATGGCGCTACCATGAACTTGGAGACCGATCTCATGGTCACGAGCCACGTCGGGCACGGTATCTATGAAGCGGACTTTGGGGCGCAGAGTGGGCTGGGGAAACCGGATTTCGTGCGGCGGCCGAATTTGCCGGATGGGAGGGGGCTGGCTTATTTGCTGCCTAAAGGGAGAGATGGGAGTGTGGATGTTGTGGCGGGATTGTTTGAGGGGGAGGTGAGAGAGTTGAGGGAGGGGGTAGGGAGTGACGAGTGGGAGAGGTGGGTGGAGTATATTGGGTAGGTGGGTACGGCCGATGTTGTCCGTGTTCGAGAAGAAGCCTGTGAATTTGAAGTCGCTGTGAGCTTCGTAGTTGTAGAAGCCTTTATTGGTGTCGCAGATATCGCTTTGGGCATTGATTCCCAGGGTAAGGAGATAGCCAAGCGCTGCGATTGTGGAAAGACGGCTTATGGTTGGAATCGAAGGAGTGTGTTTTGGGGATAATGAAAGTTTTTTTTTGTACGTGTAGTGAAGAATTGAGATCCAGTACAGAGGTAACCCCGTCATTTTATACAACATATTGCACTGCCTGTGATTTTAAGATGCTCCTTCGCCAGGACGGAGTTTCAGGACTACGGTGTACCTGCGCAGGGCGTTGGCTTACGCTAAGCGAGAACGGGTATGTCTAGTGAACGTGAAATGTTAGAGCTATGAACTTTTACTCGAGAAGTGGTCAACATTCTTCGGAAAATTTCAAATAATGATACAACAACAATTGATCGTGGTTTAGTCGTCCAGTCAAGTACGCCTCAAAATACTCAAGGTTGCGACCTCGTAGGCGGGTCACGGAGTTGCCTATGTCTCGTGGCCCGCGTTGGAGCATAGATGTAAGCCTACGCTAACACTCAGCCGCAGCAAGGTACGACGTACGGGCATCAGTATAAATTTACTACCTGCTCATGTGCAATGCACTGTCCCATTTCAATCTTATCTATCTTGGGTAACCTGAGCGGATTGTCGTGTACCTGCATACAGGAGTGCTCCGGCGCGTGCGCCTCTGAGCTGGAAGAAACTAGAAACACGCACATTCTTGCTTGTATTATGATACCGGTTTAGATACCAGAATACAAACATGGGTCGAGATTCGGGAAGGTTCAGCCCGAATGAGCTCGACGTGAATCATTGAGGCGAGCGAACTTCACTACAAGATTGGAAGGTACCATATATATTAAGCCATTTCGGAGGACCTCCAGAGCATAGCCTGGTACAGCCCATTCAATGATTGTTTCACGACAATTTCTGACTGGATCTAGAAAATGCTGCACGGGTCGGTTGGAAAAGGTCGCAGCTTACGTCGTGTTTCACGAACGGAGATTATGCGACTTCGTGGGGGCCGATGCTTCCCTGTGGGCCCGTCGTGTAGTTTCTATTAGGTGGTATCTTCAGGTGATTTTGGCCTTCATCATTCCCTTCACGTAGAATACAAGATGATACGCTCTTAGTACGGAACGGTTCGAACGAACATGCTGCCTGATGATGAACAATTTTGTTCAGCAGGCGCCAAAACTTCCATCCGTGTGTTCAACATAGCTTTTAGATTCCGCTAAACCATCTAAATGGGGTCGTTTATGGCATTGTTTAATCGAGTGCTGAACGCAGAAATTGTGGAGAGACACTGACGGATGCAGCGCCTTATATACTCTTTCGTGGTCTATTCATCACCATCACATTATGATGAGTGCGTGCAAAAGCAAGGCGCATACACCTACCTAAGCTTATCTTCGGAAGCCAGAACTGTGACCCGCTAGGGCGCGGCAAAGTCACACATAAGCTGCCCCCTTGCTAGTTTTAGGCTTTCTTGGAACATAGAAATACTCGAGAGAGCCTTTTCAGTGCACTCGGTTTTTTTACGTCTTTGTTTCTGGATTTTGCAGCAACGGAGAGAACAAGTTACTACTCAATTGGTAGATCTTTTGTTGGTAAAGCGAGTATATCGTAAGCTCTGCAGTGATCTTCGTTTTAATGGTGCATAGTATAACATCCGAGACAACTCCAACATGTCACTACGTGCTTTAACTTTCGATGAGAACCCACATACAAGAGAGCATGGATTCTCTTGAAGTGATTTGACGATGCACTTACATCCGGTTGTGTAGACCGAGCCCAAGCATATAAGCTATTCTGAGTTGTTTTAGATTTCTAAGCTTGGACGACAGCGAGAAACCTTGTTCAGCCGTGGATTTGTTTGAGCAGCCACGCAGAGCTCAGCCATAATGCTTGTTCCCTTCAGGTTTTGGCTGTTGATCTAGAAGCTTCCATACACAAGAGCACAGAGCGACAAGATCTGCTTTGAGGATACAATTGCATGTGAAAGGGAGGGAAACCCCAAGCATATGAACCTTCCCTGATTGCTTTCAATATATAGACTGCGCCAGAAGCGGGAAGCATTATCGGGTGCGCTGATTTCCAAGAGAGACGTGAAACTTCTACGGACCCGTCCTCGACATAAATGGAAAATTGTAGGTATTAGTATGGATATGGCCTTCACTGCTACAGCAGTGGAATCCTTCAGCTCCATTTTTTTTTTTAATTTTGGTGACATGCTGATGTTTGAGACGTGAGAAGGTAGCGACAAAAAGACGCATCGGCCACCATGGCACAAACTTTGATTCCTTGGAATTTAGGCCTGGTCGTAGACCAGGGGCATCATTCAACCGACGAAGATCTTTGGGCTCTATATACTACTTCTCCAAGGCAATCTCATCGACAGTAGTGCGAAACTTTTGGCTTAATCTTGTCACGTCCGGAGAGAACTTCCACATGTCGGGTTTGTAATGAGACTTGGAAAGGGCAATATCACATACACCACAGATATCGGTGGGCGTTGAACTCTTCAATCTGGCGCAGCTACATCTCCCCAGAACTCAAAGTCTTCGGTTCCTTTTACGATTGCTAGGCAAGGCTCCTACATCATTTGGACGAAGCGGGGTCTTGAGACAGTGGGAGATACGAACCCATGAATTCGAAGTATACTTGTTTTTGTATCCAGGAACGATACCATGTGCGAAAGCACGAAGTCTGAGGTTGTCTTTTAGGGGTTCTGGACAAAGCTTCAACATACCAAGGCCCTTGATGGTTTTTGAGACCAAGTGCACAAGCAACACATGCGGCGTTCTTCTCATGACTTTTTAAGTCCATGGTGACATGAGAGTCTGCGAAGATCTAAAGATCAAAGTAAACCCCAGACAGCTCGCACATTCGTAGCGACTTGCAGTATTTTGAGACCGCTGGAGCGATCGCAGCACATATGCACTTTCGTTTGAATCTTTTGGCATGCCCAAACCTATACCCATTGACTTGGGGATTATAGGCGTGCCTTTTAAGTATAGACATAATCGCTCTAGTGTTTATCCCAAGACGGATGTCAGCACGAGGTATTGTTCTGAAGTCTTTCGCCTTGGGAAATGTCTCTTGATTCGAACCCGAACAATTTGGAACATTACGAAAGTACACACAGCACATAGTAAGTACCGAATGAGTCTTTTTGTTGTAACAGAAGTACCTTGAAAGCATACAAGAATCGCTCTTTTGTTCACCTGAAGGTTCATGCTGGCACATAAGATCGACGAATGCTGGTGACTTTTTGACGGATTTCCTTGGATGAGAGTCACAGACCTTGGGAACACTGAGTTGCAGAATCTAGATGATGTTGGCTGCCCAGATGCCTTTCATGGGAACAATCCCACATCCACGGTTGCACGTGGCTCACCCCACCGATCACCCCAACATTCCCTCCCTCTCCTCGCGGGGACCTCCCTATTGTCTTCCACGATCCCGGGATCCCCACACATCATCAGGACGAGTACTTCTTGTTTGTGTGGGCAGCGAGAGAGATCGTGTTGTGTGAACCAAGAATCTATGATCTCCTTGATATAGCAGTCGCTTAGCCCACACCACATATCGAACGGTTGTAAGATCATTCCAAAAAAGGGGAAGACATATGGAGTTCGACTCATAGTTCCAGGAGGAACCGGGCCACATGTGGCCGCTGAGAGTCAATTCCGAGCCAGAGTCACCGCGTCCTAAATTGTACACGTAGGAAAAGTTACGTATATATCGCTTGGGTACCTTGTATGAGAACAACAGCCACCCCGGGCAGGCTACACCACTCTAGTACGACCCCCAGAGATACAGAACATGATTGCAGCGGCAAATAGTCTCTGGCACCCGGTCCACAATGGGTCAGGATTCGCCACATAGAGTGTAGCCTTCTTCGGTTTTGGTGGATTGCATTAGTCCTGACGTCGTACATTTGGATGAACAATTTATGCACATGTGGTCGAGTCCAGACATGTGCTGAATATCAGTTCTCTTCGGAGTCTTCAGTAGCACGGTAACATGGCAGCCGTATTAATAAGTTTCTAATGTCTCAAGTGTTATATCGCTTGAGAATAAACACTGCCACTTGACTCGCTCATATTTGAGTTTCGGTGAACCTTTCAATGACTCAAGTTGGCGGGAAGACACATCAGTTATAGCATTAGCATTATCAAGTGCGCAAAGGACATGTATATCAAGTTACAGCAATGGAGAGCCACAAGTAGGAAGGAACCATCGGCGTGTTGAAGAAATCTTGGTGGTATCGGGATCTCGATATGGACTACGAACGAACACTATCACATAGTTCAGCCAGTAGACTTTTGGTGGATTAGGAAAATAAGACTGTATAAAATGCATGCGGCCAACCAGTCTGTATTGTGAGGCATCTAAATCCTAAAGGCCATCGAACTTAAAGTACTTACTTTAGAGACACGAACAAGTCCACACGTCAATGCGTTGATATTCCCTTTCCGGGGAGATTTAATGCTTCATCCGAGCGGTCCAGAAAGACCGAACCGGACATATAGTGTTGCTTGGCTGTCTTCTGGTCTCAGGGACTGTGCCGGCGACAAGGAACATTCGAGGAGTACCTAGACACGGTGAAGTCTAGGCCCTTCGGAACGCGCCAGGACAAAGGCGGACATTGGTCAGTATAAACGGGTCTTTGGGCTCGAGACACCCCTTGAAACGAATAATATCAAATTATCGCCCGGGTTTTTGGGAGTCACATTCCTTGAGGTGGCCAGGAGCAAACCAGGTATCAAGTACTTCGCAGACTGTTTTGTGTTTGAAGAAAATCTAGTTAAAACCACATATACCCATTTTGCAAGCATTCCTGGAGACCAACCCTCATAACAGTTTCTGAGAAGATCTTTTTTTCTGCGAACCAGGCTGCAAGGTACAGAAAACATCGAGACGGAGACTTGAAGTTGTGACCCAAGAAAACTCCACGGATGCCACATGACTGTTGTTGGTGGTAAAGCTTCGGAGTTCGACTTCGTGAAGAGGCTCTAGAGCCTGACTTCCATGATGGTCATGCCGGTAGGAGTTGAGTTCCCACGTGTAGGCCACGAAGCAGAGCAATACGAGGGGGAAAGCTGCCATTTTATGATACCGACTTTATTAAAGTCTTCAATCTCTTGTCTTAGTCCACATCGTTAACGCTGTTCATCTTTTTAATAGCCTGGCTCCCTCGCGCGTTTTGAGGTTCAACTATGGTAATACTGGAGATAGGCATCCAATCCACATTCGACGATCGTGTCCTTTTTCGTGAACCAGACTCTCATATCGTTTTGCAAACAGGAAGAAAAAAAGACATGGCTACTGCTGCGAGAAAGTTTTGGTTCCTAGGTCGATTCCATGAGTGCCATCCTCAAAGGACCTTCGGTCCACACCCATCTCATCGAATTGCTTTTCGACAGGGTCTATAGTTCGGCTCTCATTCTTTCGTTCGCTCGATGTTTTTATTGGCAAGAACGCCCCAGAAACGACGACATATGCTCTGTTCTGTTGGCTTTGTATCATGTACTCCAGTCCTTGTAGTTACTCGCAAGAAGCTTCTAGTCCATAATTCAGTTCTCAACCTTTTCTTTTGTTTAGAAGCTGCATGTCCGTCTCCCATGGTAGGGGCTTGTGCTGTTTTTAGTACCGACGAACGGGAGAAACAAACAGCATGAACCAAAACTTTCGTAAGCTCTGGTGGCCAGCCCATCTTATGGCTTGTCCAATCCATGCTTCTGGTCCAATTGAAGCTCCCATGTGCATCTCCATTTTTTGTGGCAAGGGCCGCAGAGTCCGGCTCCCATGGGATCTAAATCACCCTCTTTTGGTTCTTGTGAACAACTCCCAGAACAACGGCTTCGTGTGTTGCCTTCACCTCTCAGTGTCCAGGCCTCCCCATAGTACGTTCGACACTAGACTTCCGTCAAACACCGCAAAAACAACACCGTTTCAGTGTCGGGGGCCAGAAACGGGCTTCCATATAATCCTGCAGCGAGTCTTTTTGTACCCACTGGTAGGCCGCGACATAGGGCATACTTGAAGATCTCGCATGCGTTGGTCAGAAGTAGATTTATAGACTCGCTCAGAGTAGGCTTCTACCACACATTGTCCAGTCTCTCTTTAACTTTGGTGTCAAGGTAACCGAACTGCATTCCCATGGCATGTTACATCCCCTGTTTTGGTACCTACGAACAGGCCACAGAAGAACATGGTCTGGAATTAGACATCCTTTTAGTCCTTAGTTCACTCCGTGAAGTGAAGTCTATAAGACAGTCGTCCGCCACCCATGCCGCATTTTTGTGTCACGTCACAGAGCGCAGCTCTCATGAGATGGCCTTTTCTGTTGTTTTTTTGTACCCGCGGACAGTCCGCAGAGCAAATCGGGTTGAAGCATCAGGTTTTCAGCACCGATATCACGATGTGGAGAGAACTCCCCACCACGAACTTCCGCCACACACATGCCTGGGGTAGATGCACGGCTTTAGTGTCGAAGTCGCAGAGCGCGGCTTCCACAAGCTGATCCGTACCGTCTTTTTATACCGACCAACAGAGCGCAGGGAAGGAGAACATGGATCCAAATTGATGGTGTTTCGGTGGCCAATTCTCACATGAAGTCGAGTCTCCCCGGCAGACACCCACCACATGATACCACCCTTTCCCAATTTGGTTTTTCATAGCTAGAAAAGTCACCAGAACAAACTTCCACGATATTCCGCTGTCTGTCCTTTTGTACCGCGAACGCCGCAGAACAGAGAAACATCAGATTACCGCGAATACGTTTTGGTCCCCAGTTCACTCTACGAAGTCCCCCAGGCAGACCTCAGCCACCCATGGAGAAATTGTAAGGGACATGCTTATTCTGCCCCAAGTTTGTGAACCCCTCCTCCCATGACGTTATCCAGGTTTTGGCTTTTGTAGCGCCAACAAGTCGCAGAAAGAGCACATCGTAGCAGGATAGCGGGAACTGAATGTCCAGTTCACTCTGGCGAGTCGACAAAACAGAAATCCGCTACACATGGCATTGCTGTCTTTCATGCTTAGGTATCAAACTGCCCAAGCTCGTCTCCCATGAACCAGTCCCACAAGGCTTTGGTACCAGGGAGAAGGCCGCAGACAAATACATGCGTTGATCTTTTCGCAATTTGAATACCAGCCGCTCCCGTGAAGTCGAGAAGACCGAACCCCGCCGCAAATGGCAAGCCGGTCTATATAGTTTTGATGTCAAAGTCGCAGAGACCGTGTCCCATGGATAACAAAGCTTTTGTTTCTGGGAGGAAGGACGCCGAAGAAGACATGGGGCAATGACTTGAGTGTTTTTGAGTTCGCCCATGGTACAGCAAGGCAAAACTTCTGGTCCCATGGAGAAACACGTGGTGGTTTTTTAGTGCAGTACCTGCGAAGAAGTGTGTCCGGGAAAGCAGGACAATTTGCGGGTTTATATGTGCAGGGTCCAACCGAAAGGACTTGAGACGAGCCCTTGATGATGATGATGCTCGTCAGCAATGTAGATGAAGAAGTCGTAATCGAGGATTAAAATATACTAAGGGTGGGCTAAGAGGAAGACATGCTAGCCAGCAGATGCGAACGCCGAGCCATGCGAATCCAGATCACGATATCGGCCCTACGGCTCGTATTAGTTCTTCCTTCACCTCTGCGGCGGGGCCGTTTAACAGCACATCCCTCCCGCCGACTTGCCCCTCCCATCGTTCATCCCCAGATTTATCTTCGCGCTATTCCCACCCCCGCCCCCAGGCCCTTTCACCCCCGATCTCCGGTCATTAAGATCGTACCTCCCCGCCTCAATATTCTGATATATCCGTTCCGCAACCTCCAAGAACGCGCGCTCGACGCCCTCCCCCGACTTCGCAGACGTCTCAACGTACTGCATGACGCCGTTCTCCTTGCACCACTCCTCGGCCTCCTCTTTCGACACTTGCCGCTTGTTATCCGCGCTCTCCTCCCCAGCCACCGTGCTCGCCGGTGCAAGATCAGACTTGTTCCCCACCAGCACCACCACAATATTCTCCTCGGCAATCTGCCGCAGATCCGACAGCCAGCTCGTCGCGCTCAGAAACGTGTTTTTCCGCGATATGTCGAACACCAGCAGCGCGCCGCTCGCACCGCGGAAGTAGCTCCGCGTAATGCTCTTGTACGTTTCCTGACCTGCGGTGTCCCACAGGCTGAGCTTCATGTGTTTTTGCTCTGGGGTTTTTTGGCTCTTAGCGGGTGTGGTGGAGGGGGCGGGTTTGGCGGGGCTGTTGATGCTGAGGGCGTGGGAGGCAGGTGGGCCGACGGGGACGATGCGCGAGCCGAATTCGACGCCGATGGTGACGTCGTGGTGGGGGGAGAAGCGGCCTTCGCAAAGGCGGATGGTGAGCTGGTGGGAGGTTAGTAGGCGTGTTGAGGGAGAGGGATAGGTGGTGGCGTGCACTGGATTTTCCGCAGCCTGAGTCTCCGAGCGAGACTATTTTCGCAATGTAGTCCCACGGTTGCGTCATGGCGGTGGTTTGCGCCCGAGGGCAGCAGCAGCAACGGAGCTGGTAGCTAGGAGGGTCTTGGTTTGATGCGCGAAGTTATGGATGGGTTACGGTGACGTTGCGGAGAAGGAGGCCGTTCTCGAAGATTGGTGAAGCTGGAGATCCTGCGTATACTCGAAGCGAAGCAGGTGCTGGCTGACGTAGAGTCGGATATCTGTGTACAGAGTTGCTAGTGGGTTTAACCTGGGGGAACGGGGGATGGTCTTCTAGCGTCAGGGAAGCGCGAGGTGTGGCTGCAGCATCGTCATTATCTTGGGGTGTGGCGCAGCGGTCAGGCCGAAGAAGGAAGGCGTGACCATGGCTCTGCGAGGCTTGATAAGTTGTTATGACCAAGCCTAGATACCCGAAATGCGAAATCCCGGAACGTTTTCTACCCTACCCTTCTTATCACGGTCGAAGATGGGGAGATAGGGAGACGGTGAATGGAGGGTTGTTCTGCAATAGCCGTTTAGTGTGAACACACTTTGCTACGCTGGTTCAGAGCTATATTGTACCATGAGTTGTATGAAGACCCGTCGTGGGTTTCAAAGCTCCGAATACTGTCATGTCTTGAGCTCTCGGTCTGCAGCCCCGAGCGGTACACTTGCCTCGATCGATAGTCATGCCGGCGCCATTATGATGTTCGCGTGAAATGTTTGGTAGACTACGTGATAATCGCCCAGCCGTTGTCGACTTGTGACGCCTCCAGCCTCCGCATGAGAGCCGCGCTAACCACCGAGTAGTGCCGGCTTCGGGCTGCATCACTGGGGTACCTGCTGGGGGAGCGGCATGCACCTACGACTCTTCTTCCTCCCTGGGTTCCTGTTCCGACAGCCCTCTACTTCTCTCCACTCACATTCATAACACGAATAACACCGCCCGCTACACCAAACACACCGGTTCCTTCGTTTGCCGCGGCGCGCCGCCTGCGGATGCTGCGTCATCCATCGCGAGCTGCTGCCTCTGGATTCGTCCGCCTCACGCACGGCTGACTCCACACCCGCTCCGAGGCTGCACCCGGAACAAAATACGAGCGCTACCTGCGAGATCCAACCTAGGCACGCGAGCAGCCCAGCTGTCACGTCACCATGTTTTCCGAATGTAAGTGCGCCTGCGCCCATGTGACGGATCCCGCGCCGCTGTCTTAGGATGCCGGCCTCGTGTGACTGACCAGCATGCCGCAGATGCCTCCAAGTTCCTCTCGCAGTCGCAGTCTGCGTCACGAGTATCCCTCGGACAGCCTGAGTCGCCCTTTCTCCAGCCTCGATCAGACAGACAGCGACCGTCCTCCCGTTCACGACCCTCGGGCAGCTACTTCCAGCGCCGCAACATGAATCCATACAACTCGCAGGCCATGTCGCGGTACCCTTTCGCCTCTCGGACCTCCAACGCGCCTGCGCCTTTGTTCTATTCCGCGACAGACGACTTCCGAGAAGAGGACGACCATGCCGAGCACGATCGCGAGATGGCAGACCACTACGCCTTGCGCCGCTCACGCGCGCAGTTCGGCGTCAGCAACCTGTCCGAGTCGGCAGAAACAGACGACGACATGGAGCGGAAGTCAGACCACACAGCAGACGGCGGCAGCATCGAGGGAGACGCCACCTACGGCTTAGGCCGGGGCATAAAGAGCTCGTGGAAGGATGACAGTCCAACGCGAGGGAGATCTACCATTGTTACCAAGCCAGCCCATGAAAAGAGGGATTCAAGCTTACCGCTGTCCGAGTCGAGCGCGGCACCGAGCAGTCAGAACAACGCCAAGCTTGTAGATGTTGAGCTATCGTCCACGAATCGTGGGAGCTTGGACGATGACAGGAGCGAGGTATCAAGAGACGTTGAACCACCGCCATCGTACCAGCAGCTTCGTAATCCGCCTAGGCGAACGCGCGGGAGGAGCCCGCTTCGAACTCAATTACCCATACCGCAAGAAACAGACGAAGACACGCTCCTGCAGCAGCCAGGACCCAGTTCTGATTCGGATCCACAGCTTGTCACTGCAGAGGCCATAGTACAGCCACGACATAACTTTTTCTGGGCAGAGATGTTTCTCCTCGCAAAATGCGCGCTCGTTGGCGTTGTCTTTTTGGCATGGTTGCAAGATTCACCACCCGACAAGAAGCATCCGTTGGGTGACACGGTATACACAGTCTTGCACTCGTCGTTCCATCTGATCGGCGTTTACTCGCTAGTATCAGTCTTAATAGGCCTTCTCTGGCTATCGTTACTACGTTCCTTTGCACGACCTCTGGTCATCGTTCTACTGGTCGCCGTACCAGTAATCTCGTTCTCGTTCTTCCTCTACCCGCTCATATCGAGTTTCAAGGGCACATGGCACGGCAAGAGCACGCAAGACAGGGTAATGCGGTGGCTCTCTCTTGGTCCCGCTATTTTCTGCGTAGGATGGCTCTACACGGTCGTAAAAGGGCGCCATGCCCTGGACAAGGCCACCAGAATGCTCGAGTTTTCTGGCGAAATCCTGCAAGCGAACTTCCATCTTCTCTTCATCGGCATTGCCACCCTCGCTGCTGTCGTAGTGTGGTCCTGGATCTGGGTTTTTATGTTCACGGGCCTGTTCTTGGGAGGTCATTCCACCAAGTCTGGATGGGTCATCGACATGAGCACCTGGTGGCTCGGCGCAGCTTTCTTCTTCGACTACTTCTGGACGCTCAGTGTAATCGCCGGCGTCCAGCGCGTCAGCACTGCTGCGACGGTCAGCCACTGGTACTTCCATCGCAACACAAATCCCACGCCGCCGCGTGCTATGGTCCAAGCGTCTTTGTTCCACGCGTTCTATACCATGGCCGGGACCATATGCTTCTCAACATTCCTGTCCCTCCTCGTCCGGCTTCCGCTCCTTGCCTTGCCGCGCCGCATTACGAGGTGGATCAGTGCATGCGTCTACCACGTCCTCCCGACATCCATCGCCGTGCTGACGAACCCACTCACTCTCACATACGCCTCCATCCATAGCGTGCCCTTGGCGCAAGCTTCCCGCGGCATCAGCGAAATGACTTTCATCTCTTCTTCCTCCCCTTCGACGACCCTCGGACCACGCTCGTTCGCGCCGTCACAGCCGCGCCCCTCGATGGTCTCGTACCGTCTTAGCAAGACGCTGCTTCACGCCATCCGCTGGGTCATCACCCTCGCACTGGGCTTCGGCGGCTGGGTTTCCACCGCCAGGATGCTGAAGCTGGGGAACGAGACGGTGCCATACACGGGCAGTTTGTACGCGTATGTGGTTGGGCTGATTAGCGCGGCGATCGGGTGGGGAGCGCTTGGCGCGATGGAGGGCGTCCTGGGGGGTATCCTGGATGCTGTGCTCATCTGTTGGGGCAGCGAGGTTGGGAGGGATGGCAGTGGGGATGCGCGGTTTTGCATTGAGGCGGGGAAGTTGTTTGGGAATGAGGTCGGTGGGAGGGGAAGGGCGAGGTACGAGGTGTAGATGGCAGTTGACAATGTAATGCAGATGATGGGTTCTTGGTTGCAGCATAGCACTGGCGCTTTGGGCTAGATAGTTTGGGAGATTGGGTTGGAACTGGCGTTCACCGCTCGCGGTTGGGGGATCATTCGATACCATTGTCCAGAATTAACGCACTTACAGAATGCACCTTTTACAGTTTTCTAGAAGATTGGGCCAAGAAGAATCCCGGCTCCAGTGATTCTCCATTCGTTCAATCATTACGCAGAACAATGCTGATAACGCCGAGTGCGATATGACCTCCTGCCTCACCACAAACGCCACCCCCTCGCAGAAACACTTAAAGAAGACCAACATCATCAGCTCAACCACAGACCCGCTAACAATGCACAACACAAAACCCAACAGCGCCCTGCCCCTACTTCACACGCCAAACCCCTCCCCTACAACCATCGCCACCATCCCCCCCTCTCCCGCACTCTGCAACCTCGCGCACAAGCTCAAAAACACCACCGTCTCCGTCGCAGCGAGGTAGTTCAGCGTGTCGAGCAGAATCTTAAGGTGCCGCGCGAAGTTCTCCTCGTACTTGCCGAGCATGTCGAACATCTTGTCGACGCGGTGGGGGTCGTAAACGTAAGGGCCTGAGCGGGAAGCGGAGGCGGAGGCGGAGGACGTATTTGCGGCGGCGGCGTTGGCGGAGGCGACGAGGTCCGGGTCGGAGGTGATGAGGTAGCGGGAGAGGGCGGGGGTGAAGGCGGCGAACATTTGGCAGGTGGATGTGATTTTGTTGTTGATCTGTTCTGGGGTTAGTTTGGGAGGGGTGACAGTACAGACGTGAAAGGAAAAGGGGGGGTGGGTGGGTGAGGGAAGGGGAATACGCACGCGTAGCAGCTTGCTGTTCGTCAGCATGCACTCCTTCAGACAGGTGGCGAGGAAGTCGACGTGGTCCTGCATGAGCTCGTCGACGGTGCGCTTGACGCCGGCGTCGCCGTCTGCGCGGGGCGCCTTGGCTTTTGCGTCGGGCGCGTCTTCCTGTGTAAGGCGGGACATGAGGGCGACCCAGTTTGGCTCGATGACCTCGGCGGTGCAGTAGTAGAGGAGCTGCTGGGTGAAGACGAGCATGCGCGCGCGGAGGGTCCAGGCTTTGCGTTTCCAGAGCTCGATGCGTGGGTTGCGGGAGCGGTGCTTCCAGGTTGCCGTCTTGCCTTGCTCGCCCCAGCAGTCTACGAGGCTGTTTTCGAGGTGGCGGAGGCTGAGGAGGTAGCGGAAAAGGAGTTGGTAGCGGGTTAGGGTCACGCGGCTGACGACAAGGGAGAGCGGGAACGGCATCGCGTAGTCGAAGACGAGAGCGCCGTAGCCGGTCAGGTTGCTGTCGTCGGTTACGGAGGCTTTGTCCGTGGTGGCGGGCGTGTAGTTTGTGATTGAGCCTGCATTGGCGGCTTCTTGGTCTAGTCCCGTCACGGTGACAATCTTCATGAGCCAGTTGGTCAGCCCGGTCTCAATGATTTGCACCTTGATGTCTTCCTTGTAGGGATCTTCGGCGGCGACGGAGCCCGGTTGTCGGACGATGATATCAAGGAGTGACTGCAGCTTGCCGACATTAACGTTCTTCGCTGGTTTCTTAAGCTCCGAACCCCCCAGTTCAAGGAAGTACGAGAAGAAGTCTGACCGGTCGAGGAAGAAGTAGTGTTTAAGTGATCGTAACCGCGCAGGCAATTGGTGCGTCGTGAGGAGAAGTTCGAAAAGCGAGGAATTGGCGTAGGCGTATGCAGAGTTCACATTGTCCAGAACTCGGGCGTCATCGAAGCTCGTAGGCACATCTTGGACTTTTCCACTGATGTCGACGCCGCCGCACTCGCGGACAACGTTGAGGTACTTGCCGGCGAGCAGGACCTTGTCTTTGACACCTTCAAGCTGTGGCGGTACAAGGGCATCTCGCATCGTGTAACGCTTGTCCCAATACTCGTCCGTATAGTCTTGGTCCAGCCGTTCCCGCTTTATGCTCTTTGATTCTTTTATCATAAACTCCGCATGTGGATCTCGAATGCCGCCGTGGTGCAGCCATTCGTTCAGCATCGTCATGTATGGTTTACTTGCCTCACGTAGTAGTGTCGTGAGTAGCTCTCGTGCTGCGGGATCTCCTGACATTGAAGCGAGTCGTCGCGTTATGAGCCCCAGCACGCTGCCCCCCTTACATATCTTTTTGGTTCCCAATTGAGCATTACCACCCTCTCGTACTGATTCCAATATTGCCTCAAAGTTCTCCGTGTCGTCTTCTGAGTCGGATTCTTTGTCGTCCACCAATATCCCATTCGCCTTCAGCAGCTCGATCCCCGTGGTATAGAGCTGGAACAGCATATGGCTCGTCTGCTTCGTATGCAGGTTCAGCACATGCAGAGTGAATGCTTGATTCGTCAACATTTGATGTTCCAGCTGTGCCATCAGCGTCAAGTAGTCCTTCAGCAGCCGCCTTATAGCCGCGCAAAGCGAGTGATTGACCGAGCCGTATTCCTCCCTGCTTAGCACCTCGACGCAAGTCTCCACCGCGATGTAATGCGTCGCCATTTTTAACATTGACTTTGTCAGGTCCCTCAAACTTGGATCTAGTCCAGGCAGTATGCGGAATTGAGGTCCAACAAGACGTTCCTTCTCTTCGTGTGGGTTGTACGAATCGATGAATCGAATGTACTGTCCCTCAAACCCCATGAACACAAAGAGCAGATCCTCTATTATAGCGCTCTCCTGTTGATCAAGCGACAATTGCGCGAGCGGTGCAGGCTGCAACGATGCCGGCGCCGTCGAAGCAAGCGGAGGTATCGAAATGCGCGTCGCAAGCGGAGCGGTCGTATGCGGTATGAGAGACGCTCGAGGATCCCATGGCTTTTCCAGCTCCGACTTTGTTCGCGCATGTTCTGCTGTCCGTGGGCGTTCCCTCTCTTCCCGCGCTGGTTTTTCTGTTCTCGTCCGCGCATTGACTCGGCTCTCCGACGTGTGCTTGAGTGGGCTCCTCGTCCGCCGCACTTCGGTATCTCTTTCTCTGACCTCGCGCCTTTCCACGCGCCGCTCACCCATTCCGGAACGTGACTGTTTGCGTGTCTGCGACGTCGAGGTGCGCCTCTCGTCTGGGTTCTCTACGCTTAGACTTCTGGAAGGCACGCGGGGCCTCTGTGTGGACGATGCATAGTTAGCGGGCCGTCGCTCAGCAGCAGCCAAATTCCTTGCGTTGGGATTGCGTGCGGACATGGATGCGACGGGCATGCGCTTGCGTCATGGGTGGTCGGTAATGTTTACTGGCGTGTTTATGCGCTCGCGGTGCTCTTGGGCTTCGGTGAACTTGACGTGTTTTCCCCGCGTTCAATGTTCGCGCGTTGGGCAGGGATCGCACGAGCCAACTGCAACTACGGATACGACTACAGACGTATATACGACAGCTGTGAGTGAGATGCCTCTGTTCTGTTTCTATTTTCCAATGGATCGAATTCGAGGAGTTAGTACAAGGCGTTGTCGTTGCTGATCTAGCGGTCATCGCGCCGTGTGGCAAGTACCATGGTTTTCTGATTGTTGACTCGAACTACAAAGTAGTGTCCCGTAAAGTGATAGACAAACATAGACTGTCGTCCAAAAGTGATACAAGCGTTGTGAGTGGATAAACAAGGTTAGAAATGCGTGCTTGGTCGAAAGCGCATTTTGATTCGTAACCATCTCAAATCTCCAGCACAAGCAGTAGTTGAGGATACAAGGGGATCCTCTTCCAAGCGTTCCCCAAGTAGACCTAAGTCAGAATTGGCTTGGACAGGGTGCCAACATGTCGCGGAAATTTGACTCTTCGGAGCTTATATAGTAATAAAACGAACGATCAGAGCGAACGAAGTTTGCCGATAGGTTTCGCAGATTGAGTTGGAGTGGTGGTCCATCGCAGCTTACTTTATTACCGATCTGATCGGCGTACCGACCCTTCAATGGATTACTTCGGCAGTCCACCGAGTAAGCACGCGAGGAGTTAACAGTCAATTACTACGGTAGATGTAACCTAGTCGAAGGTTGGACTTGCTGCGTTTCAGCGCCTCATCATATCTTGCACTTCGGTCATGTCAATTCGTGAGTCCTGCATTTTACTTCGCCTACCTCCTCAAATCTATGTCTCAGGGTTTGTAAACCGATTACAATGCTTGCAGCAGACCATATATTATTTAAGCTCCATTGTACTTGGTACAGTAGCAGATAGTTGCGAAGGTCTTGCTACAATACATGCATATGGGACACAACTATATAAGAAGGTTGACGCGGAATCATGCGTCTGTGTGAGCATCATTCCCAGCATAAAACAAATCGAATACTTCTAAAGCGGGAGCGGAGGAGCATGCAGGTACTTTTCGCGGCTTGATACGAGTTTGCAACCTAGCGCACTAGAGTGTCTTCCCAGATTTAAATCTAAGTTCTATTATCCTGTTTAATGAAGTTTTTTGCGTGACAACATAAGTGGAGGCAACTAACTGAACTACTAGACTAATACTAGATGTATCCTATCATCCGGTGCGGTAAGGTTCCGTAACGTCCCGATAATTGAACAAAGCTGTTGTTCATGCAATTGAGTCATGCATCCCTGGAATATATACTTCAGAGGCTATATTCCAATTAGAACCATACGAGATAGCATTGCACGAGTAACCAGACGTGCGGTGCGATGCAGTGTGACCTCGGCTTGGAACCCTTCGTCCGGAAGTTTGAGCGGCAGGTCACATTGCCATCAGTTACGGCATCATATATGCAAGGATAGTAATCATATATTGCATCTGCGATGCATTGAATAACAGCGAAGTCTGTTTGCGACTGTGCTACTACGTGGTCCATGCGAGGTGTCGGGTTGTTGTCCTGGAGCTCAAAGCTGCCAACCTGACACGGACTAGCGCAACTTCCGCGAAGGAGAACTTCGGCTCGCAGCTAAAAGCTCTCACCTCCTTCCATCACCACTCCACTCCCCAACCCATCCTCCCACATCTCACATCATGCTTAAGAGGTACGCTCCAGCCCGTACGAATGCAATTGGCGATGCAGCAGGCGCTAATTTGATGATTACAGCGGCTTCCAGCGGTCGCTCCGCGCGACCACGCTTCGCCGCGGATTCCAACCCATAAGGAAGTCTTTCGCCCCGGCCTTGGCCGCCAGGTTCGCCTCGACGGATGCCGCAAAGGATGGCAAGGTGCATCAAATTATAGGGGCTGTTGTTGAGTAGGCCGGTCAATTCATGTTGTCGCGCAAAAAACTTCATTGATATCCTAATTACGGATCTCATCGAAGCAATTGGCGACACCATCATCAATACGGAAGCTGACCATCAACTACAGCGTCAAGTTCGACACCGAGCAGCTTCCTCCCATTCTCAATGCCTTGACGACCGAGAACAACGGCCAGAAGCTCATCCTCGAGGTTGCGGTAAGGACGCCAAGCCCGGACATGTGGAAGTAGGGGCACTGACAGTCGACAGCAACATTTGGGTGAGAACGTCGTCCGATGCATTGCTATGGACGGTACCGAGGGTCTCGTCCGTGGCCGCAAGGCTACCGATACCGGTGCGCCCATCACCATCCCTGTCGGCCACGGAACTCTTGGTCGCATCATGAACGTCACTGGTGACCCCATTGACGAGCGTGGTCCCATCAAGTCCGACAAGTTCCTGCCCATCCACGCAGACCCCCCGGAGTTCGTCGAGCAGTCCACCTCCGCCGAGGTCCTCGTTACCGGTATCAAGGTCGTCGATCTTCTCGCTCCCTACGCCCGTGGTGGAAAGATTGGTCTCTTCGGAGGTGCCGGTGTCGGCAAGACTGTGTTCATTCAGGAGCTGATTGTAAGACAATTGGAGCACCTCGATCTCAAGTCCTAACAAGGTTGTAGAACAACATCGCCAAGGCCCACGGTGGTTTCTCTGTCTTCACCGGTGTCGGTGAGCGTACCCGTGAGGGTAACGATCTGTACCACGAAATGCAGGAGACCTCCGTCATCCAGCTTGATGGCGAGTCCAAGGTCGCCCTGGTTTTCGGTCAGATGAACGAGCCCCCAGGTGCCCGTGCCCGTGTCGCCCTTACCGGTTTGACTGTTGCTGAGGTAAGTAACAACAGGGTGTTCGGTTCAGCCAGGACTACATCTGCCCATCTCTCTACTTGCGACCACGATGCTAACTTTCCCAGTACTTCCGTGACGCCGAGGGTCAGGATGTGTTGCTCTTCATTGACAACATCTTCCGTTTCACCCAGGCCGGTTCTGAGGTGTCCGCTCTTCTCGGTCGTATCCCCTCTGCTGTCGGTTACCAGCCCACTCTCGCCGTCGACATGGGTCAGATGCAGGAGCGTATTACCACCACCCAGAAGGGTTCCATCACTTCCGTCCAGGCCGTCTACGTGCCCGCTGACGATTTGACTGACCCTGCCCCCGCCACCACCTTCGCCCATTTGGACGCCACCACTGTCTTGTCCCGTGGTATCTCCGAGTTGGGTATCTACCCCGCTGTCGACCCTCTCGACTCCAAGTCCCGTATGTTGGACCCCCGAATCGTCGGTGACGACCACTACAACACCGCCACCCGCGTCCAGCAGATCCTCCAGGAGTACAAGTCACTCCAGGATATCATTGCCATTCTCGGTATGGACGAGTTGTCGGAAGCTGACAAGCTTACCGTCGAGCGCGCCCGTAAGATCCAGCGTTTCTTGAGCCAGCCTTTCACTGTCGCTCATGTTTTCACTGGTATCGAGGGCAAGCTTGTCGACCTCAAGGACACCATCCGGTCATTCAAGGCCATCCTCAGCGGTGAGGGTGACGACCTTCCCGAGGGTGCTTTCTACATGGTCGGTGACCTCGAGTCAGCACGCGCCAAGGGTGAGAAGATTCTTGCGGAGCTTGAGAAGTCATAAACGCATTGTGGTTGTGGGAAAAAATGAGGGTGGACTATTGTGTCAAACGGGCTCGTCGGTGATGGCTCTCCTCAATCTGTACAAAATGTATACCATTGCGCAAAGGGGCGAACATCTAATTCCGACGAGTCTTTGGTGGAGCAATGGTCTTTCTGTGTAATCTTATCCATCATGCGAAGATCCTGGTTCTTCTGTCAATTTAGCTCAGTTCTGATTCATGTCTATGTCTTGTGCACTGTGATATGTCGTTAAACTGCATGGCTACTGTCGTGTAGTGAACTGCTCTGGTACGTCTCGCCAGAAGCTTTGATACTTTGCGTCTACTGGAGATGGGAACTTCTTCCACCGATGTTGAACAGTCATGCTCATTTCGCGCGCGCAATACTTCTGCAGGTATGCACTGTATATCATGTCGCGGCAGTGTGTTACCCCACGGCATACGTAGCGCTATAAAGAGTGTCTGTATCAGATTGGCAATCTACCTCTTGCTCGCGCCTGGCCGTCATGGAATCATATGTCGCCGAGAAAAAGATTGCAACATGGAGCACAGGGCGCGTTGTCACAGTATTCCGCGTAGGCTACAAGTGGCACATCTGCGGACACGGTGTTTCCGGCGGGGACAGCACTGTGTCTTGGAAGCCGCCGACAGTCGCACAGTGCACAGAGGACAGTCACGCTGGACTTTTAGCGAAACATCAAGCCTTCGTCCTGCGCAGTCACAGCGTCTCAACGTGGGGGATCCGAATGACAGTGGTGGTGCTGCCGGTCGAGAGAACGACATAAACATCACAACACACGTCGGCACAGGCTTGCGACATGCTTTAATCGTCACATGTTACACCGCAAGTGGCACAAAGGGTGATTCATGAGGGTATGTAGCGACGTTGGTAAGGAACAAGATATCATAGATAACCTCATCTGCTCCAGCTACGGCGCCCGGCGAGTCGCGCTCTAGGGCAGAATGCAGAGGAAGAAACGGAATGAATGCGCACTGCTCTTGCGAACAGCACGCCCATCTTTCCCACAATAAACACGGCCCAGAATGAGTTGAAGAAGAGAAGGTCCTGGGCGCGCGGAAGGGTTTTTGTACCAGGCTAGAGCTGACCAATCGCGGCTTCCCTGATGTCGCTGAGCGCCAAGCCCTAAACTCCAGCGCCCTTGAACCTCATCATCGACGAGCTCGGCAAACATATCCCCATCGCCCATTGCTCTCGCCACACGATGCTTCGGCAACAATTGATCCGCTCGCTGAAGCGACCTGCGGTGAAGGCAGGCTTCAATGGCTCAAGGACCTTTACTGCCTCTGCCCGCCGGCCAGCAGAGGTGGAGATCACTGTCGGTAGGTGCTACCCGCCCGCGCCAGCGGCGCCACATGCTAACGAGCTCTGCAGATGGAAAGAAGGTGTCAATTGAAGGTACTACCGCGCCTGTAGCTCATTGAAGCTTTTTTGCACGGTTCTAACCCCTCTCTAGCCGGATCGGCCCTCATCCAAGCATGCGAGAAAGCCGGCTCCACCGTCCCCCGATACTGCTACCACGAGAAGCTCATGATTGCCGGAAACTGTCGTATGTGTCTGGTCGAGGTGGAGCGGGCTCCTAAACCTGTGGCATCCTGTGCGTGGCCGGTGCAGCCAGGGATGGTTGTGAAGACGGATTCGCCGCTTGTCCACAAGGCGCGCGAGGGTGTCATGGAGTTCCTCCTTGCCAACCACCCGCTGGACTGCCCTATTTGCGACCAGGGAGGCGAATGCGATCTGCAGGACCAGTCTATGCGGTACGGCGCGGATCGCGGACGTTTCCACGAGATTGGTGGCAAGCGTGCCGTAGAAGACAAGAACCTCGGGCCTTTGGTCAAGGTGGGAATCGTGCGAGCCCTCAAGGGAACACAAACTGACCGTGGCAGACCTCAATGAACAGGTGCATTCACTGCACCCGCTGCGTCCGGTTCTCCAACGATATAGCCGGCGCACCTGAGATGGGCTCTACTGGTCGTGGCAACGACCTGCAGATTGGTACTTACCTCGAGACCGCCCTTGACACCGAGCTGTCCGGAAACGTCATCGATCTTTGCCCTGTCGGTGCTCTGCTCTCAAAGCCGTACGCCTTCAAAGCTCGCCCCTGGGAGCTATACCACACGGAAACTGTAGATGTTCTTGACGGTCTGGGCTCGAACATTCGCGTCGATGCTCGCGGTATCCAGGTCATGCGCATTCTTCCCCGCTTGAATGACGATGTCAACGAGGAGTGGATCAACGACAAGACTCGTTTCGCATGCGATGCCCTCAGCACACAGCGATTGGTCAATCCTCTTATCCGCGAAGGCGACCAATTCAAGCCCGCGTCTTGGGAACAAGCCCTTGTCGAGATTGGCGAGGCATACAAGAGGATAGCACCCAAGGGCAACGAATTCAAGGCTGTCACAGGTCACCTGGTCGAGACTGAGACTCTTGTAGCGATGAAGGACCTGGCCAACAAGCTTGGCTCAGACAACCTCGCTCTGGATCAACCAGGTGGTAGCGAGCCGGTCGCACATGGTGTTGACGTACGCTCCAACTACTCGTTCAACTCCAAAATCTACGGTGTTGAAGAGGCCGATGCCATCCTCCTCATTGGCACCAACCCTCGACACGAGGCCGCTGTTCTCAACGCTCGTATCAGGAAGCAGTGGCTGAGGTCTGATTTGGAGATCGGTCTCATTGGCGAGGACTTCGAAAGCACCTTTGAGTACCAGAACCTCGGCGCTTCTGCTACTGACCTTAAGAGTGCCTTCTCTGGAGAATTCGGCAAGAAGCTGCAGTCTGCTAAGAAGCCCATGATCATCGTCGGTAGTGCGGTCACGGAACACGCTGATGCCAAGTCAATATTTGAGCAGGTTGGCGGATTCATCGAGAAGAACAAGGCCACTTTCCAGACCCCCGAGTGGAACGGTTACAACATCCTCCAGCGAACTGCTTCCCGAACCGGTGCCTATGACGTTGGTTTCACTGTTCCGTCGCCCGAGGTTGCCAACACTACCCCCAAGTTTGTCTGGCTGTTGGGTGCGGATGAGATCAACGAGGCAGAGATTCCCAAGGATGCCTTTGTTGTCTACCAGGGCCATCACGGTGACAAGGCTGCACAGCTTGCCGATGTTGTGCTCCCAGGCGGCGCATACACCGAGAAGTCTGTCACATACGTCAACACTGAAGGCCGAGTACAGATGAGCCGTGCTGCTGTCGGTCTGCCCGGTGCCTCCAGAGAAGACTGGAAGATCATCCGAGCTGCTTCAGAGTATCTCGGTGCTGAGCTACCATACGACGATGTCGAGCAATTGAGGGACCGCATGGAGGAGATCTCCCCAGCTCTGCGAAAGTACGACGTTGTCGAGCCAGTATCACTGCCTGGCCTCAGCAAGGTCCAGCTTGTGGACCAGAACAAGGGAGCTCATGCGTCAGGCGAGCCGCTCAAGAAGGCGATTGAGAACTTTTACTTCACAGATTCGATTTCACGAAAGTAAGTCACAATCGTTACTTTCGACTGTCACATAGATGACGCTAACGAATTTCAGTTCACCAACAATGGCGCGCTGCTCAGCAGCGAAGGCACAGAAGATCGCCAAGAACAACTTCATGGCTCCCGGATACCCTGATCCTCAGGTCGGATACGGACCGCAGACGTCGCAGGAGGGAGCGTTGGCCGCGTGAAGGGCTTGTATCTTTTAGTAAAGTTAAGAAAGCGGAATTGTACATAGGCTCACGCGCGGGTTGATTTCCTTTTGTGAATTGCATGCAGGATGTAGAGTGTATGAGAATACCATTTATTCCAATTTTAGTGAGGCTGTTGTAGTTTTCTTGCTGTTTTGTTCCACGTGTATCTGTGGGAACCGAATGAAGTCTTCTTTACATCTTGGAGATGTCCTACAAAGCAGCGAGTGGGGTATTGCGGATAGGCTTGGAGACAACATCCACCCTCATGGCAGGGTCTGGGAATGTTAGCATGATGTGCGCAGAGGGGAAGTACAGCGCCAGGTCACAAGTTTGAGGGCAGTGTGTTACCCCAAGGTAGGCGGTACACAGGCTGATTGCACGCAGGCTCTTATCTTGGTACGGTAGTAGGGTACAACTGGAGCTTACTTTGGGGGTTGTTAATGACCATGGCGTTGATCGGGGCGGAGTAGGTGAGTGTGAAGCTGGGTGGGTTAGCTGGGAAGTGGTGAGGAAGGGAGGAGGTGAGTTACAGGGTAGTTGCAAGTGCGGCCATGAGGTGGAAGTGCATGGTGTGACGAGTTGGGGGTTGATGGGGAGGTTTGGAGTGAAGGTTAGGGAGCGAGGAAGCGAGCGGGCGAAGATGGGAAGGTGGTGTGCGCTGAGATAAGTTATGCCTCGACATGATGAGCAAGATGATCTTGTTGATATGCGGGGTTGACGTGTGTTGAGTTTTGCCTGTTGCTTTTACTGGTCACGCTGTGGCATTGGGGAGTAGATGTTGAATGGTGGGCATCTGATTGGCTGTACATGGTGGAATAATCATGCTCTCCGTAGGTGCGTCTTTTTAATTGTTTTAGGGCGCACGTAATGCGAGCAAATGAGCCTGTTGTTGAATGTCCTCCTTACAACAGCCGCTGCCGGTCTCGTCCACTACAGCTCTGCATGAAGTTCTTATAACGAAGACGCAAGGACCCCTATTTCATATTTACAAAACCACGACACCGGTCAACCCCGCTTCCTTCCCTGGGATTGTGGTGCAGGACTCGGGTTGCGGGGAGGTGTGTCCGTCTTTCCAGCCATCCAAGAAGCGAGATCGAAGTTCTGAATCTGCTGCGCGGTGTTGGTGTTACCGGAACCCATAACACCCTTCTTCTGCATCTCTTCGAACTCGGCCTTGGTCTCTGGGTCCACTGTAATACAGTCAGTCTCGTGAAACTCTGCAGGTGTTTGTGAGTACATACTGTTATCCATCAGGTACGGCATGCCGAAGACCATGATCAGTGTAAAAAGGCCCATCAAAATCATAGGGTTCTTCAAGAATGATAGCGGGGAGACTAAGATAATTAGCACATGACTCCTTCACTTGCTTGGTGCTCTCACATCCAGCGCGCTCCTGGTAGTACTCCTTCGGCATCCTCGGCTGAACCTCGATCACCAGTCCGTTCCCGCCCTCGCCCCTACTTTCTCCCTTGTTGTCCCACTCATTCCCGAGGAACGTCTGCCACGCGGCCACCTTCTCCCTCTTATCACCACTGCCCTCGATCGCCTCCTCAAGCGTTACGTCTATGCGCAGCGGCTCGAATGCATAGTCGCGACTATGAATAGTAGCGAGGTAGCTCCCCACAGATACGTTGTTAAAGTTGAACGAATTGGAGCGCGTTATGTAGGCATCTAGCGGGGCTCCCGACGACTGGAGCGTTGCGTGGGTGGTAGATGTGAGCGATGACGGGTTCACGAGGGGCGTGTTGGGGATGTGTAGGATGAAGCGGGCCGCCGAGGCAGCTGAGGCTAGAGGAGCCAGGGCAAATATCGAGGTTCGCATCGTGGAGTGGGTATGTGGTTGACGTACTGTACGCTATGCTGGGCTGCGGGCGCGGGTTGTAGATGATGCGCCTTCCTTCGGAGGCCGGCGGTTTGTTTATCCGCACTACTTCCTGAGGGGACGACCTGTGAACACCCACTTCTTAACATAGCCCTATCTATGCACCGCAAAATAATGCCTTGCAATTCGCAACATGTTCGTTCTTGTTATAACGGAGCGCGGATTGCGACGAGTATGCTCCAACCACTCACCACCCGCCCTACATATGAGTCAAGGTAAAGGCTAGGTACGCGTACTAGAACTGAATATCATGTCGTAACTCACTTTCATGATGTCTACGAGATTTCAACCTCATATTATGTACATTATTCACACAATAACGGAACATGTCACAAGAAGTCTATTCACAAATCACCCACCTTGACTCACACCCACCACCGGTTCTAGGCCTTGGACTCATTGCCCATGGATACGGGACCTGTTCCGATCCTATCATCGCCATAAATCGCCATACATTAGCATCATTCCGGATTTCCCACCTAAGTATCTCAGGTTTCCTGAGTCTTAGTGCTTTCCACATACCTTGGAAAGTTCAGTGCATATTAGTTGGACGATCCATACCATTGGAGCCCCTTTGGTGTGTTACCCCGTGCTATTCAACGCTGAAGTCAACTGTCCGAACTACTAGGTACATAGAGGGAGTATAGAGATCGCATGACGGAGCCTTCCCTTCCCTCCGTATCTAAACATTGTTTTACTTGTCACTGTCTCTAGAATGGTCAGGTTTTGATAACTCACAAGACATACACCAGGTCGACCATACGTCATATACACATATCAAGTTCAGACCTTGTTCTGGGGCTTCCCAATGAGGCACTCTCTGGATATGTTCAACACACGTCTTGGCCTGTGTTACTAAGGCACGCGCATTATACGCTACTCTCTCAGCTCGCCATCTTATTCCATCGTTACAAAGATAATGCTTGCCGATATTAGCTGTCCCCAAGCCCGTAGCGGACCATGCCATCTTCAACTCGTCTTCAATGGTGTGAGGATCAAAGCGATGCGCGTACTGTGCGCCCCGCGAGAACCCAATAATATACTGCAAACTCTTTAGTTTCAGTTGTATGTTCCTATGGAACGTCGCAATCGGTTCCCGGCCACGTGTTGCCTTATGGATGAGCCAAGTACGAGGATGCAACACGAGAACCGATGACCAGCACAATTCCATTCCACACCATCCTTTATCGGTTGCACTTGTCCAGTGGTGTGCAAACCATGCGTTTGGGGCCAGGAAATCTTTCAACACGTGAGGAAATATGGACGAATCTGGTTCGAAAAAGAGGTTGCACGCTGATTTGCCATGGGCGTTGGCATACTTCCACGCGCTGGAGACCGTCATCGAGAACTACCATCGGTGATCGGGGAGAAAGAGATATAAGTCCGGGCACAACAGTAACGTTGGACAGCCAAATCCTCTCGTTCTTAAAGATCCCGAAGTTGTGCATCCAAAGCAGAAACTTTGCCAACCTGGAGCATCCTCGAAATGTCGAAGCACAGCGAAGACGGCATTCTCTCTGCCAACAATCACCATAGCCCAGCCGTTGCTTCGCCTCCACTTCCAGACAAGAGCGTTCGCCATGAATACCCTGTCTTCATCGGAGAGTTCGTCGGTACTTTCCTCTTCCTCTTCCTCTCTTTTGCGGGGACCTCTATCGCCATCGTATCTGCGACTGTCGAGAATACCAATTCCAACAATCTTGACTTGGTCTCTGTCCAGAACGTGTCCAAGCTCATCTACATCTCCTTCGCATTCGGGGCCTCTCTCGCCGTCAACGTCAGCATCTTCGCCGAGATCAGCGGCGCCATGTTCAATCCAGCAGTGAGTCCTCCCCCACTTCCACTTCCACCCAGTTCAGTACTCTGCATTCCACCCCAACGGCCAACCGCTCACATCACACTCTGTGTGGACCCCGCCTTACCAACGCTCTGTGGTACCGCCAGGCCGGGATATGATACATGCAAAAGCAAGCACAAAGCAAGCACAATTACTCACAGCTTTTCCGCACTAGGTGACGCTTTCGCTGCTCCTGATAGGCTCCATCCGTCCGCTGCGCGCCGTGCACGCCATACTCGCGCAGCTCGTCGCCGGTGTCTGCGCCGCGGCCATCGTCTCCGCGCTGCTCCCCGGGCCGCTGTTGACAGCGACAAAACTCGAGCCCTCCATTAGCATCACGCGGGGGCTCTTCCTCGAAGCGTTTCTTACTGCGCAGCTTATACTGACTATACTCGTGATGCCAAGCGGGCCTACTAAGCCTCTAGTCATCGGGCTCTCGCTATTTGTGGCCGAGTTGAGTGGCGTGTATTATACGGGTGGTTCGCTGAATCCCGCGAGGAGTTTTGGGCCCGCGGTATTGACTGGGTTTCAAAGTTCTCACTGGATTTACTGGGTTGGGCCGGCGCTTGGTGCGGGATTGGGCTCTCTCGCGTTCGTAGGGCTGAGGCTTGTCGAGCCGAGGAGGGCGAGGGAGTGAGATGGAGGGGTCGCGGCCGTGGAAACCGAAGGGCGGTGAGGAGGAAATTGCGAGGTCGTTGCTGTCACCGCGGTGTGTTACCTTGGAACACACTTGGCGGAGGTAGTGTGTATGGAGCTCTTGGCTATGGTCGATCGGTAAGGCATCTACGAAGCCACGAATCTCGTTGTCTCTTTTAGTCAAGCGTTGCAGCGCTCCAGGTTATGGCTAGTTTGTCTGCAGGATCTCCTTCCGGTAATTTTCCATTTCACTTCGGTAGTCATTCGTCTGGACATATTTTTCTCCTTGTGCGCTTGGCATGTTCAGTTGTATCACCTGTATGCAGTATCGTCTTCTTAGGGCATCGTGCGCACATGACCCCGAAGTAAACCAACCACCTCCAGCTTCCGTGCGTGAACATGCCCCACAGACTAGACCGTAGGACGGGAGTAGTGGTTTGTGTTTCAATCCCCGCATTCCTAGCAGCTGCCACTGCTCAGGATAGAACTGCCAAAAGGGATGGATGTCTGGAACAGTCCATTGAGAACTGACTGTGTCTTTGGAAATGACGTAAGCTCTGCATTGTTACTAAGTCAATAATCGTTGTCTATCAGGCTACATGCACAAGTCTGGTTGCACGTGCCGAGCGAATATTCTCGGGGTAAGATACGTTGGAAGGAGGGAGGTGGGAGAATGCTGCCCTGAGCAGACGATTTGTGAGAGCGCTCTCGAACCCTCGGAAGACAATGAACATATATATCCTCTGTTTCGTGTTCACTCATGTCACAACCCAATCGCCGCTGTTTCATCCGCTCAGAACAAACGCTGTAGATAGAATATGTACAGTGTATCATATTACAAGTCACTCCGGGCCCATATCCCCGAGCGAACCATCTCCAGACCTGATGCTCAAACCAACACCCGATCACTATCTATATCCTGGCCGCTTTCTATGCCGCCCCCCACCATGCCCTCACCCACTCCCCCACTCTATACTTCCTCCCCAAGACCACCGCCAATCCCACCACAAGCCCAATCCTCGCCGCCAGTGCCGTAGCTACCGCTTTCCGCACGATAGGATAGTACCCCTCGAGCATAGAATTCACCGCTGAATTCCTCGCCACCATTTTCGCCCTACTCGTCCTGCCCCAGCTGCGTCCCACACCCAACCCCGCAATACCGACTTCGCCCGGCTTCTCCTCGACCTCAGTGTCGAGTATAGGTACAGAAGAGGTTTCCAACCCCAGCGAAGTCTGCGTGCTCATCTCGGCAGATTTTCGCGCGCGGAACCGGTACGACATGGCCCACATGACGAAGCGCACGTCCCAATTGGTGAAGGTCGGATACGTCCATAGTTCCAGCGCGTTGTGCGGCGGGAGATGTTCCAGCAGATCGCTCACAACGCCCAGCGTCAGGCCCCACAGCAGCAGCGGCGGCTTTCCTGTATCGCGTCCCTCTGGGCCCATCAGCACCTCCTTCACTTTCCCCAGCGCACCCGCGTCCGGGGGCCCGCCCGCAGGTATGAAGTCTGGGATTGTAGCGCAGTAGGTCGAGTTGGAGGGGACGAGGTGGATTGCCGCGAACATCATCTTGGAGAGCATGGACTGCAGGAACCAGCGCTTTATGCCCAGCTCGGACTTTGCGAGGCGCGCGGAGACGTCGGCGTATTCGTAGGTGCGGAGCGAGGGGGACTGCAACGCGCGGAGGGAGACCCAGTGGGTGGAGGCAACTTCGGTGGGTTGGAGGCGTTGGGCGGGATACGTAGGAGAAGTGAGGAGGTAGATGTAGGGACAGAGGACCATTAGTCTGGATACACGTATCAGTATGTTTGTAGGAGGTAGATGGGGGAAGGCAAGACGTACGGCACCTTGCCCCAGGACGACGTGACGACGCGCTGCGGGAGGTTGCCGACGGTGATGGCGTTGTTGTAGTTCAGGTCTATGCCGACCTCCTCCAGCGCCTCCCGCATAGCAGTCACCTGGTCGTCCTCGTCTTCGGGATCCCGCTTCCCGCCTGGCAGCGCAACGTGCCCGTTCCACTTATCTCCCACCCTCGTTGCGCGCTTGATGAAGAGCAACTCGGGGTCCCCATGTTTGACCCAGTCCTGCGCAAAGAACGTCTCTATGACATCCTCAAATGAGAGATCGCGGGGCTTGCTCGAGGCGGCAGAAGACCGCCGGCGCTGCTGGGTCGGACTCGGGGGGTAGGGGTGGTGCAACGGGAAGGGTTTGTCGTCGGTGGCGGGCCAGTGCGAGTAATGCGGTTGTATGCGGAGGATGAGGGCGATGGAGGCGCGTTTGGGGGTCTCGGGCGGGTTCGCAACGTCCGGGTAGGGGTGGGCGTTTAGTTCTAGGAGGACCGATTTGAGGTGGGTTATCAGGTCTTCTGTGCCTGTTTCTGCAGTCATTGTGTCGAGGGACTAGAGTGTGGACCTGTGCAAGCAGAACTTGTTACAGAATGTATGATACAAAAGCCGAAAGCGACCAAACCTGGGTCTTGTGGGTGTAGGGTTTTGCGGATAGCACAGGAGCACAGGAGCTGGAAAGACGAGACGGAAGCCGAGGTCTATGGTGGATCTGATTGGCTATGGTAAGTTATCGTTTGTAGAAGAATCACTCGCTTAACGTGTATCGCGACATATAAAAGATACATCCATCGTAAACAATGCAGCGACTGATGTTGGGCGTATCGTCCAGCCTGGCACCACTGCACGTCAACTGCGCGTACGGATGGAGTCTGGGGTAGTGGGTAGTGTGCTCGGACCACCCGCCTTGCCGAAATCGCAACGAGGGGCAGGCGCGATACGTCAATTTGGGTGGGGGAACGAGAATTTCGAGAGACGGCCTGACGAGCGGACCAGCGACTCAGCCCCTCCTCATTTGTTTTGATACCCCATAATTTACTTCCTAGACACTCCTTTGTCAATTGACCAGACTGAAAATTCAAGATGGGTGGCCAAAAGACTGGTGAGTCCGCGTACACCCTACATATCAGTTATTGCTCAACATGTGCTAATCATTTACTCCAGCGATTCTGTCTGTATACGACAAGACGGGTCTCCTTGACCTGGCCAAGGGCCTGCACGACAATGGCGTCCGCCTGCTCGCCTCTGGCGGCACCGCGAAGATGATCCGCCAGGCAAACTTCCCCGTCGAAGATGTCTCGGCCATCACTCAGGCGCCTGAGATGCTCGGCGGCCGCGTCAAGACCCTCCACCCTGCTGTGCATGGAGGAATACTTGCCCGCAACCTCGAGTCGGACGAGTCAGATCTCTCCAAGAACAGCATCGACAAAATCGACTATGTCATCTGCAACCTATACCCCTTCTCCGAGACGGTCGCACGCATCAACGTTACCATCCCGGAGGCTGTCGAGGAGATTGACATCGGTGGTGTGACTCTGCTACGGGCGGCTGCGAAGAACCACGCGCGCGTCACCATCATCAGCGACCCCAAGGACTACCATGACTTCCTTACCGAGCTGAAGGACAGCGGCGAGGTCACAGAGAAGAGCAGACAGCGGTATGCACTCAAAGCCTTTGAGCAAACCGCTGGCTACGACAGTGCCATCTCTGACTTCTTCCGCAAGAAGTATGCTGGTGAGGGTGAGCAGCAACTGCCCCTTCGGTACGGCGCCAACCCCCACCAGAAGCCTGCTACCGTCTACGCGCAAGAGTCTCAACTGCCCTTCAAGGTGCTGTGCGGTTCCCCGGGATACATAAACCTTCTTGACGCGCTGAACGCGTGGCCTTTGGTGAAGGAGCTCAGCCAGGCGCTCAACTACCCCGCAGCTGCTAGCTTCAAGCACGTATCTCCGGCCGGTGCCGCCATTGGCGTGGAACTCAGTGAGGAGGAGAGGAAGGTGTACATGGTGGACGACATCGAGGGCATCGAGAAGTCGCAATTGGCTCAGGCCTACGCCAGAGCACGAGGCGCCGACCGTATGTCCAGCTTCGGAGACATGATCGCCCTGTCCCACGAGGTCGATGTGCCCACCGCAAAGATCATCAGCCGGGAAGTGTCCGACGGTGTCATCGCACCCAAATTCACCGACGAGGCTCTCGAAATCCTCAAGAAGAAGAAGGGCGGAAAGTATCTCGTACTCCAGATGGACCCTGACTACGAGCCCGGCCCAATCGAGACCAGGACAGTCTACGGCGTGAACCTCCAGCAGCACCGCAACGATGCAAAGATCGTCCCCGCAGAGACATTCAACACGGTCATTGTGCCCAAGAACTCCAGCCCTCTTCCCGAGTCTGCATTGAGGGACCTGACTGTTGCTACCATTGCGCTCAAGTACACGCAGTCGAACAGTGTGTGCTATGCACTCAACGGCCAGGTCATCGGTCTTGGTGCCGGCCAACAATGTAAGCTTCTACATGCATGTATCTGTTTCACGCAAAACTGACCACCCCAGCACGAATCCACTGCACCCGCCTCGCCGGCGACAAAGCCGACAACTGGTGGATGCGCTTCCACAGCCGCACGCTCAACCTCCAGTGGAAAAAGGGCACCAAGCGCCCCTCCAAGTCCAACGCCATCGACCTCCTCTGCAGTGGCCTCATCCCGGACTCGGGCATCGAGCGCGACGACTTCGAGTCGTACTTCGAAGAGGGTCAGGTGCCGCAGCCGTTCTCCGCCGAGGAGCGAAAGGAGTGGCTCTCCAAGCTCACGGGCGTGGCCCTCAGCTCCGATGCCTTCTTCCCCTTCATCGACAACGTGTTCCGCGCGGCGCGCAGCGGCGCAAAGTACATTGCTGCGCCGACGGGCAGCCAGAACGACAGCGCGGTGTTCGAGACGGCGGAGAAGTCGGGCATTACGTTTGTGGAGCAGCACATTCGGTTGTTCCACCATTAGATGATGACCGGTGAGAGAGGGACCTGTAACGACATTATGGTGCGACGAACGATCTGCGGCTTCAACCGCCGGTCAGACAGCAGATAAGCATTGGTGGTGGAGAGAGCCCCCAAAGCTATCCTTGTTTTTTTTTCGGTTTCAAGAAGATGTGCAACAAACGTGCTGAAATTCGACCTGAATTTTCTTGTGAATTCCAACACCAACACATGAAAACTGTACCTACTCACAGTACCCCAAGTCCCAAAGGCCAAGGCCAACAACCCATCGAGCCCAGGAGAACTCCAACAAACGAAAACCTCAACCTATACTCCCCTGCCTCTGCCCCTCCTCTCATATAGATTAAATTACCCAAGCCTCACTCCGCCCATGCCCACATTCCCCATTCCCCATGCTCACTGAGACTTGGAATTAATCCGTCCGGTTGACCAGAATTCACCACGAAAACCCTGCATGGACTAATATACGACTCACGATAACGGTTTTCTACGGCATCCCACGTCGCCTGTCCCGACATACGTCCTGTAAGTAATCATTCTACGCCTTCCAATAAAGTATTGGTTCGTTTGTTGTGCACCCACAATGCACCATGCATCCATCACTGGGACTCTACAACTCGCAACGATACTCACAACCGGCCACCACCCCAGCCCCCAACGCCGTGCACCTTACCTCCCGTTCCACATAACCAGGCACTCGTGCGACCCAGGAAAAACAACACGAACGCAGAAACTGCTCCACTCCGCGCAAAGGGACACCGCACGTTAGTTGCACAACACTCATGCTGTAAAACGAACATCTCATTGGGAATTCGTAAATTTTTCAGTTTCTCTCGATACCTAGTTCGTGGATACCGGCATTTGGATGCCGAAATATCCACACTCCTCCCACTTGCTCAAAAGCCCGCCGCCGACAACGCGGAGGGTATCGTATCATATCATAAGGAGACTTCCACCAGTCCAAACATAGTAATGGGTAAACCGTACCTTGTTCGTGTCCCAGGTAAACATGACCGTGGTTTGAATTAACATCATTTGGTGGTGATGGGTTTCAGGAGAGGCTGGCAGTGCAATCGAGTGTAGAGATCGGGTACGTGTCCTCGGTAGACCGCTCACTGGTCGTCACCGTCATCCGGCTGGTCAAAGAGGAAGTTTGCGGCCAGCTCCTCGTTCTTGTCACATGCGAAGTAGGCCTGGATGACCAAATCGCGCTCGAAGCCCAGACGGCAAAGACGCTCGATTGCCTCACGCTCATCCTCGGTGACACTGATGGCCTGGGCACCTGGGGGTAGCGGTGCGTCCTCGTCAGCATCCTCGGCAAGAAGCTGCAAGAACTGGTCTGGGTGGTTCGTGATCAGTTGGGCCAGCTGAGGGTTACCAGCACCGACTTGCTGTAGAATGGGCTCGAGCATCTGCGGCTGTTGTTGCACCACCTGTCGCAATTGCTGAAATTGCGGGTTGTTACGCAAGAAGTCCAGGCTATTGCTGCCGAGAGCTGCGCCAGCGCCTGCTCCAGCAGCTGCACCGGTACTTCCTGAACGAGCACCACCTGCACCACCTCGGCCTTGACCCGCCTGCGCAGCGGCCTCGAACAGATTTATGGGTTCATCACCGCCGGAAGTCGGAGCCGAAGGGGCGACAGCGGCAGTGTTGCCACCGGTGGCCGCAGGAGGAGACGCTGGCCCACGCGCTTGAGCTTGTTGCTCTTGGACGGCACTTTCGGGGATACCCTGATATCGGTTAGCAAGTAGTGCAAGACGGATGATCATATAATCCTTACAGTCAAGAGGTACTCGACGGCTCGGTCGGGGTTGAAGAAAGCAGCACGCATAGCCGCATCGATGTCGGCGCGCGCAAAACCCATGCTCTCCATGTTGGCGATGGCGGCGTCGCGCTCGCTACCCATGGTCAACGCTGACGGATCATCGAATCGCCTGTCTGAGGCCGGAGCTGGTGAAGGTGTGGCGGGGGCATTCTGGGCTGCAGCAGGTGCGGCGGCCGGGGCGGCGGGAGCAACAGGAGTCTGGGCCGGGGCGGGAGCCGGTGTTGAGGGAGCAGCTTTACTTGCGGACGCGGCTTGAGTCTTGGGCTGTGATTTTTGTTAGCAGGCACGAGGACGGCCGCGGGAGGTACGCACCCTCGACACCATGCACACAATGAAGCCCTTCTCCTCGATGTTATACGACTCAATTGTCTTGTCGTCTTGGAGAATCTTGCCTGGACAGTGGTCAGACTCGATTGCGGTAAACTACGAAGTGAGCAGCGACGTGCATACCGGAGTAGATCAGCTTCTGCTGGGCGACTTCCCAGCTCTTGTCCGCCTGGATCTTGGCCTTGAGTTCGCCAATCTATTATGCGTCAGCCTCTGATTCTGTGGCGATGGAAGATGAGGTCCAGCGTACCGTTTCCGATGGCTCGGCCTCGATTACGAACTTGTTCTGCTTGAGATCCTGCAGGCGACGTTAGTGGCGCTTCTTTGATCGGGGGATGAGCATAACGTACTTTGAAGGTGATCTTCATGATGGCGGTCGTGGGGTGTTGGGTGGTGTGGCGGTCGGGGTGAGGTGGGGGGAAAAGTGAAGGCGGGGACGAGGTGGCAGCTGTCCCGGGGATTATATAACAGGAAGCTGCAATCGCGTTTGCCTAGGGAAACGATTCGTGGGCTGCAGGTCCGCGGGTGAAGTGCGTTGAGTAGAGCGTTGGGCAACTGGATGAGCAGGTAGGCAGAACCTCCGTCACCACCCAAGTCCGCCGCCCTTCGAACTGCGAGATATCCGGAGCATGGCAAAACCATTCTTCCACGCCAGGCACCCAGTCTGACGCCATCGCCATCGCCGTCATCACGTGAACGTCTAGAATCTAGACTTCAGCCGGGCTGTGCTTTGATGAAGATGAAATAATTTCCGCTAGCGCGCGGGTCCTTCATCGCGGCGCTCATCAATCAAGCTGTCGTCCCGACAGCCGCCTCCACGCGTGAAGTTTGTTTGTTTCGTCCCCCCGACTCGTCACAGAAGCTTGGGTGCCAGTTGTTTCGCCTTCCGTCCGCACCATGCGGTCGGCCTGGTGCTCCAGAGAAGGAGTTTTGTACTGATTCGCCTATAGTGCTGTGGACTGGTGGTTGCATGCCGTGCGATGCAACACCACAGAGGGCGCTATCGATCCGGTGATACCTCCGTTGCGCCTTCACAAGGCGCCCTCCGCGCTGCCAGTGCCTGTTGCCAACGGCCGAGCGCTCGCGGCCCTGCTCAGCCATGTTTGCGGCCTTGGACCTTGGAAAAGCAACACTAAACAAACAACGCGTGGGAAATGAGGATGCCAACCATGACATGTCGGCTTCATGAAGCGTCCCCAGTCTAGCCCCAGCTTGTAGGGCCGAATTCTGCGACAGCCGGCAAGGCAAAGCTCACTCGTACAATTGGTCCCCGCGACGTTGTGGGCTGAACCTCCACGCGAGCCGTTTTCGTTGCATGGGTCTTTTTCAAGTTGCGTGCTGTGTCGGCTTCCAGCAATCGTCCAGCTCGCAGCCCACTGATGCCATCGTACAGCGCCAATGCTCCCATGCGTCTCAGGCCTCGTAACCATGGGCCAGCAGTAGCGCGTGGGTTACCCCAGGGTGCGCAGTCTGTGGTGCAGTTCGGTCGCTTCGTGATCTCAGTGTAAGAGATGCCTGTAACGCATCAGGGATCTCCCCTTCGTATCCCGGCGCGCTCCACCACGTCCAACGCGTGCGGCAGCCCGCCGCCCACAAAACAATGGCCCGCCTGCTCCTTTCTAAATTTATTATCTCTGTCATAGTTCCCACATGCCCTCCGCTTTCTTGCGTCGTCCATGGTTTCCAGCCTTCCGTTCGTTCTGACCCCCCAGCCTAGGCCTCTCACATTCGTTTCTACATACACCCTATTATCTGCCAGTCTAGTCTGTCTGGTGGTTGGTTCTCTTGGGTGTTTGTTTCATTTCATCGACATCACCCGGATCCAGGCTACTGCAATCGCTTCATTGGGTGGACGTCAGCCTTCCCGATTCGGCCTCCGCGTCGCTTTCCACCGCACCTGAGAAAGTATACTAAGTATACTAATATCTCCTCGCGTGCCTCACACGCGTTCAGTCTCGTGTTCCTTTTGCCTAGACAAGCTACGACCCGCGCGACAGGAGCCCAATAAATCCATCGTACACCCGTCTTGTTCAGGTCTCTGGTTTCATCCAATCCACAACATCACCCCATCGCCACGCCTCTGGAAAGAACCAATGACCTCTCGACCTCTGCTGAAGGCTTCCACTGCTTTGTCACACTAACCCCTATTGGGCTATTAGTCAAAGGCTCGCGTGGACTTTACCTCCTCCCTCGACAATCTCTACACGGCTACGCTACTCAATCCGGGTTTTTGTGTAGCATTGGGAAAGAGTTGGAGGATACATTAGGGACTGCGATACCCTAGGATACGTACTACGCCATCCACCGCCCAGTCTGGTCATCGTCGCAGGCAACATGTTTTCAAGGAGATTTTACCTTTCACTTTTCGGCGCAGTAGCTTGGTCTACTACCGCCGCTGACACGATCCTGAACATCCTCGATGCAGTGTCGTTATCTGCTGCTCAATCCTCCCTAGTCGGACTAGCGGTCACCGCGAGCGCATTCGACCTCGGCGCAGTCGGCGCAGTGACAGTCTTCGCAGCTCAGTATGCTTGGACAAGAGAGGGGATCATCAAGGACTCGCCACAAGCAGCAAAACTCCTCGCCATATCTTGTGTGTTAATCTCTGCTGGCGCTTTGGTCGTATCGATGGCATCGATGATAACTATCCGATTACACCTGCAAGAGTTGGAGCACCGAAAGCATACCGTCATTGTAGATTGGAGTAATAGCTCCTCAGCTCAGATCGCCGTATGGCTACTCGCTTGCCTCAGCCAGATCGCACTATATACTTCACCTTTATGGTGTAGGTCAAAACAGCACGCCCAGTCAGTGGACGTATCAGGGCCTCGCGACTCTGTTATGTCTGAGATGCGCTGTTCGACAGCCACCCCGAATCTCTACATGCTGGAACCCACTCAGCCATCTTCTCCCCTTGGCGCTCTCCCATCACCTACCTGGTCCAATCGGTCATCGTCCCAGTCGTTGAGGTCGTGGAGAGATTCTCTGCAACATGCCGTACGGCCCATGTCGTCGCGGAGCAAACTTGTCAGCAGGCCTTCTTTTAACCGCGACATCCTCAGCATTCACTCTGACGGCTTGTCTATGAACAGTTCAATTCAGCCTGATGCCTTTGACTCATGGGAGGTTGACGCGCAGAGGATAGGTGCTGCAGCACAGCTTGCTTTGCCCTCGGTATTGATGCCGTCTCGTGGCACAGCTCTTGAACCAATTCCCGGAAGCCGACCAGCAAGTCCTGCTCGGCCACTGGATGGCCCGTTTCTTCTGGAAGACGACGAAGAGCTACCTCCTCCACCCAAGCTAGCACTCGACACATCGCGTCCACCCAGTCCGGCAGGCAGCGAAGCTCATATTCACCCTCTTTTCAGGAGCGAGAGCCCGACGCCGGCTCCCGCCACAACACCCGGCACAAGCATAATCGCAAGTCCACTCGCCAATCAGATCATTACTTGCCCAGCGCGTCCCTACAGCCGGATGCGCTCCAACAGTAACCGTTCCAATGCAACCAGTCGTGCCGCCAGCCCGGCCCTTGTTCATCAACGTAGCTTCATCAACGAGCGCACAAACAGCCACTTCTCGCAGCGTTCGAGCTCGCGAAGTCCTTCGCCTCCCAGCAGGCGGATGACACCTCCGATTCCAGATTTTGTGCTCAACTCTTCACCTAGAAGTAGTGTGAGCGGAAGCCAGCGAAAGATCAACCTGAACATCGACCCAGGTCGATGAACACACCGAGCTCTGCTCAAAGTTCTGGTAATGTTACCACAGGACGAGCAGCATCCAAACTTCTCACCTGGCCGTCTCGTCGGCGTTGTACGCCACCACAGCGAAAGCTATGCCCGGTCTGGCACCTCACATAGCATGATGTCTACCGCATCTCATGCGTCATGTTACGACCTCTTTCCTATTGTACCCGCGAGTCTCGCTACGCTTCTGTCGGAAGCCTACACTCTGATTTTCTTATCGTTCTCTCTGCCTACGGGCTTGGTCGCTTTAGCGCTTGGGGCTGGCGTTGCGTGAACCAAAATGGGTGGGCCTCGGCTTTTGGACCCACGTATTGATACCACAGCAGCCTTAGTTTCTTGTTATAACTTTTATTGTATTGGTGTTGGGGTCGTGCGGGACGGGCCAGTGGGACTTCGAACAAATTGCTGTGCGAAAGTTCTATGGCTTGTAACCGCGGGACCTGGTTACTAGGGCAGAGGAATTGATGTAGATAAATGAAGGACGCAAGTCCGTTGCGCAGGCAGCATTTCAATAAGGCAAAAGCACGATCCTTACTTTGATTGATACTCCGTTGTTATGCGCTTGTGAATCGTCCAATGCTCGCAAGGCGCTCCTCTTCCTACCTCGGGTGAGTTGTTGTAGACGGACGCTTCCGTGGAAGGCGCAGCAAACGCAGTAGAGTGCTTGCTTCCAGCACAACCTGAGACGGTGTCGTTAAAAAACACCCCGACTGCCAGCAAACTTGATCATATCAATAATGGTTCACTTCCCCATCTGCTCATCCTTGAAATACGGTAATAGTTTTCGCGTCAGACAAGCCCAACCCCGATGCGCGCACCCCCGTGCAGCCAGCGCCTTGCACCATCCCCTCCCAGCTCCCACGCTCCCAGTCGCAAATCCCCATCACCATCGCAACGACGCCGGATTTACCAGGCCTCATATCCGCGATCACCAATGCGCCTATTCCCCTTCCCTTCCTACCGTCGCGGCCATTTCCCTTGCGAAGCCCGTTCATGCGCATGTGCGGGCGCATGGCGTGGTCGTGTGCGCGCACAGGCAATCCCGGCTTGGCTTGGCTTGGCTTGGTGCCAGGGGAGGGAGCAGAGTGGGCCTGGTGACTCGGCTGCATCGGCTGACGTGCATACGCGCAGCGGGCGAGGGCGGCCAATGGGAGCATTTGGTTTGGGAAGGCTCTGATGGGAGCGAGGGTGGGAGTGTGAGGACGAGGTTGGGAGTTGAGATGCGATGCGATGGGATGGAAGTAATGATGGAGAGATGGTTGGTCGTGGGAGGGAGGGGGGCATCTGGCGACCGGAATGATGGCGCTCGTGTTGACGTGAGGACTGGATGTGAGCTGCTGAGCCAGTTGAATTCTCGATACCTATGGGAAGTGCTTTTAGGGATTACTTGGGGTGCCACGACCTCGTGGGAGTGTCTATGATTTCAACTTGATGCTGAACCTCGCGTGTTCATGTTCACGCGAGAGCGACGCGTGAAGGCTGTCAGTAAGGGGTATGTCGGAGGCGTGATAAAATATTTTCTTGTCACGTTGTCCGTTGCAATGTCACGAAAGATTGAAGCGCCTTGAAGGTCGAAACATACATCTGGGAACGATACAGGCGATAATACGGGTCCATATTCTCAACCTGTTGTATGCGCTCTCAGCCTGATCGCCATTGAATTAGTTGGGACGATGCCAGTGAACCGTATTGTAGTACCGACAATGTCTGGTGCACACCATTTACTTGAGCGCTCGCCAGGAAGTCAATTGGTTAGGTAGCTGAATAGCAGCCCTCGCGAGAAACCAATCTGAAACATCATGTGAACGAAATATTTGCGCCCAAAGGAGGTGACGATACAGCGTGTATAGAAGTGAAGATACCAAGTGTCGTCACAGCTACAGCGGATTCTTTCGCCTGCTGTGGTACTCTAGCACCATTTGTAAATAACAGAAAACCAAAAAACCGAATACTTTGAGCGCTTTCGCCACCTGTCGTGATGGTGAAAGTGGTCACTCCACTCGGGGAAGTTCTCGACGCCGTAGTTTCGCCTGGTGACCACGGCTAATGACGTTTGTTGTTGAGACATGGCTTGGGGCAGCGCAGCCCCAATGCAGCGATAGGAACGAAAGAGCAAGTCAAAAGCTTAGCTGATCCTGTAGCAATTCAGTGTGTCGATGATGCATCTCGGAGTACCTTCTGTGAAGGCGCATCGCCGCCGGATTTCAAAATTAACGTTGCCGTTTTGGGACTGGCCCGGGTTGGTCCATTCTCTGAGACGGGAGGCTTGTTACGCATTCACGTCGCTGCAATCGATCGCATGGACCATTCAACAGATTGAATAGACTCAGACTCTTCTTATTGTACTATTGTCCGTCGGGCTGCTCATTCACCTGCGCCTAGACACAGTAAACGGCATCGTGGCGTTTACTCTCCTGGCACTCTTTTCAGCTAGCGCAAGTTCCAGCTGGGCAATTGCGACCATCCATCCGCGAGCATCTTTGCCTGGCCCTCAACCTCACTCACACTCCCCGGACCGGCGTCAAGGCCTGCTGCTTGCTTGCCCCGTTTGTCGTTTATCATCTACTACTTCTGTTGAAGCCCGCCACGTGCGACTTGTAGCCTACTTCTTCCCGCGCCCTCTTTTCCGGCGCTCTTTTTCTCCTCCCGCTCCGTCGAGTGTAGCCCAGCCTCAAGACATCTGAGCGATTGCGAAGTCCCCGCACTTAAATCGCCGCTGTCTTGACGATGGCTGTCTAGCCTTGCGTCAAACTCTCTGCATACACTATCCCTTCCGCCATTGTGCCACGGAGGTAGCGGACACTAGGTATAAGCTTTTCACTCCCAGCCCCCAACTGCTCATCTTGAGAGAACTCAATCGGACAACGAGCAACTGCTCAGCGGCAAGCCCTGCCAGCATACCGAGTTCGACGACTTCAATTCTCATGTTTGGGAGCGTTTCGCATCTTGCCTGATCCGAGCATCTAAAGAAGAAGCTGACCATACAGGCTCGTAGATTCACCGGTGCGTCATTGTACCAAGAGTCAAGAGAATTTTCCTTGACTAGAAGAAGCATACTTCCACTGGTGAGCCTTTCCACGCCTTTCCTAAGTCCACAGTACTATCTGCAGCCGCGATGCCTGCAGCATTCTCCTCACAAGCTAACAGATTGCCAAGGTGGTTCCAGAGCAAGTCTCACCAATATGCCGCCCAAGCGCAAGAGCAAAGCAACAAAGACACCCACCACCGCATCGCTGAAAGCGCTACCAGGTAAGCCGTTCCCACAACATCTCCCACCCTCACAGCTCGCTTCCAGCGCATCAATGCTAACATGCAATTCCTTGGCGCAGCCAATGCGGCTAGTTCTCCTAAGCGAAGAAATAGTGCAGGTTTCCCTGGGCCGAAGATGTCGCGTCTTCATCCTTCAGAACCTCTCCATATGAAAACCCGGCGAGCTGTCAAAACGGCTTCAAACCAAGATAGCTCTGGCGCTCCATCAATCGCTAGCTCCAGCAGTCGACGGAGCTCACTTGACGACTTGTCGCGTTTCGAAGATGCCCACTCGGAGATCGAGGATGAGCGTCCAACCAAGCGCAACCGACTTTCAACCGATTCTGGTACAGACTCCTTTGCAGATCAGGTCGATGGCGCGCTAAATGCAATTAATGCGCCCGACTCTTCCACGTCAACTGCGCGCGATGCGACTGATGGCTCTAAAGTGTCGCCCAAAAAGAGGCGCGCATCGGATGCGTCCTTCGATTCAGGCAAATCACGCGCAAATGGTGTTCTTACCCGGACCCAGAGCGACACGTCCGAACAGCAACCGCGCAGGAAGAAACGAAGGACAACCACTCAGACGCCCGCAGAGACAGACCAACTACCAGAATTGACAGATGCATCTACTGCTCCCAATTCACCAGAGCAGATTCCAGAAGTCGAAAACAGCCAAAACTTGCATCATGTCCTGCCCACCAATGGCGATGCACCTGTCAAGATGGGAAGGCGACTTCCTGGACGTCGGCGTGCACCCCATCCCGACATCAATATCGAGGTAGACCTGCGACGTCAACTCAATCTGAAGATGAGTTACCGTAGCCTTGCTAAGATCCAGAAGAACATCCTGGTTGAGCTTTCAAACCGCACGACCACGTCACTGGATGATGACCCTCAGTTCCACAAACAATGTCCTGAGTATGAGCCTCTTATGGCCTCCCTTGACCAGTACAAGCAAAGTCGGCTTGATTCAGTCGAAGCGCTCCGGAAAGAGAAACTTGCACAGCTCGAGCGCGTGGTCAAAGCCGAAAAGCATATTGCGGAAGAGAAGTACATCCAACGATTCTACGACCTTCAAGAAGATTTGCTTCTACAATGTTTCCATCGGGCGAAACAGCTCCAAAGGGAGTCCAGGAAGAGCCAGGATGGAGCAGGCACCGAGGACGAAGACAACGTTCTTCCACCCGCCCGTTTCGCTTTTCCACCATTGCATAGAGATGATCGTGTCGGCTCGAAGTTCGCGTCCCGTAGCAGAGCTTACGTGGAGTCCGAACATCTGCTTGACGAAGAGCTTCGTCGCGCGCATTTTGCCGGCTCACTTAAACAGTTTATTCTTGCGGATGAGGATGCAGACGATTCTATTCTCGAAGCTCCTACTCCTGTTGGTTTTGCAACCTTCACTGGTCCCGACAGAGCCGAAGCCATTGCTCATCAAAAAATCAAGGATCTGATTGATGCAGCCAATGACATTGAGAGCACACCAGTTTCGCCTCCGGCACCTGCGGTCATTCCCAACGAACAGGCCGATGCTCTGTTCATGCTTGCATCTTTATCGGCAGATGCGTCCCGCAGCACTGTCAAAGAGAAAGCGCTACAACCTGATCGTGAAGCTCCGGTCGCTACAGTCGGTCGACAAATACCATCAATTGGGGCGGCTCAAACAATGCCGCCAGTCAAGCAACCCACTGGGCCATTTGCTGCAGTATTGAATCCTGTGTCTGAAAAGTCCGATGTTGTAGCACAGCCTAAACCTGCGGGTGTTACGGACGCCATACAGTATGCTATACAGTCTGTGAAAGACCAGATTGCGCCAACAAAAGAGCCGCCAGCTCGATCCACTCATCGCATTATGGACATGCTCAATAATGACTCAGACATCCCGCCTGCAACCTCGCGATATCCCCCAGCAGCCTCAGTTGAACAGACACCTGCTGATGTGACCTCGCACCGCATAAGCGCCGGTCAAGGTGCTACACCTTCTCGAAGTGGATTGTTTGGACTGTCTTCGATCATGCACCAGCATGATGTGCAACCAGAGCGAACCACGCCGGCAGCTCCAAGAGGGTCGATTCCTTCACGAGAGGCATATCCTTCATCCGCATCGATGCGAGCGTACCCTGAGCCGGCCTCAAGAAGGTCCAGTTCCATACGACAAATGAGCCTTGAAGAGCTACGTAGAAGAGATCCTCTGCATATGCTCCGCGACATGCTCAATTCTAAGAGTAAGCCTAACAAGAAGCATGTTGCGAGTCACCGCCCAGAGAGCTCCATATTCGCTCCCCGGGAGCGGGCTCAGATGACGGCTCCACCTTTACTCTCAAGGCCGTTCAGTCCTTCGGGTACAACCGAGAAAGCAGACCAGGCAAAGGAGACACGCAGAGCTTCCAGCGCATACAATGCGTCACCATCGACAGCGCCCCTATCGTACCAACAATCGCCAAATGCAGCACCCGCATATCTCCCGCGACAGAATTCTCAAGATCCAGGATCATCACACTGGGAGCATGATAGGCGTCTGAGCAGCTCGCAGGCACAGCAACCTCCTACGCAGCCTTTCTCGGCTAGTCCGCAAAACAAACCAGCACATACCCATCAGAGCCCCTTCTCTGCACCCAGTGTCCTCGCGCCGGCCCCGCCCCAGCTTCCCTCTATCAGCCAGACTCTCCCTTCCAAGTCCTCCGGCGGGCAATCGAATGCTCCCATGAACTTTCGCTTCGCGCACTACGATCCCGTACCACCAAGGCCAGCGTATCAGAACTCTCAACCAAGCTACCCATCAACATCACAAGGTCCCCCTCCTGCGCCTCAACCTCCACAGTACACGCCCAGCTACAACGGCCACAACGGGCCCTCTCATCAAGGAGGCTACGTCCCACCGCCGGGAAGTTTCCAGGCACCTCCCCCTCCCCCTACCGCATCGACGAACGCCTCTACACCGTACCCGCCCCTGAAGATCCACCAATACGGCGGCCAACCCATCCTGCCGGCGAACATGGCTCCACCGCCTCCACACACGCAGCCGCCGAGCATGACATTCATAGGCCAAGCGGCGCCCCCGTCCGCGTACTCCCCACCACAACACCACGCGGCACCGCACCAACAGCAGCAGCAGCATAACGCGCCGTACGACGCGAGCGCCCCTCGAGAGCAGCCTTCCGAGCGCCCTGCTGAGCCTGGGTCCGGTCCTGTGCGCCAGCCGCGGCGGCCGTACAGGTCGTACCATGCGCCTGGGTCGCAGTTCCGGCCGTACACTGGACCGGATTCCTCGCGGCGGCGGGGTGGTTAGTAGAGACGATGCACTGTACTTTAGCTTGGCTTGGGTCTTGCATTTCTCTGCCTGGCATTTGCTCCGTACACAGCGGTAGGCAGACGGTTGTCTAGTCTGTCTGTTTCCATTTCTCATTTTTTTTTGTTAGTTCCGAGTTTATAGCATGGCGTTTGCATAGTGAACTTGGCTTTGGTTGGGAGAGTTGCGGCGCGTGCGCCTTTTTTTTTGTTTATCGTTTGCGTTGCTGTCGTTTGGTTTTGCGGAGGTAAATACCACCATGGAGGGAAGAGCTCTGGCATGGGTCTTCTGGTAGTGTAGTGTGTGGCCCTGGTAGGGCGATTGTATAATGTTATTGATGGAGATGTTTAATCTGTGTTTGTGCCGTGAGGTGTGATGTTGGGCTTGCAAGAACTCTTATGTAGGCTGATGGCCTTGATTACTTAGCAACGTCTCTTTATTTCATTTCAATGTCATGAGATCTATGGGGTATCAAATCGAAGAATAGTCTATCCGGCTTCCTTTCCGCTCCGCATGAGTCCACCTCATCTCACACCCTCCTCTTCACCTTCGGCGTCGGCGTCGCCCACTGCCTTCCACCTCCACCACCGCCCTCAAACCCACCCCTCACGTCTCCCTTTGGCGTGCTTCCCATCCTGTCAAACAGCCTCTGCGCTGCGGGCGTCAAGCCCCCCATGTCCTTGGCCCTGGGCGTCATCGCCGCCCTCATCGCAGGCGTAGGCGCCGAGACGAACCGCGGCGTCTTCGCCTCGCCCTTGAAGATACCGAGGCCCTGTCCTATGTTGCTCGTAGCTGTAGCGGAAGTGGAAGCGGCGCTCTCCGGCCGCCGCGACGACGCTATCTTGTCGACCATTTTGTGGTGCAGTTTCTCGCGCGGCGTAGACTCATGCATAGTGAACGGGGTAGCGGTGCTGCCCTTCGCGCCGAAGCGCTCGAGGAGGTCTGTCGGCGCGTCTTCCTCCTCGTCAGATGAAGGCGGGTGCGCATCCACGAAAGCGTACCCGTTCACGCGCGGCGTCTCGTTGCCCGTGTAGCCGCCCTCACTGGCAGACAGGCGCGGCCGGCCGGCAATGGCGTCGCGGACGGCGGACATGGTAGGGCTGGGCGGGCGCTTGGGCTCTGCGTCTTCGACGGGGAGGCGGGTGTTGTGGTGGAGGACGCGTTTTGGGGGCGCGAGGGAGGCGTCTTCGGCGTGCTGGGCACGGGTCGGGGCCCAGGCTTCTATGCTGTCGGGCCTGAACATGAGGGTGTTGAAGGCGGTGTGTTTGTGGGTGTTTGGAGCGGCGGGGCGATCGGCGTCGAGGTCCTGGCTTGGGCGGACGACGAGGTCGGTGGATGAGGTTCGGGCTTCGAGGACTTTCTGCTGGGCGAGGCGCTGCTTGGAGGCGTATTTGTTGCCGTCGTGGAGCCAAGTGTTCTTCTGGAAGCGCTTTTTGTTCGCGCGGTCGAGGATCTGATTGAAGCTTTCTTGGTCTTCAGACGTGTACTTGGCTTGGAAGGCCCCGAGGCCCATGTCCAGGTCTACGTGGTCCAGCTTGCCCAAGCCGTCTTCGTCGACGTCTTTTTCTTCTTCGCCAGCTTGCGTCCTCGGTGTGTCTGCGCCCCATACACTTGGTGTGCGTCCGCCATCGGCACCCTTGCTCTCGAACCTCGTTGCCCCCGCCCTTCTGCCCGGGACAGGCGTCATGACCTCGGTCAGCTTCTTGCCTGCTTCTCTTATCCATCCTTTGTTTCTGCTGTCTAGTGCGCTCAGGTATTCGCGTTGGGCATCTGTTTCCGCCAGGCCAGGAAAGTAGTCGCGGCGGATGATGTGGGAGATGGCGGACGTATAAGCGTCTTCGTCGAGAACGACAGAAGGTCGTTTTATTCGTTTTGGTGCGGGAGGCGGTGGCATTAGAGCGGTCGACGCATTGCGCTTGGTGAGCGCTTTAGATTGTAGTTGAGACATGGTGGATGCGCGGCGGGGAGTCGTGGTTGTATAACTGTTTGCCTGTTACAGGCTCAACTTAGGGATGTTACCAGGAGAGTGAGTCCATGGAGAAGTGAAGTACTATAGCAGCGACTGGTATGAAGGAAAGGTTGTGTCGATCGGTGGTTGAGAGCGTGTGTTGCGGAGGCGCCAGGTGATCTAAGAAGTTTGGCGTCAGGCGTCAGTGCCAAGCGTCGGCGATCCGCCTTCAGCCCTACGAGACATATGCATGGTGGGGCGCACATGTGTACGAGCTTGTTGCGTAAGCCCGCATCGCGAGAATACAGTATCTGGTCACACAGTTGTACACTCATGCGTCCGAGTTGCCCCAAGAGATATTATCTTCTGTTCAATGGCGACGTGGTATCAATGCATTTTCTACACCATGAGGGTGGAGGCATAATAAGCCTCAATCATATCCCTCTTTCTCCAAACGCCATGTGCCGTGCCTCGCTACATACCGCAAACATCCGAAAGCGGAGTGCGGGCTTTGTACAGACAATCCATACTCGCTCGCAACCCAGGAATTGGTCTAGTAGAAAGACTCCACCATCGCATCCTTGTGTGTTGTGTTGATCGCGCTGGGGCCGTTACCCTCTCCTAGCCTGAAGACGGATTCGACGACTGAAAGCTCCGTAGCTGTGGTGTCAAGCCCTGCATCTACGTTAGCATCCCGTTACGAATCAAACTTGGCAAAACAAACTCACCGGTCACTGCCATCCAGTCGTTGACCACCATACCGGCGCCGACGACTGCGCTACCACGGTTCACACTGCCTGCCACAAGCGGCACCTGCAACAAGCTGCTCAGCTCATCCTGGTCCTGAATGCTCGTCTTCGGGTGCACAATGCCGCCCTGGTTGCTTAGCGCCATGTAGCTGCCCGTCAGCACATTGTCTGCGATGGTCTGCCTAAACACCTCGACGCCCAACACATCCGCTATTATCTCCTCGGTCTCACGCTCGATATCCGGATGTACGAGTGCGACGTGGTCGTTGCAGCAAATGACGTTTCCAAGCGCGGAGAGTCGCTCTTCTATTCTCTGGATCTTGACGCTGTCGGGGATCGAGTTGCGGAGGTGCTGGAGTTCTTGGTCGGTGGTAGTGGTGGGGACGAGGAGACCCTTCTTGTTGCTGGAGAGGGGTTAGTTGGGGGAGCGTGAAGGAGTCGGTGGGAGAGCGCACCCTGCGGTCAATCGACCGACTATCCTTGTGCCCGCGATGGTCGCATGGCAGATGGGTATGACGTCCTGGAGTTCGGCTTCGAAGACACTACAGCGCGCATATCAGTACTTGGTCGCCGCATTGGCACTGCCCTTGCGACCAGCCATAAGCAAAGTCTGGCCGCTGCAGGTGCTCCGACGCACCTGTAGAAGTTCTCTGAAGCTCCGACTGCGACAATCGCATACGCATTTGTGAGTGTGGAAAACACGCCCACCCTGCGCACAATCGTTAGCATGGCTCTGCTTGCCATCTGCACCCTTGCCGTAGCAGTGCTCCAAACGCAGCGGGGCAAACCTACTCGTTGGAATTCTCAAATTGAGCGCGGACCGCCATATTGTTCAGTTTCCGGGTTGGTAGCTGTAGTTATGTGGTGGAAGGATGGGAGAGGTAGTGATGTAAAAGAAGCGGGTGTGTTGTCGCGGTAGAAGCTGGAGAGCTCGATGTGCACAAAATGTCGTGTGAAGGCTTGCTTTTCAGATGACTTCGGGAGGGGCGCGCAAACGCCCCTCATGCCCGCAACCGGCTTAGCGTCTATAAATCATTCTGAGCGCGCTGTCTGCGCCACCCAAGCTTCGGTGACTCTTTCTCCCAGGATAGATGACTCCAATCTCGACCGCCTGGTCGCTGCCGTGGACCACCTGTGGCTTTATCAGACGTGGAACGACGTGATACGTCTCGGCTCACGATTGCTAAGAGGCTTGCTGCCACAACATCTGGTCAAAAGTGCAGGCATTGCATTGCTCCTCCCAGACTAAACAGTACATTTAATCTTCTGACGAGGCACTGTACATGCAGTTGTCATCCCAGGCCACACATTGAAGAGCTATATCCAGTCTTCTGTGATGAGATTTTGCTTGGCAAATACATCGAACGGGCTTCGAGTTGCAGGCTGTCTCACGACTTTTACATGATCACGACGCAAGACTTAACACGATGCCAGCACCGGAAACAGGCAACATGGAGAGCATCTGTACTTGATAATCTGCCCCATAGCTACGAGGAGTACCTTCTGACGCCCAACCCGTTCTCGCTCTATGCGCAAGAACTTTGTAGCGATCGTAGAGATATTCCTTCCAATCATGGCCGTCATATCCCGGACTATCCCCACCATCATGAACACCTGCCAACGCCCTCAAACATGACAATCTTCACGACACCCTCTCGTGCCTCGGCTGGGATATGCCTCTGCCTCCACGTTTACAGTTAATACCCAAGAACGTGGAGCCATCGTACCAACCTTTCAAGCTTCAGTCATGTCTAGCAGTCGTCATCGTCTTCCTCGTAAGCCTCCATATAGTCGTCGCCGTTGTCGTCTTCGTCTCCCTCTCCGTCGTCGCCATGGCCGTCAGGCTCCTGCTGCTCCTGGTCCTCCTGGTCCTGCTCTGCGTCGGCGTCGGAGTCAGCTTGCGCCTCGGCCTCAGCTTCCTCTTCTTCGGCCTCCCTCGCCATCTGCTCCTCGTACATCTCGTCGCAAATCTCCTGGAAGTGATCGTCGAAGTAGCCCATATTGGACGTTGTTGTAGAACAGTAGACTGCACACTGTCACTAATGGTCGCTCACACAATGCGAGGCAAACACAAACCTTCCGAACTGGCTTGTCGAAGCTTCCAGGCGTGCTTCAGGGTTGAATGGAGTTAAGCTGTTGACACGAGAGTTCTCTTCGAGCGTGGTTTACAGAGACTAACGTCTTCATATACGTACGGAAAATACGCTAGTGCCGCGGGTGAATGTCGTGGCACCTGCCCTTGAGTTTCCCAATACGTCCTTACAGCTGCTGCCCTCTACCCGTATTTTTTCAACGCGCTATGGTCGCATTCAATCACGTCTTCCAGGATCCTGCAAAGTCCTGGCAAACATCCAGTCCTATCCTGCCATTCGTAGCGAGATACCTTGTCGGGGCATCACCTACTCATGGATTTATTTAAAATACCAACTCCCCTATTACTCCTCTTAGGATAAACAACACAGCATACTCAAACCTCTAACAAGACACTGTAGATCTGTATCCACTTATCCCCGCAGCAGGTCCAACCATCTCTGGCTTTCTAAAACCACAAGCTGCCCACTGCCCTAGCAACATCGCATCGCTTCATCTAAATTCTTATACATACTTCTAAACGCACCCACCGAACTTTCCCTATACTCCAAGCACATCACCAATACTTTCCCGTAGTAATGGAATAGCATCTTCCATCTTTCGCCATCACACATGCACCAAAGCATCCAAAGGCATACACTTCTCCTTAGTAAGAACCAGCCCCCACTATACTGCTATATCCTCTTTCCCGTCTAAGTAATACACATAAAAAAACTGCACCCGCACCCCATCCACCCACACGCCTCGCGCGTCACCACGAACGCGAAATGCAAATACACCCAACCCAAGCCCTTCCCCAACTACATCGATCATCATAAGTTGTCAAAGGGACAATTGCAGCGCCGTTCCCCTTGGAGCATCACTAAGCCGATGCACATAACTCACACTCCCACGCCCCTCTGCACTCCCAACCTCCGACTACACCGCCGCCAGCGATCACGTCCACGTCCACGTCCACGTCCACGTCCACGTCCACGTCCACGTCCACGTCCACCTCAACGTCCACAACCCATCCCAACCCCGTCTCGCACACATACATACATACTCGCCGCCGACCTTCCCCCGATCCGGCCCTACCTACCTCGCTACTATACTCCCCTCCCCCTCCCCCTCCAACGTCCGTCACTTCCCACTTCGCACTTCCCCACCTACCTACGAGGCCGCCCGCACGGCGAGTCCATCAACAAACCGCCCGATATCGAATGTACATAAACCGTCGCCCAGCCCAGCGCCACTAGATCCGCCCGACTCGCCCGACACCCAAGGGCCAACGGGGAACAACGATAGGACTGGCACCGTGCACGAGGTTGCGACGCCAACGGGGGGGAACCCAGGTCTCAGATCCGATCGGGCCCCTGACTCGACGGCAACCTGTCGCTGCCGTCATATGAGAAGGCGGTGATGACGGCGCGCGCCGTGCACGCCGCAGCAGCCGAGGCGCGAGGCTGGCGCAGGGCAGGACACGGAAGCCATCGCGAACATTGTCACTCGGTTTTCGAGACAAGGCAAATAAAACTAGCAGAGTCGATCGGTGCAAGGGCAATCTTCTTTTTTTCCGCGCTGTGCTATGCTATGCTATGCTATGCTGTGCTGTGCCCACAGAAGCGCGCGCAACGCGTCATCTGCATACAATTACAAAATATGTAACATGCAATTCCACCCACTTCAGATCAACTCGGTCCAATTAAACCCACATCGGTGTAGTTCGATTCAATTCAGACATTAGATCTCTTCTCACTTCCCCCCATCTCCTCTCCGATAAAATTCAAAAACCAGCTCTTATACAAAGGATAGGGTAATAGTGCAAACTCTCCTCTAGAAAGCCGACCAAAGCAAGAAAGCAACAATGAAGAAAACGCCCGCTGAGTATGCAATGCAGTCCGGAACAAACAATCAAGTCGCTAGAACGCAGGAGCCACTGGAGGGGGTCTATATACGAACGGAAGGGGTTGGTGGTGGGGGTATGTACATGAGCTACGCAGTAGACTGAGACTGAGATAGCATCATGCCGTGATACATAGCGGGGTAGGAAAACGTGATTAAAACAAACGTAAGTGGCGTGATGTAGTCATGAACAGGCATTATGTGAAAGTGTCGTGGAGACATTGGAGCATGCGTAAAGCAGGCATATGAGAAAGTAACGGTTCGGGGTGTGTAGTGTTAAAAGACCGTGGTATTAGGGTTTAGGACATCCTGGAGGCGAGCACGGCAATTGCTATTATCGCGCCGATGAGGAGCGTGCCGACTCCGGACATGATTCGGTTAAGGTTGCGCCACCAATTGGCCTTCTGGTAGGATTTGTCGACAAGAGGACCGAACTGGTCGTCGAAGCGTTGCTCCAACGCCAGCTCGCTTGCCGTTGTTTCTTGGACTGTTTTGGGGTCGGGGGGTAGAGGTAGAACAGATGCTATCATCCAGGCTGATCCATGTATTAGTACGACACGTTCTAACGAACAATGATCTGGGTTGAGCTTACCGAACGGAAAGATAAACCCTAGACAGAAGAGCACAATTTGCCTGTTCTGACGGCTAAACAGCGCCGCGCCGAAGTTCTCGTCGAATGATGGGGCTTTCCATGCGCTGAGTCGAGCCTGGCTACGGTGATCGGGTCGTAGACGCGGTGTGACTTGCTCCAGGACATGTCGTCGAGGGCCGCCAACCGCGTAGACGTCCTGCTCGATAGGGCCGTCGGACATCATGGACGCCGTGTCTGCTCCGGATGCTCGCTGGTGTGGTCGCCTGCGCGGGTTGTATATGCTGAATGGTAGATTTCCTTCAGATGGGGTGGTCCTTCCGCTGTGCGATGTTGGTAGCCGTAGACTGGCAGATGATTCCGAGATCGATTCTGGTGCGCCCAAGGACGTGCGTTCGCCGCGTCTGTAGTATACCCTGTTCTTCGGTTAGCATTGACACGAGAGCAGTGCTTCAGGCATTGCATACCTGGCCCACGCAGGGATGGTGCTCGCGATGTACGTCGCCAAATCAGACTGCGACGAGCTCGGTCTTGAGGAAGATGGCGATCGCGAATCGCTATATCTCCGTTTGAAGGACGTCTTCATTCTGAGCGGTGGCGACTGTAGGGGCGAAACGGTGTCATTGCGCTCCTCGAAATCGGAATCGGAGCTGCGACCGTGGTGCGAAGGACCGGTGACGGGGGAGAACAGTGGCAACGGTACTGCAACCGACGATTCGGTGAGATTCGAAACACCATCCGAAGAAGAGACAGTGGAAACTGTCTGTCTCCTCCGCGGGATGACCGATCTGCCATTTGACGGATAATCATCTTGCGATTGTGACCGGGCGCTGAGGGACCGTGAAGCTCGCTCGATTGACCGAGAACCGCGCTCGGATTCGGATGCGATTGTTGAGAGCTGCGAGCTCCATTGGTGGACCTGAGTCCGGGAATGGTTCATTCGTGACGTGATGGTCGGAAGTTGTTCCTGCGACGAAGCCCATAAGCTGCTGGCTGAAGCCGCACGTACAGTTGGGTAGTTGACTCGTAATCCGGGTGCGACGGTTGCTGTTTGCGCTTCATGGATAGTCGGCACAGGTTGTGAGGCGGAACGCGGGCGTTCGCTGTCGTAAGAGTAGTCTGTATAGGAAAAAGAGTGTGCAGAGGCCTTTGATGTCGGCCGCTGTGCTGGTGTAGTAGTACTAGCTGAAGCCTGCTTCTGATGGTTGGATCCAGAGGAGCGAGTGTGTTTGTGAGGATTTCCTGGCAGTGTGCTAACACTGACGATGGATGAAACTCTATTACGATTTGCGTTTCCCAGCACCAATGGTTCTTCGCTGTCGGTCGAAGCAAGCGACGCTGCAGATGCGCGTGGTGTCAATGCGTGGTCGTCGGACGGCGCTTCGGCGCTGGACGGAGGCGAAGGAGAAGGCGAGACAGCCCGGATGGTAGACCTGAGCGGAGAGGAGGGAACTTCCTGAAGTACCTCGAAGTCCTTTTCGCTCCTGAACAAAGAGTCAGGCGTCGGCGACGACCGGGTTGTGCTGCCTTGGGAGAAGCGACTAGACAATGGCGAAAAGGAAGAGGCCACAATGGTGTCGGCGTCTGACGTGTTAGTGGACGTCGAGTGTCTGGCTTTCTTAGACTCCAAAGGCTTGTGGACCAGGGTCTGGCGTGCATGCTGGCTTGCTTCGAGCTTTGCGACCGTCTCTGAAACACGAGACCCCCTGCGCTCGAACGTGTACCCTGGCTTCTTACGAGGCGGTAATATATGCGAGGCCTGGCTGGGAAATGGATTCTTCGAATAGACATCCGAACCTTGGTCCTCGACTATCCGAATGGTGGGTCCGGCGTACTGGTTGGATTGCGAGTCCGAACGTTCGTGCAGAGGGCTGCGGACAGGAGAGACGGCCGTCGAGGAGGGTGGTGAGAACCTGGGAGCGCGGGCCAGTGGAGACGAAACGGGAGAGTCTGAAGCAGAGGAGCGCCGGCGAGCCGAGGCCGACATGCTTCAGCGACGGGCGGTAGTGTGGCGTGGGGAATTCCAGTATGGGATGGCGAGTCGCGTTTTCCAAAAGTCGAAGTGAGACGACTCATCAAGACGCGCAGGAGAAATGATAACAAGGGGAACAAAGGAATGGGGAGAAACGAGAGCGGCAAGGAGCGACAGGAAGCTATACAGACATGTCAAAAACGCAAAAGAGCGACAAATGAGGGCCGTGATGGCATTAAAGGTTTGGGAAATTCAGAGGCGGAGGCCACGGAGTGGGCAGCGCCTGCTAAAACCAGATCAGGGAGGGCGCGGCCTCGTAGCTGATGCAGGTGCGCAGCTCGCTTCAGTGCGTGCCTTCCAATGATGCCAGCGCACGTCGACCAAGGCAGGGCACGGATGGGAACGCGACTCTCTCGGCCTGGCGATTCCGTATGGCGATGGCCGTCGTGGGATCTCTCTTCTGGCCTGGCGAGTGGTCTGTCGACGGCTTGCGCTCTGCGGCCTGAACGCCGTTCGGCCTGGTGATTTGACCCAGGACTCCCCTCGCCCCCAGCTATGCGCCCCTGTCGAGCCCGGGTCGAGAGAGCCCAGAAAGGTAGAGGGCGCTCGCGGCTCGACGCGTTGGTGGGTCGCGATAGCAATCAAACGGGAGGACCACTGACGTCTGGAGCAATGGGCCTGCGATGGCTAGTGCGCCGAGCCAATGCAGGGGGAGTGTTGCTCGTGGTTCGGGAGGGAGGATCAGCACTCAGCAATGGAGTGGAATATCGTTTATCCTGGTGGCGTTCGCTGTGGTTTCGACTTGTTTGCCGTGTTTGCAGGCGGGCGGGCGGGCGACGGCGGCGGCTACCTATCGATCGAGCTGGTGTTGGCCGGCTGAACAATAGCAAGACCGCGGGGTCTTATAACCCATCTTCGTGATCGCAATGGTCCCGTAGCAATCCATCCTCATCCATCCCAGCGCTTTGCCGGCCAGCCTCAACATGCCGCCGCCGCCCAAGTCCTGGAGAGACGGTTTCATCGCGCTGGAGGCCATGTACGAGAAACACTTCAAAGGCGGTGAGTCGCCATCCATTGGCCGGCGCGCGCCCATCCCGTCTCCACCAGCCGGATTAGACGCCCGCGCCATGCACACCCGCTCCACCACCTCCGCTAGAACCTCAGATTTTGTTTGAACTGCTCGAGCATGTCTGACGTGTGGCCAGCTCCCAACCCTCCCGCCGTTTCTCCCACCGCTGCGGCTCTCTTGTCTGTGCGTCCCGCCCACCATGTCTATACTCGGCCGCCCGTCGTGCCGCCCGCACCCCCCAACGTGCACTCGACTGACGACTAGTTGCAGCTCTTCTTCACCGTCGTCTACGTGTTGCCCTTCTACCTGTCCTCTGCTACGCGCCCGTCCCCGCACCTGACGCGCGATGCGCCGTCTTCGATACGCGCGAGGGTACGAGCCGTCACCTCCTCGAGTATTCTTAGTATAGGCTTGACCGTCTTCGTCCTGCACCGATCCGCCCATCTCTCTGCCGCAGATATTCTCCGCCTTCTCGGCGTGTGGCCTGTTTCACCAGTCGACTCCGCAAAAACCATACTGCTCGTAGCCATCTTGTTCGCTGGCCCTTTGTTCGAGAACGGCATCGTAGACGGCGAGCTAAAGGACTGGGTGACGGGCAGAGACGTGATTCAAACCTTCCGCAGCTGGATTGGGTACAGAAACTATGTCGTGGTGCGTCAATGGCTCCCTCAACACCAAAGAGACCCATACTGATCAGCGCAGGGTCCCGTCAGCGAAGAGCTCATCTGGCGCGCCTTGATCATTCCGCTTCACGTTTTGGCAGGCTTCTCTGCAAAGCAGATTATCTTCCTTACCCCACTCTACTTCGGCATTGCCCACGTCCACCATCTCTACGAGTTCCGCCTGACCCACCCGCGAACCCCGCTGTTCCTCGCCTTGCTCCGCTCGCTCTTCCAGTTCACCTACACATCGCTGTTTGGCTTCTTTGCCGCCTTCGTCTTCATACGCACGGGCAATGTATACTCTGTCATTCTCGCCCACAGCTTCTGCAACTGGATGGGTCTGCCGCGGTTCTACGGCAGGGTGGGCGTGCAGCCTGGTGAGCCGATCGGACCGCCGGGAAAAAGCGACGAACAACCTGGCGGCGAACAGATACATGGGCCCGTGTGGACTCTGGGTTACTATGTACTCCTAGTTGCGGGTGCTGTGGGATTCTACTGGCAGCTGTTTCCGCTGACGGATAGCTCGCACGCCTTACCCGGTGCGCCGAAGTAGGGATAGACGTACAGTAGTCAGTTACAACAGTGATCCTCTATCAAACAGGAGGTTAAGTGAGTCGCTGTAGCGGCTTCCACCTTCCTGCATTTCCATGTATATCATGTCATGATAGACGCCGTCGTGGGAGCCTGAATCGATCCGATATGGTAAGATATTCTTTACCGAACATTCGAATTGTATGCTGGACCATACTTTATCATTGCAGCAAGATAGAAACATTGAATATGCACGAAAGAGTCGGAAAGTGGCTACACTGTTTCCCGTGAACACCTCTCAACAATATACTATCCTCAACAACACGCTCACCATGCATTACCCGTACAACTGCATTGCCCAGTAACATGAGCGACTTCGCTACGAATTCACTCTTCAGGCAGACGATAACCGAAGCGGACGATGCCGGTCACGGAGACGCGCTTCCCTGAGGCCCACTCCGGTCCACTTCGATATCAGCTCCACCACTTGATCGGGGCATGGTGCCCACCCCAACTGCTACCATGATCGGTCCCTATCAACGGGTTCGTAAGCCGAATGTCGAAGACAAAACCATCCCAAGACGCTCGCCGATGTTGCTTTCTCCCACAACCTCGTCGGTTGCGTGTGGTCCGGCTGTGTAACGCCTTACTATGGCTATCGTAGACACCATCACCGTAACTACCGCCGCGCAGCAACTCCAAGAAAACGCTGCTCGCTCACCAGAAAAGAAACCCTCGCAGCCATGCGTAGGTGTCCACCCCACTGACGCAGAATCCCCACACGCCCGCAAATCTGGCACCCTCATCACCATCCTCGGATCCGCCCTCGCCAACCTCTCCGACGGCTTCCAGCAGAACCTAGCCTCCCCGACCAACATCGTCTTCAAACACCTCCTCGGCAGCGCGTACACGGCCTCAGCCCAGACCCGCATCTCCAACGCGCTGCTCGTCGGGTCCGTCATCGGCATCCTGGGCTTTGGCTACGCGGCAGACCGCTTCGACAGGAAGAGCAGCATGCTGGTGACCAGCGGGCTCGTGGTGGCGGGCTCGCTGCTGTCGACGGTGGCGCTCGCGGTGCGCGGGTCCGACCGCATGCTGTGGTACGTGACGGTCGCGCGGGGTGCTGCGGGCGTGGGCGTGGGAGGCGAGTACCCGACGTCTGCGGCCGCGGCGCTGGAGGGCTCCAACGAGCTTTTCGATGCGCACCGCGGGCCGGTTCAGGTGCTGGTGTCGACGCTGATGGCGACGGGTGGGAGCGCGCTGTGCACGTTTGTGTACGCCATGGCGCTCGTGGGGAGCAGCGCGAACGTGAGAGTCGCGTATTGGGCTATCCATGGCATGTCGGCGGTGCTGCCGGTGCTGGTTGTGCTCGCGAGGTGGAAGATGCAAGATGGGAGGTTGTTTGAGGAGAGCAATTTCCGCAAGAGGAAGATTCCATGGGTGCTGCTGGGGAGGACGTACTGGCGGAGGATGCTGGGCACGTCGAGCGCGTTCTTCCTGTACGACTTTGTGAACTTGTGAGTCGGGCTTTGCCTTTGAGGACGCACTGCCTATGGCCGGGCCATCGCTGACGCGTGCCCAGCCCAAACTCCATCATGTCCTCCGTCATCATTAACGGCCTCGTCCCGGGCAACAACATCCGCCACGTCGCCCTCTGGCAACTCTACCTCGCGCTGATGCCCATCCCCGGCGTCCTCCTCGGAGCCTGGCTCGTCAACAAGCTCGGGCGCCGGTGGACAGGCATCCTAGGCCTGCTCTGCGGCTACGTGGTCTGCGGCTTCGTCATCGGCGGTTTGTACGACAAACTCACCACGCACTCTCTACCCGCGTTCGTCGTGCTCTACGGGCTGCTACAGGCGTTCGGGCACATGGGCCCCGGGGCGACCATCGGACTCATTTCGTGCGAGGCATTTCCGACTGCGGCACGGGGCATGGGGTATGGGGTCGCGGCGGGGTTTGGGAAGGCGGGGGCGGCGGTGGGGACGCAGGTGTTTACGCCCATCAGGGCGGCGGCGGGGCCAGCGAGCACGTTTTGGGTTGCGGGTGCGGTGGGCATTGTGACGAGTGGGATTTATTACTTTTTGCCTGAGGGGAACAAGATAGAGCTGGAGAAGGCGGATGAGGAGTTTGAGAGGCTTTTGCGTGGTGAGAAGGTGGGATAGAGAGCATGTAGGTAGAAAGCAATGTCGAAGCAGGTGTCTAGACTGAAAGGGTAGTTATCTTCGTTCGACCGGTCTGGGTGATGGTGGTGTGTGCGTGGACGAAGAGGTGTTGGAGAATGAGGCGCACATGTGGTATAGTACCGATCTTGTTGGATCACGTCCTAGATCGTCTTTAAATGACCCCCTGAGCCTGGGACACGGTTGCTTTCGTCGATGAACTTACAAATAACCGACATGGTGAGCAAATACAAACATGAATCAATTTGTCCGCAGATGCTCGCTTGTAGCTGACAGGTTTCGCGGTTATATAGTCGTTTATAACGCCTAAAAAGTCCTAGACGACGAAGGGTTTTGGTTTTTGATCCAATTCCAGCTTCAAAGTACACGAAAGTTCTCTCGAAAGTTTATCGTGGTCGACTGGTTTTACGCCACACTGATTGTCTGTCTCCGATACAAATGTGATCGGAATATCTTCAAGATTGCCCGTGTAAGCAAACGGGCCCCTTTCCTAGCTCAGAACAAAGTCAATGTTCAGCAATGGCTTGATACAAGGCGATAAAGAATACCACAACAAAATGACATAGAAAAGTTGTTGTGACGGTTCCCTTTGTTGCATTCTAAAGATAGAAGCCAATGTGATATTTAACAGTTTGAACAATGCATTCTTTGCTATGCTTTATTCTTTGTTCACTTGGTTCCGTTCATTGCCGACTTTGAAGTGCGCTGTGTGCATATAGAGCTATGAGAGGACGGATGGATGTATATCCAAAGGTACTGTTATACATCCATACTTCCACACGCAGCATTGGATATTCGTTTTCTAAAGACTTATTAAGAATCGTCATACCAATTTCTGATCCAAGTCTCATTACAATGGCACGATACCGGGGCGGAAAGAGCAATGGGACATCTCGAAATGGAGCCAGACGAAGAAGGGTTGCTGATACCTCGACCAGCACAATTCAGTCGAGAGTCGACCGTGCCACCAGGACTGGAGGCCGATCTACACGCAGTACAGGGAATCGTTTCTTGTTCCCGATAGATGGCACGGGGCGCTCTGCTATGCAAACCGAACGCGATGATATTTCCAGAGACATGAGAAAGGACTGGCTACCAGCAGATCTGAACCTCGGAGCCAACAACCAGCCCGCACCTCGCCCCAACCTCAGACCTCGCGGAATCGAAAACCCTGACAATCATTGTTATTGGAACTCAATACTCCAAACTTTCATGCAGATGCCTCAGTTCCTTCACTGGATTCGCGGACATGTCCCGACAATCAGCTGCGCGCCGATATGGAACCCTGGTGCCAAAGACCATGATCGGAGATACCTCCAAGGGCCATGCGTATGTTGCAACATGAAAGCCTTCGCAGAGGAATATTGGGGCCCTATAAATCCCCAAATCCCCATCCCGCACACCTCTCCCTCCCTGGAAGACATCAAGACAGCCTCATTTCAGAACATCACCATGACTGGTGGAGGAGTCCCAAAATTCCATCGCTCCCGACAAGAAGATGCGCAAGAAGCCTTAGTCTTCCTTCTCAATGTGCTCAACGACTACGATCTTCGAACAGAACAATTCGATGCTATGTTTAGGCTTTTTCTTGTGCCATTTCACACCTGTCCCGTATGTGGTGAAGAAAAAGAAAAGGAGCCAAACACCGATACGGGTCTGATAGTCACTATTGACGCGGTCAATAACATTACTGTTGAAGATGCCATCCACGACAAGTTTGAGAAAGATCCAGGACCACCATCCCAGTGCAACTCTGAGACCTGCAACGGTGCCAATACCGACAAGATACAAGTCTGGGTGATAAGAGCTGCACCAAGGATACTCAGCATAACGTTAAATGTTTTCGGTTGGGACCCCGCGACTGGGCATGCAACAAAAACGGTACATCCGCTTAGGATCGGAGAAGAACTCGACCTCACACGATACCAGGAGGTCAAGGGCGTCCCTCTTACATACAGGCTGTCAGCCGTCGTCTCGCACAGGGGACGGACCGCGAACTCCGGACATTACGTTGCCAGTGTGCGCAGTCAGGGCGTTAATCCACTGTACAATATTAACGACAGTTCAGTTCGTCGTATCAACCGCGCGCGGTTCAGCGCAAATCCACAGGCTCCTCCAAATACGAAATCTAGATTTCAAGCCTATATCTTGACCTACATCCGGGATGAAGGTCCACTTGAGCGCTTCCTCGAATCAAAGAAGAGAGCAGTTGACATCCTGAAGATTGATCGTGGCCCGCTATTAGAGCAAGGCGATGAAGATGGCAATCAAGAAGGTAATGTAGGAGTTCATGTGGCGTAGTGGAGCTTTTTCGTTATTAATAGTTTAATCCTGTCTTGATAAATAGAGAGGTGCAACACATGTTCATAGAATCACTTATATAATCCAAAAACGTCACACGGTGGTATATATTGTAGAGATTCACTATGAGGTAGGGTGACTCAATGAAGTAGGGGGGACAAAAAGGCGCGTTGTGCTTTGCCAATGCACGAACAAAGGGGGACCAAAAAAGCGGATAAGGACTCTAGTGTATAAACTTACTATAGTACGCCAGACATAGGCCAAGTATACTCAGATATCCGTTTTAGTACTGTACCGACCGTGACGATTGCCTCAGATGTAGTCGTTAATGGCTCCTGGAGCAATTTGATACGTCATCCACCTCCTAAACTTAGTGATAATTACCTATTATAGTACTGTTTAGTATCCTGTATGTATCCTGATTTCCGGAATAAAATATTATTCTGGGATTACTGGGTCTTCATTTGCTGAATGTATATATTGTATACGATCACTATGAGGGCGGGTAAATCAATGAAGGATGGATAACATAAGGCGTCGCGCTTTGCCAATGCACGAAGGGACCAAGAAAGCGGCTAAGGCTGCTAAATGTGTCTACTGCGGTATTACAGGAGCGACTGGCATAATAGGTGTGATCATAAGAACCTCTTAAACCATACATACTAAGACTATATAGCGCTTTGTCCCCATAGAGTTCCTGTATTGAGTTTTACTGCGGCTTGCAAAAGTGCGCGAAGAGCCAACAATCGATATAGCGCTTTGTTTAAAGTTTGATCAGCTACAGAGTTGCCAGAGGTCTAAGTGTACATGGCCTGTGTGTTGCCTACCCTGAGTAACACGTGAGTACGCGACGACAAGATAATCGCGCACCCACCATCCCTTACGCCAGTAGGACTACTTGCGAAGAGGTCGCTTGAAGAAGCCTTGCCAATGGTTCGAAACAAAGCAACAAAGGGAATCTATAACAAAGGAGGCCGACATGACTTGATTGTTCTCTCAGGTTTCTTTCATATAATCCAAATATATCCGACAAGTCATTTGACGATTCAAACGATTTGTTTGCCAGAGAACCTTTGTGCTGCTGTAAGTTCAGAACAACGAGTTGTTCGCAGGAAGACTGTCCTTTGACCACGGGATGCCGTCTCCTCTTCAGCGAGCCAAACGGTGATGATAAGTCCACCTGTCGCATCTTTTAGACCCGTCCACAGCTAATCGTACCCTGATCCAAAACGTGCTCCTTTTCCTACTTTGACCTCATTCTCAGTACCCCCGTCTTTGAATCTATTTAGTAAAATCCATTTATCTACATACATCCCCGACAATGGTCCCAGGAAGGAGACAGCAGAGAGCTACACATCGATCTCTACGCTGCACAGGCTTTTTATACGCTCTCGATGGCTCTGGACGTATGGTTGCCCAAGCTGGGCGCGATGCAATCGCCAACGGTATGTCTAAAGACTGGCTGGTTGAGGCGACGATAATCCCAGAGCTACGGTCACACGTGACTCACCCCACCGATCACCCCAACACTCCCTCCTCCTCGCGGGCGCCTCCCTATTGTCTTCCACGACTCCGGGATCTCCACATGCCAAAGACTGGCTACCCTTGAGTCTCAACGGAAATCCTCCACGACCAAACCAAAATCCTCGCGGCATTGAGAATCATGGCGCAGCCTGCTATATGAACTCAGTGCTGCAGTCTTTGATGCATACGCCCATCTTCCTGAACTGGATTCGTACGCACGCTGCAGGTGCGAGGTGCAGAAGAAACTGCTTGAAGTGCAACATGAGAGGCTTCATCCAAGATTATTGGGGGCACGCCCCTCCGGAACAACCAATTGATAAGGATAATCGATATCTCCTTTGTATAAAGGCTAAGGCGTGGGCTAACACAGATATGGAAGACTGTCATGGACGATGCGAACACGGTCTACAATGAATTCTTGTTCGATAGCACGCATGGCCTTGCTGCAGGGGCTGGTGCTTGGAAGAAGCAATTCGATACTATCTTCAATTTGGAGCGTGTTCCGTTTGACGCTTGCTACGAATGCGGCATCGAGCGGAAGAGAAACGAACCACCCACTACAGGCCTCGATGTCCCCACCCGCCCCCAACGTCGGCCTTCACAGCTGTTCAACAGTGTTTCAGAGGCAATCAATGGGGCATTTGAAATCGAGACTCTGGCAGAAGTTCGTTGTGAAACTCCAAGCTGCCTAAGGTTGCGGCGTACCAAGTACACAGGTAGACATGGGCCTCCGCAATTCCGCCGATGGGTCTTGACGATTGCGCCATCAGTACTCAAAATCAGACTTCTCATCGCCGAGCATACCTTAGTCGCAGAACAGAACGCCAGAAAGATTTTTGAAACACTGGCGATCGACGAGACTTTAGACCTCACGCAACTTCAAGCAGCCGGAAGTGACTCGGTGCCGTTGACGTATCGATTGTCGACCGTCGTATCGCACTCAGGCGAGTCGCTAGACAACGGACATTACATTGCCAGTGTGCGCAGCCCGGGAACCAAACCGTTCTACAATATTAGCGACGAGCACTGGGTGCAACCGATAAGTCGACAGCGGTTCACTGCCAACCCCCAACAAAACCGCAAAACTGAGGACGAGCAATTCGAAGTGAACATCCTCACGTATATCATGGACGAGCAGCTCCAAGTGATACCGGAGAAGACTAGACGCATGCTGAGAGAACTGGCTTGAGAAGCTCGAGTCATACCTGGGTAGGGCGTATTGCACACGACTGTCTCTTTTCCCCTTAGTCTTTCATGCGTTATCATGTATCGATCAATGTAGTTTCTAATGTACAAGCAATTGAAACAAAGTTCTACCCAGAGACAGTAACCAGCAAACTCTTATAGGACCGGCTAGAACGTCCCATGTTGCGGGAACTCTGGGTGTTGTGATGGATAGTGGAAACAAGATAGAGTTTCAAAAGTTTGAAAGGCTCATACTCATGAAAGTATCTAGACTCAAGTTTGAGTCTTTCACAATAAAGGATGTCACGTATTGGGAGAGGGGAAAAAGTAATAGAGTGGGACATATGCATTGGAAAATAATTATATACTACGTTAATCAGGGAGAATTGACAACAATAGGAGAGAGAAAAGGGATACATTGATCAAACTAGCTAGACTAGTCCGCACCATCCAACCCCCAGTCCATGTCCCCCTCCACATCTGGTGCTCTCAATGATGAAATAGCATCAACTTAGCCACTGAACGCAGTGCTTCAATAGCACGAGTTAGAGCAGGAGGCCCTGATGTTCGAGCAACACCGTCCGAACCAAAGTGCTTGACTAGCACCGTGTGGACCGAGCGCTGTATCAGCACTGGTGGAACCACGCGCAGGATCAGCACGGGTTAGAGCTCAAGGTTTTGGCGTTGAGGCAACACCGTATGGACCGAGCGCTGGGTCAGCACCGGTGGAACCACGCGCTGGGTCAGCATGGGTTAGAGCAAGAGGTCCTGGCGTTGAGACAACACCGTATGGACCGAGCGCTGGGTCAGCACTGGTGAAACCACGCGCTGGGTCAGCATGGGTTAGAGCAGGAGGTCCTGGCGTTCGAGCGACACCGTTTGAACCATCCTGAGAGGCAGCAAGCATCGTAGCCAACACAGTCAGCTGTTGCTGTTGTCGTTGCTGCTGCAGCTGCAGTTGTTGCTGTTGCAGCTGTAGTTGTTGCTGTTGCTGTTGCTGCTGCTGCTGTTGCATGTATCCACCATAGTCAAACCTGGTGGCATATGAGTTCTGTGGGATTCGTGACCGATCCTTGTTGATACGGCCACTCTGAACAGTTTGTGAATTGCCCATGGTGGAGCCGCGGCCATGACCGCGACTGCGACCAGACGAAGGTGCTGGTTGTGGTAGCGGTGGTGGTGCCATTGAGGTAATGGACTGCTGGGCGACTTGTTGGGGTGGTTGACGCCCACGTGACTGGCGCACAGTTGACTGGCTGCGGCTCGAGTCTCGCAATGACGCCAAAGATTGCCCTCGGTTGACTGGCGGTAGGGGAGGCGCAGCAAATTGTATGTTCTGAAGAATACCAGTTTCCTGCCAGGAAAACATCACTCTTCGAGGAACATCCAGCCTCCGTTGCCTATGCCTTGATTAGCTCAACTATCAGAAGGAACATCTGAATACAACATACCACCAGGATTGGCTTTGCGCACCGTCCCATGTGGGACATACAAGGCCGCCGTGTGCGGTTCCAGGCCGACCGCATCTCCAGCATGTGCCGGTGCAGTGCGCATGGTTAGCGCGATGTTCGGCATCGGCGTGTTGCCCACAATTCAGGCAGAACTGTGAGGCCTTGGTGTTCCCCATGGTGACCATATAAGCTTCAACAGCCCGATGGTCGAATGGAGACGGGGGAGCCCGTGAAGCTGCCGGAGCAGGTTGGAAAAGAGCTACCGGAGCAGCTGGGAAAGGAGCTGCCGGAGCAGCTGGAGTAGCTTGGAAAGGCGTCGGAACACCTTGAGCAGCTGCTGACGCAGCCGGGTTAGCGAAAGGCGTAGGGGGAGGGGGGTTACCGCGTTGAGCCATCGTGTACGATGGCAGAATTCGCCGCAAGAGTGTGAGTGTGACGGTGTTGAGGTGTAAGAGTCAAAAGAGAAAGCGGGCGACGCTTGTTGACTTTCGTTGCGTTTGCAGTCTGTCGCTCCTTCCTTATATGAAAGTGAACGTGCACCAACCCCACCATCCAATGAGCGCAAACTACGGGCAGAACAGCCGAGAACAGACGTGAGTGACGTATCAGTTATTATGAATCGTATCGTATGCTAGAATCCGGCCATTACATTGCCACTGTGAGCAGTCTAGGCGACAGGACGTTCCACAGTCACTGGGTGGAACCTATAGCTTAACAGCAATTGATCGCTATTCCCCAGATGAATTACAAGATATACAGGGCATTCCAAGTGTATATAATACCGTCTGTTACGGATGAACAGCCGCAGCCTGTAATATCAGGGACTGGCTTGAGAAGCACGAATCATACCTGAGAGAGGGCGGAATCTATTTTGAATAGCCAATTCTTTTGTGTTTTCTCTTCCGATGTTTCCATTCTATATACAAATGTAGTTGTGACGTACTTAGCAATCGAGTAGAAGTTCAGTGTAAGAGCCAAACTCCAGTTCGCAGCCTGAGAAGTTCACCTGGTTCCCTCTTAGCGTCTTGGCATCGACGCCAATTGGCCCGCCTCCAATTCTCTTTGTTGTTCTGCACCCCATCTTTCCATGTCATCACAGCAACAATGACCGACGCGGAGCAACAAGGCGCAGCTTACGAAGAAGAACATGTGCACGCGGTCTACGAGCAGATAGCCTCGCATTTCTCGGCTACTCGCTACAAGGTGTGCGTCATCCGACCTGCCCCTCGCGCACATGACTAATATGGATCAGCCATGGCCGATCATCGAGCGGTTCCTCAAAGAACTGCCTGATGGGGCCGTAGGCGCAGATGTCGGCTGCGGAAATGGCAAATATCTCACCGTCAACCCTCGAGTGTTCATGGTGGCCTCGGACCGGTACGTCGACCCATTCCGCATCTACGTACATGCACCGTAACACACTATCAGTTCCACAAATCTAGTCAAGATCGCAAAACAACACCAGCCTCATGATAGCGTAGTAGCAGATGTCATGAATCTCCCTCACCCAAAGCACAGCTTCGACTTTGCCATCTCAATAGCAGTCATCCATCATATCTCCACCCCGGAACGGAGAATAGAAGCCGTGAAGGCCATCCTGGAGCTCCTTCGGTCGCCTTTGGCAGGAAATCCTGGGAGCGGTGGCCGAGCGCTGATTTATGTATGGGCGTTGGAGCAGAAGGACAGCCGAAGAGGGTGGGACGAGGGGAACGAGCAAGACGTTATGGTGCCGTGGGTCATGAGGGCAAAGAAAGAGAAAGAATCGAAGAAGGGGAAGGGCCAGAAGGCCATTGACTCATCTAACGAGGCTGAGCAACCGTCTGAACAGCCCCAGGACAAGACCTTTTTGCGCTACTACCACTTGTATCGGAAGGGCGAACTTGAGCAGATTATTGGAGAGGCGGGCGGAGAAGTGGTTGAGGCGGGGTACGATAAGGACAACTGGTGGGCAGTTGTAACGCCGCAATTGTAGGGCCCAGAAATTCATCACACGTATTAATCTCATGTGCAGCGAAAAGTCGTAGCCCTTTCTTGTTAAGAACCTGAAGCGATTATTGACATTGGTATGATCAATGAAGATTTGGCCAACTTATGCTAGAACGACTGCGAAAGGATGAGACCAGACAGGACTCGACATGTAATGGGTCAAGCACATACAAAGGCTGCATTTTGGGGACATATCAGCGGAAAACATTCAACGTGGAAAGACATAAACAGTGCTACTTCAATAGTTTGAGTACCGTACTGCTCCTGGAGTAACACGGTGTACTCGGACTTCTGATCAGACATTGTAAATCTACCAGCATGTGCGACTCGTCGGGACCTATCATTTCCATCAGTGCTTTGCTCATAGCATGGTCAGGCAACGTGCTTGCGGCAAACGTGGAAGAACCTTCAACATCGCATGCCCGCGAGTACTATCAGGAGGTATTTATGGTGTTTCGAAGAAGGAGAGTTCTATTCGAAATCAGGGCAGCTAATCTTTCGTTTTCGATAGCTCTATGGTTACGAGCTGGCATCTCGAAGGCAAATGTCGATCATGGCCTCTACGCAATGTATTCGGTCAGGTTGTCTGTCAATTTTTCTATTCAAGCAACTATGTGTGAAACAATCTATACAATCCCGTCAAAACCAACAGTTCTCCGCTTATTGAGCTGAAGTTTGAGCGCAAGCGGATGGTTACTGAGATAAATGCAAACCGGCATACATAAGAGCTATACACAGGCCCGGAGCAAGTCCCAGATAGAATCTGCTAAAGAATTTATCGCGGCTCCAGCATCAAATCCACTGTATATCATTCTTCTCGTGGTTGAGTTTATAGAGTCGAGTTTCAGGAGCAGGTACGCAGTCAATGGCATGAGATTTGAAAAGCTCTTCATTGCTTTGGAACACTATACTAGAAAAGAACGATCTGCAGTACACCACCGAAGTCATAGGTTCTATGTGTGAGCGACGGTAAACACCGTTCGTTTCTCAACACTCTTGGCGATGAAAGCAGCACCAAGTTGTAGGTTCCTATGTATGAGCGACAGTAAACACCGTTCGTTTCT